>OX456488.1:42732858-43196555 GCA_949748235.1 Platypus cylindrus | reverse complement strand
AAAAGACCGGGGAGTGTCGGAAGAAATATTGAAACAGATCACATTGATGCAAAGGGAGGTTTGGATATTTAAAGAAGGGTATAAAAGACAAGAAGGAATAACACGGAAAGAAAGCGAAAAAGGAATACAAAACATGGAAAAAATATTAGGTAAAATGACTGCTACCGTATATGAAAGCATGGAGAAGGCAGAAAGAAAGCAAAAAACAGAGAAAACAGATAAGGTAGAGCAAAGGCTGGAAAAAATAGAGAGACAATTTGAAACCAGAATGGACAAATTGGAAGCAAAATTAACGGAATTGATAGGGGGAGCTACAAGAACACAAGATATGAGCAAAAATACATATGCGGCTATAACAGGAAAGAAAAAAGAAAATGATACAAAAAATATAAAGGGATGGAAAACACCGGAAAATATAAGAGAAATAACTGTGAAAGCGGTAGAAGGTGAGAAGGTAATGGAAAAAATACGTGAAAAACTTACGATAGAAGAAGTAGGGGAAGAGGGTATAAAGGAGATAAAAAAATACAAAAGTGGATTGGTAGTGATGAAGTGTAGAAACGAGCTACAACAGGAGCAGATAGGGAAGAAACTGGAGGAAGTACAAGGAATAACGGTGAGGAAAATGAAAGAAACAAAGCCGATGTTTATAATAAAAAAAGTTGAGCAAGGGTATACTGAAGAAGAAATAATAAATGAAATAATAAGGGAAAATGAAGAAATAAGAAAAATGGTGGGGACTAGAGAGGTGAAGACAGTATTAAGAGTAGTTAAAAAAAAGGCATTCGGGAACAGTAAACAGTATGTAGAGGACTGGGTAGTAGAAGCTGACAGTGAGATATTTAAGTACGTGGTTAAAAAAGGAAAAGTTCTGATAGATTTTACTGTAAAACAGGTAGAGGAATATATAAGGATCGCGATATGCTACAAATGCTGCTGCTATGGGCATGTAGCTAAGTACTGTACAAGAACGGAGGTATGCTACAGATGTGGACAAGAAGGACACGAAGGGAAAGATTGTGGGAAAAATGAAATAAAATGCGCCAACTGTACAAGAATTAAAGATAAAGACCTAGAGCACATGGCAACTAGCAAAAAGTGCCAAATATACAAAAGAAAGGAGGAACAATATAGAAATAGGATAGATTATGGAAGCTGGGAAGAAAAGCAGAAACAAAGAAAAAACTGAAGAAGAAGTGGGGAAAGGAGCAGAAAACAATGAGAAGGAAAAAGGTAGAAATATGGAGATTGGCAACATGGAACATACGAAGCATAAAGGGAAAAGAAATTGAACTAGAAGATGAGTGTCTGGAAAATAAGATAGACATACTTACAATAACGGAAACGAAAAAAAAAGGGAGGGGATTGCAAAAAATGATGAAAGGAAGTGTAGTTATATATAGCGGAGTAGAAACAGAGAAAAGAGCAGCTGAAGGAGTCGCATGTATGATAAAAAAAGAATGGGCACACAATATAGAAAAATGAGAGGCATGTTCAGAGAGGATATTGACAATAAATATGAAGGACGATAACCAGAGCATTATAACAATAATAAGTGTGTATGGACCAAATGAAGATGACAAAAAGGAGAACAAAGAGAAATTCTGGGAAATGTTAACAGAGGCGGTAGAAAGAGCAACAGGTGAAATATACATTGCAGGAGATTTTAATAGTAGAGTGGGAAAGGGAAAACCAGGAGAGAGTAGAATATTGGGCAAGAATGGGGAGACAATACTAAATGATAATGGAAAAAGATTAATAGAGTTTTGCCGAATCAATAATATGTTTATAGCAAATACGTACTATAAGCACAAGGATATACATAAGTATACTAGAGAGATGAGCAGCAAGGGTGAAAAATCAATAATAGACTACATAGTAGCAGGAAATGAAAGTAGAAAGAACATAATAGATGTAAAAGTGTCAAGAGGACCGGAAGTGGGAAGTGATCATTATATGGTGATAGCAAAGATAAAGAAACCGTTAAAAGCAGACAACAGAGAGAGAAAAGAAGATAAGATAGAATATGAGAAAATAAAAGCGTATAGACTAAAAGACGGAGAGGTGGCAAAGCAATATAGAGAAAAAGTGGAGAGGATGATTGAGAGTGGAAATGAGAAATGGAAGACATTAAGTTTGGGAGAGAGTTGGGAGGAACTCAAAAAGATAATATTACAAGCAAGCTCGGAAGTGTGTGGAAGAATAAGAAGAAATAAGAAAATAAAACAAACGGCATGGTGGACAGAAGAGATCAAGAGAAGAGTGAGAATAAAAAAAGAAAAGTGGAAAGAATATCTACAAAAAAAAACTAGAGAAACATATCAGTGTTACAAGGAAGAAAGGAAAATAGTGAAGAAATTAGTGAGAGAAGAAAAAAAGAAACAATGGCAAGAATTTGGTGAGAAAATGGAAAGCAATAGTAAAGAAAATAAGAAAGTTTTCTACAGTGTCTTGAGAGGGTGCAGAAAAGATAAAAAGGAAAACAGAGGGCTCATGAAAGACAAGAATGGAAAGGTAATAAAAGATGAGGAAAAGGTGATAAACAGATGGAAAGAATATTTCGAAGAGCTATTGGAGGGAAGTGTAAGTGGGAAATTCAATAAAAATAGCGAAAAAAAGAGAGTAGGAGAAGGTAAATCTCAAGAAGTGGATAATGAAGAGGAAGGCGGCGAAGAAATAGAAAGGGAAGAATTGGAAAAGACTATTAGAGAACTTAAGAATGGGAAGTCTCCAGGGAGTGAAGGAATAACATCAGAAATGATTAAGAATATTGGAGAAAAGGGAATCGAAAAACTGGTATATATTTACAACAAAATATGGAGAGAAGAACGCATCCCAGAGGAATGGAAAAGAGCACAGATAATACCAATATATAAAAAAGGAGACAGAGCTGACTGTAAGAACTATAGAGGAATAAACATAATAAATACAGGGATGAAGATATTAGAGAAAATAATAAAAAATAAGATAAACGATAAAGTGGAACAGACCTTGGAAGAGCCACAATGTGGATTTAGAAAGGGAAGAAGCATACAGGACCATATATTTACTATAAAGCAAATGGTGGAAAAGGCAGGGAATAGTAAAAAAAATATATATGTAGGTTTTCTAGATCTAAAGAAGGCATTTGATAAAATAAATAGAAGCAGATTATGGGATATAATGAGAGAGAGGGGTATAGAAAAGAAAATGATTAGGTTAATAAGGAAGATATATGAGGAGAATGTAAACAGCATAATAGTAAATAGTAAAGAATCTGAAACATTTAAAACAATGAACGGACTAAGACAGGGGGGAGGACTGAGTCCAACATTATTTAACATATATATGGATGAGATAATGAGAGAAAGTGATAAAGAGGAAAGAGGGCTAGTCGTTGGATATAAAAACATGCAAAGGGTGGTTATAACGACTGGAGCATTTGCAGATGATGTGATGTTAGTGGCGGAGAATGAAAGGAGTTTGCAGAGAAAATTGAACAAATGGAATGAAGTGCTTAAAAAATACGAGATGGAGATGTGCAAGGAAAAGACAAAAGTAATGGTAATAGGAGAGAAACGGAAGTTAGAAATTAAGATAGAAGAGACGAGAATAGAACAGGTCGATTGTTGTAAGTACCTAGGAGTGCAGATCAGTAGCGGTGGTAAACAGGAAAATGAAATTACGGAGCGGGTGAACAAAGCATTGAATGCATATTATAGAATAAATAGAGTAATAGTGGAGAACAAGGAAATCTCAAGGGAAACAAAAATAAATGTATACAAGACCATAATAAGACCGATTTTAACATTCGGATGTGAAACGTGGAAAATGGAGCAAAAAGACATAAGTAGGGTACAAGCTGTGGAAATGAAAGTCTTGAGAAGAGTAAAAGGGGTAACAAAAAGAGATAAAATAAGAAGCAGCGCAATAAGAGAAGAGTTGGAGATAGAACCAGTGGTGGAGTTCATCCACAGAAGGCAGTTGGGATGGTGGGGACATCTAGTAAGAATGAGTGAAGAGAGGCAAGTAAAGAGAGTCTGGCAGGCAAGGGAGGGAAGAAGAGCGAAACGGGGAAGACCAGAAATTACATGGGATGAGGGAATTGAAAAAGCAATAAGAGAAAGAGGAATGAGGCTGAATGACGCAAGAAGAACTGCTTGCAACAGGAAGGAGTGGGAGAGATGCATAGGAAGTGAGGAATAGGAGGATAACGAGAAGAGCTCAAGCCGACACCAGTTGATGGTAGAAGGCATATAGACATATATATATAATTCTAATGTTATCTTTGTTAGCGCAGTTTTGATCTATTTCACAGTACTTTCCATTATGTCGTTTTTAAAGCCAACTAAAACTTCTTTACTTATGTCTAGTTAAAAAAAATACTTTTCATAATCTGGCTAGCAAATTACCAATATACAAACAGTTCTTTAATGTTACTTGTATTAGAGCAACGCAGATTAAGACAGTACATGCATACCACTAATATTTGATGTAATTACTACGATAAATTAAGAATGAACTTCAACTTACCAGGCGAGATAGTATGGCTTACCACCCTGCTGCCACACGCAATTTATCATTCATATCGTCACATAAATAAATGTCCACAGCGCTAGACCGCTAGACCATTAATACTACATTAAACAATACAAATCACACTTAATCTTACAATAAAAGTACAATATGCAGAGTAGTACTACACTACCACATCCCACTATCAACTCATTAGTAATTTATTAGTTATTTACAGATTTTATTCAATATGACTACCATTTTTTTCAATCCCATGCGGAGCCCGATTTATAAAAGATAAATGAACTCTTGAGAATTGTTCTGCAGGCTTTTTCACGAATTATTCTTATAACTTTAAAAATTCGTGCATGAAGTGAATCTTAAGTACAAAGGGCTCCATGTATACCAAATATTTCCTGTAACCCCATAAATAAAAATCCAAGGAATTTAAATTATGGAAACTAACTGGTCACGCAATAGGCCTTCCACGGCCTATCCACCTATTTGTCAAATTTTCATTGGAAAACAATCTAACATGAGAGTAAAAATGAGGTGGATCTTCGTCATTGATAGACCATGTATGACGTAGTTGTAATGGGAAATCTTCCTATAGTCCCCATAAATTGATGCTTAAAAATTCCAAAGAGCAAAAGATTGCAGATCAATTATCGTGTTCAACTAATTTATTTGGAACTACTTTCTAAAGTAGTTGCAAATCAAACAAAACCAATCGGTAAAAACAAAAACTGGCCGATTATGATGGTGACTGTGGTGGTTTGTACGGCTTTTCCGAAATTGTTGAGTTTCGTACAATCACCTCGATTAAAAAAGCTGGTTTCTTGTTGAGCGATATTGTGTTAAGATGTGGAAAAGTGAGCCGCATTTTTTAAAATAAAAGACTGACCAACTAGATAATATTATAGAACCAAATTGTATTTTGAGGAAAAACAGAAATTTAATCAACAACGCTAACATTAATACGTCAAATGATGTATATAAAAGGGAATAGAGAAAAATCAATCATGCCGTGTTATATTATAATAAAATCGTAAAATTGCAGAAAGGCAGAAGTTCTCGATAAAAACGTGTCAGCGGTTTCTCGCGCTCTCTCTTCTTTCAAATCCGCGTTCCTCAGCGGAAAAGCTTTTCTCCTCTACCTAGATGGTTCGGGTGCACAGCCGTATAATGATCAAAGAAAAG
This sequence comes from Platypus cylindrus, assembly GCA_949748235.1. Classification (NCBI taxonomy): domain Eukaryota; kingdom Metazoa; phylum Arthropoda; class Insecta; order Coleoptera; family Curculionidae; genus Platypus; species Platypus cylindrus. The sequence continues at coordinate 43,190,861 of OX456488.1, read as the reverse complement.
TATTTGAGAAACTCAACATGCCGCCTCCATTGAAAGGCTGCCCTTTCAAACAAAAATGATCAAAATTTTAACCAAAAACATAACAATGTTAGGTATAAAAATGAAACAGAATATAAATGAAATCCAATAAAAATCGTAGAAAGAGACATAAAACCTTGAACACCAACCTTAAGACTAAAACTGTTAATAGTTCATGAAATCGTTCATCGGAAACAGACAAAACTTGTTCAATGCTCGCTTGGTCACGCCGAGCTTAGTTTTTATTGACACTATACGCGTTATTCCGTCTTTACCTGGATGGTGCTCCTCTATTCTACCTATAAGCCAGAAAATAGGAGGCAAATTGTCATTCTTTAGAAGCACTAGATTACCCACTTTCACAGCTTCTTGTTGAACTGCCATTTCGTATGTTGCTGTAAGGTATGTAAGTATTCACCGACCCAACGTGTCCAAAAATGATGGTAAATCTGCTATAGGTGGGCATAGCGCTTCAAATGATTAACTTTGGGCGTGGCTAAATCTTGTTGCGGTATAGCGGTTAAAGGCAGGCCAATCAAAAAATGTGCCGTTGTGAGTGCCGTTCAATCGTTGGCATCATCAGTCAAAGGGGTAAGGGGCTTTGAGTTTAAAATTGCCTCAACTTGAGTAAGCAAAGAATAAAATTCTTCATAATCAATTTGGCGTTGTTCAAAACATGTTTAAGTGCCGTTTAGTAGCCTTCACAGCAGCCTCCCACAATCCACCTAAATACGGAGAGCGAATGGGTATAAAGTGCCACTTAATACGATATTCGAGTCAAAAATTGTGAAAATTTGTTATCTTTGTTAAGCTTTAAATAATTCATAGTTATTTAAAATATATATAAAAATTTATATTTTGAATGATTAACATTAATGATCGCTAACTGGTTTCAATTTCGGTATTTGCTAACGATCCACCCAATGGTTAAGTTGAGTCCTTACATCTCAAATTGTAGATGAATCTTAAACAATAAGCGGCTACATGAAGCATGGTGTTAAAGTTAGAAAACCGTTCAAATAAATTAAACGTTTCGAAGTTTGGCGTAGAAAGAAACGATAAAAGTGATTTGGACGATTTGGTTTCCGGCAAATCGGAAGAGGAACTAGAAAAATTTGAGATATGAGAACTAAAAAGATTTTTCCTAATTTCATTAGAAAAAATAAGCAATCTGGCCCATTCCACAAAAGAAATTAATTTTGTAATGCGAATATATTTGCACCGGGAGATATAATATCAGCAGGGTTCATCTTAGATGAAACGTGATACCAATCCTACCATGTAGGATTAGTTAGACGTTGAATCTGTGCAACTCTATTAGCGACAAAGCTTTTAAGCGTGTTTGGGGATCGTACTATACACGACGTATAATATGCGATATAAAATTATCGCAGAATCGGTAAAAACTGTTGGTGAAATTTCGGATCATTGCGTGCCTCTGAGAAGATGTGGAGTCTCCCACATTCTCTCCCAGGCTAGGAAGCGGCAATGACTTGGGTGATATCCACTTGCAAGCGAGGGACTTTCGATAAGAAATCATTGAGAGATGCTCCGGTAGAGCTTTTGGCCGAAGCGTCGAATACTACACGGAACTTGCGATCCCTTTGTTTCAATTGAAAGACTCCGTGATGTAGAATAACGAAACTCTGTGTGGCTAGCGAATGAGGGTTAACTCTGTGCATATGGCCTGAATTTTCATATTCGAGTATGAAGTCTTTGTAGGGCTTGCCAAAGCCAAGGTTTCGAGACATCTTGTTCTCCAGATGATGGAATCTGTGGAGTACAGTAGTGTATGATGAACCTAAATGGAGTAGGGAATGAGAAAAGGGCAGCCTGACACAGACTCGGCCTTGTGGTAAACGAGTAGTGGTCGAGGTGAAGGTGCTTTTACACTGTGCGCTTCACACTCTGGAAGAATCTTATCTGATACGTGAGACAACTCTTCGAGTTCCCAAAATCTCTGGAGAGTCTGATCATCATCTTCGCGTTGACCGAGAGAGAGATAATTGAAAGCAACGGAACCCTACGCACCTTAACTGCATACTAGAAAACCTAAATCAGTTTCGATAAGCCTAAACGTAGAGGTGAGATCCATATATTTTGTGGGCCGTAACACATCGAATACCAAAGCTGCTCTTAAAATCAGACCAATGTCGGAAGGAATATCAAAAGAGAAATCAGCCGGTGGAACATTTTCCAAACCTGGGAGATTGTGCCTGATAGGCTGTAGAGGAAGAGAGCCTGTCAATCGTGGTAGTACATGCGCCACTATGTGAAAGGATCGAGATGGAAGCACCCGATAGGTAATCTGTAACTGTACCTTACCTTTTGAGTAGATGGGTTTATCGTCTAATATGCTAGAAATGGGTATGCGAGAAGAATATGGGTATGCTGCCATAGAAATATGGCAGCAAAACGTGGTAACGTTTTCCGAGAGTATATTGGAGAAATATGAGATGAAGGCTTGCGCGAAGGACTGGAATTGCCTGTCTCTATAGGAATTGCCTTAAAGGCATCAGTCCTTTGTGCTTGCAGAGAATTTATCCCCAACGGGTGTTTAATATATATTAACCATCCTATTAGACTTATTGCGGGAGGCAAAATTAGTGCGAGTATCGCGTATTCACAGACTATCCGTCTGTGATACGGATAGTATCAATTTTTCAATAATAAATGCCACACTGTGTAATTAGAAACTTCGACATGTCGCGTAATTTCCCGGTTACTGGCAGACTGCTGATTAGCCATTCCGTAGTTAAATATGCATAGGCACACACACACACACACACAGGACTCAAAAAAATATTTTCCCAAGCGATTTAAAAAAAATGTATTAATATTTCGATCTGTTAATAACATAGTAATGGCTCCAGCTAAAACTGGTAAACTTAAGAGTAAACGAGCTACAGTAATTAGTACTGCTCAAATAAAAAGAGACATTTGATCTAAATTTATTCCTTGAGGTAGTATATTAATTGCAGTAGAAATAAAATTAATAGCTCCTAAAATGGAAGAAACTCCTGCTATATGAAGACTGAAAATTGCTAGACCTACCGATGATCATCAATGGGCAATATTAGATGCAATGGAGAGATATACAGTTCATCCAGTTCCAGCTCCTGGAACTGGAGCCCAGCCGAAAATAAAATATAAGGTTCCGATATCTTTATGATTAGTTGATGGTAGTCATTTGATCGGTAAAGTGGCTGAATTTAGGCGATAAACGGTAAATTTATTAAAGATTTTCTGTCCTTTATCATGTTTTATAGTTTACATAGAATAGTAAATTGCAAATTTACAAGAAAATTATTTTAAAGAAATATGTTTAATATAAAATATAATGTATGTAGAATTTTGATTTCTAAGGTGATAGATTATTTCTATTAAATATAAGTTAATAGAAAATTTATTTTCTTTATTATGTTTTCAAAACATATACTTAACAAGTTCATTAACTATATATTAAAATTAATTATAAGGGGAGCAATTAATAAAATTACAATTATAATTATTCTGTAAAATATTATATTGTAGTTTATTTTTTTCACTTGTACATTAGTTTCAGTTATTTTATTAGTTAAGGAGAATGCTGAAATAGCTAATCGCATGTAAAAACATAGGGTAGTAATAGATAAAATAATTAAAATAGTTGTAGTAATGGGTAAATCGTTAATTAATCATTGAATAGTTGGTCATTTAGGTAAAAATCCTACCATAGGTGGTAGCCCTCCTAGAGATAAAATATTTAATGAAATAATAATTAAGAATAATTTATTATTTTTAAGATAAATCTTTAATTCATTAAGTTTGTCTTGAATGAAATATTTTAATTACAGTAAAAGAAATTAATGTACATATAAGAAAATAAATTATAATTTTTATAAATTTATAATACACTTTTTGAACTTTTGCCTGTTAGCCAGTAGCTTATGTGCTTATAAAGCTATATATTATGAAAATATAACATTTTCTCTAACTAAATAACCATTATCAGCACTCCAGGACAAAAAAATCTAAGAAAAAATACCTTTATTGAAAAAGCCTAAAATGGGTACAATTTAAGACTCTGGTTTCCTAAATTAGAATAAGAGGTTCCTTAAAAATAATAATTTTTTTGAAAAATTAAAAAGAATAAGAATTTACTGATATTGGCGGAATATGAACCCACTAGCTTAGTTAGCTGATCTTTTTTTTGATATAATATTTGATTATTATCAAATTTAACTTTGAAGGTTAATAGTTTCTTTAACTTAAAATCTTGTTTATATTTAAGAATGAATAAGACTCATTTTTTTTTTGTTTTAAAATAAATATATGGTTATAAGAAGAAAATGAGTCTTATTTATTCTTAAATATCTATTGTTTCTTAATAATCTTTAAAACCCAGGTAGGGTACTAGGTTTACTTGGCAATATTTGGATTTCTGTATAGGTTTAATTGGTGTAATTGTGCTTAACATCTATTCCTTCATAATCTTTAAAACCCAGGTAAGGTTTACTTGGATAGATATATCCTAGGAAGGATAGGATAGGATATATCTATAGGAAGATGATCCTTTAATCGAATCAGGCTTTTTAGTTTTATTTTATTAAATAATTTTTTTTAATAACAGTAAAAGGTTAAAGACGACAACAATTTCCTTTTTGGACCAAAGGAAGGTTAATCTAATTGTAAGTAAGTGATAAATAAAAGCAAAAAATTGATAAATTTACTGAAAACAAAACAAGACTAAATACCTTAACGTAATCGTCTAGGACCTTATGAAAAAACTAATAAAATTATTAAAATTTGCATCAAATTGTGGTTTATAAATTAAACTTAAATATTAAGTTTTGATGATAGACAAAACGTCCAACTTGTATGTCATTTTATTACTGATTGATGAAGATTCAACATCAACAAGGTAAATCCAGTGACTAGCGTTTTCGAAATATCGCCCTGGTATAATTTAAGAAGTGGTACAATATACCGTACCTTCTCCGATTGAAATAAAATTGTATTAGAAATATGTAAATTCATTAAATTCATTTAATTAGTAACACATAGCAACGCCACCATATATCAAAATAAGTCAAATAAAATAAGCACTAAAGAAGTTATTTATTTCTCCGCGAAGAACGGAAACTGTTATAGTTAACAAAGTTAAAGGTTCCACATTTGAGAACTGCGCATGCTCAGAATAACCACAATCATAACGAAATCACGAAATAGTGAGCATAAAAACTCTCTAATGCGTATTAAGATTTACGTGCTGAAATTAGTACGCTTTATAAACTGTTTATGCTGCATGCACCGAGTTTAAATAGTTGGATAATTCCACTCTTATCTTTTGTTATGTTTATGAAAGACTATAAGAAAGAAGGGAAACGACTGTATAAACATTAAAATATTTCTGGGCTTGAAAACGCAGCCCTCTATATGATCCCGGCGACAGAATGTATTAGTTTTGACAGTTACCATTGGTGGCGAATACCTTGTTTATGTCTTGTTTTTTATGTTTCAACTTCATTTAAACTTAATTTCATTATTTATATTATCTCGTAACATTAACATTTAAAATGTACAAAGACGGACGCTGTTTTATTGCGGGTTGCAAGACTCGGCTCCCATAGAACAATAAGTTAAAAATAGATTTTCTGCGCTACTGATCGTATAATGTTAAAATTAAAATAATTACACAATGACGCTAGCTGCTTGAATAAAAATGGATTTGTTGGATTAAATAATCCCATAACACAATCGTAGTTTAATTTTTGGTATCAGAATCCATGATTTCCCTTAAAATGTAGAAAATAAAATTTCCCATACACAATGTTAAATTATGTGTACTAGTCTACTCCAGCGCTACCTATGTATGTCCACTTTTTTTTCTCGTTTCCCCTCCTTTTAGTTCTCCATAGTTACTTTATTGTCTATATTCCACCCTTACTTCAACTTGAAGAACTGTTCACATGTTTGAAGTTAATATATAATATATATAATTAAAATAATCAAGTAAATAACTCAACTTTTAATATAGTGTTAAATCAAATGATGCGCTCCTTGTACGTTAAGAAAATTCACCTGCAGCTAACTTCATAGGCTACCCATCGGCCCTGTGACTGTTGTTGCGACCGTTCTTACTCATTAAAAATTGTATTTCTTGCTTCCTCTAAAGTTAATTGGATAGGTCTATTAACTAAAATCATCAATCATCTTGTTGTATGTAACGAATATTGTATTTTAAATACTGAGTTAATTTACCATAAGAATAAGTATTAAAATATGAAATAGATCTATTTTATGCCATTTACGGTCGGCATTGCTAGTAGTAGTAGCCAAAGCACTGCAATACTGCTTATTTGCTTACAGCTATGAAGATCTATAAAAAGGAGTAGACTCAACCTAACAAGTCAAAATATTTGTGGGTTAGAAATTTTTTTGTCCAGCAGAGGGATTCGTGTATATTGCATTGACATACAAATTATTATGTCAATGGTAAACTGCGATAATTGCAGGTGATTGTCAGATCAGTGACGGGCTTTGTTATTGTTGCGTTTTCAATTATTTTCAAATTTTAGATTAATTTTGATATCTAAAATAATCCATAGTATCCCAAAGAAACCATATAACTATTAAATAATTGTTAATAACAATTTCAAAATAAATTTTACATCATGAATTTTAGCAATTATTTTTGTAATATATTTTTACCCAATCTAATAGCACGTCACTGATCATAAAATATTATATTGTAGTTTATTTTTTTCACTTGTACATTAGTTTCAGTTATTTTATTAGTTAAGGAGAATGCTGAAATAGCTAATCGCATGTAAAAACATAGGGTAGTAATAGATAAAATAATTAAAATAGTTGTAGTAATGGGTAAATCGTTAATTAATCATTGAATAGTTGGTCATTTAGGTAAAAATCCTACCATAGGTGGTAGCCCTCCTAGAGATAAAATATTTAATGAAATAATAATTAAGAATAATTTATTATTTTTAAGATAAATCTTTAATTCATTAAGTTTGTCTTGAATGAAATATTTTAATTACAGTAAAAGAAATTAATGTACATATAAGAAAATAAATTATAATTTTTATAAATTTATAATACACTTTTTGAACTTTTGCCTGTTAGCCAGTAGCTTATGTGCTTATAAAGCTATATATTATGAAAATATAACATTTTCTCTAACTAAATAACCATTATCAGCACTCCAGGACAAAAAAATCTAAGAAAAAATACCTTTATTGAAAAAGCCTAAAATGGGTACAATTTAAGACTCTGGTTTCCTAAATTAGAATAAGAGGTTCCTTAAAAATAATAATTTTTTTGAAAAATTAAAAAGAATAAGAATTTACTGATATTGGCGGAATATGAACCCACTAGCTTAGTTAGCTGATCTTTTTTTTGATATAATATTTGATTATTATCAAATTTAACTTTGAAGGTTAATAGTTTCTTTAACTTAAAATCTTGTTTATATTTAAGAATGAATAAGACTCATTTTTTTTTTGTTTTAAAATAAATATATGGTTATAAGAAGAAAATGAGTCTTATTTATTCTTAAATATCTATTGTTTCTTAATAATCTTTAAAACCCAGGTAGGGTACTAGGTTTACTTGGCAATATTTGGATTTCTGTATAGGTTTAATTGGTGTAATTGTGCTTAACATCTATTCCTTCATAATCTTTAAAACCCAGGTAAGGTTTACTTGGATAGATATATCCTAGGAAGGATAGGATAGGATATATCTATAGGAAGATGATCCTTTAATCGAATCAGGCTTTTTAGTTTTATTTTATTAAATAATTTTTTTTAATAACAGTAAAAGGTTAAAGACGACAACAATTTCCTTTTTGGACCAAAGGAAGGTTAATCTAATTGTAAGTAAGTGATAAATAAAAGCAAAAAATTGATAAATTTACTGAAAACAAAACAAGACTAAATACCTTAACGTAATCGTCTAGGACCTTATGAAAAAACTAATAAAATTATTAAAATTTGCATCAAATTGTGGTTTATAAATTAAACTTAAATATTAAGTTTTGATGATAGACAAAACGTCCAACTTGTATGTCATTTTATTACTGATTGATGAAGATTCAACATCAACAAGGTAAATCCAGTGACTAGCGTTTTCGAAATATCGCCCTGGTATAATTTAAGAAGTGGTACAATATACCGTACCTTCTCCGATTGAAATAAAATTGTATTAGAAATATGTAAATTCATTAAATTCATTTAATTAGTAACACATAGCAACGCCACCATATATCAAAATAAGTCAAATAAAATAAGCACTAAAGAAGTTATTTATTTCTCCGCGAAGAACGGAAACTGTTATAGTTAACAAAGTTAAAGGTTCCACATTTGAGAACTGCGCATGCTCAGAATAACCACAATCATAACGAAATCACGAAATAGTGAGCATAAAAACTCTCTAATGCGTATTAAGATTTACGTGCTGAAATTAGTACGCTTTATAAACTGTTTATGCTGCATGCACCGAGTTTAAATAGTTGGATAATTCCACTCTTATCTTTTGTTATGTTTATGAAAGACTATAAGAAAGAAGGGAAACGACTGTATAAACATTAAAATATTTCTGGGCTTGAAAACGCAGCCCTCTATATGATCCCGGCGACAGAATGTATTAGTTTTGACAGTTACCATTGGTGGCGAATACCTTGTTTATGTCTTGTTTTTTATGTTTCAACTTCATTTAAACTTAATTTCATTATTTATATTATCTCGTAACATTAACATTTAAAATGTACAAAGACGGACGCTGTTTTATTGCGGGTTGCAAGACTCGGCTCCCATAGAACAATAAGTTAAAAATAGATTTTCTGCGCTACTGATCGTATAATGTTAAAATTAAAATAATTACACAATGACGCTAGCTGCTTGAATAAAAATGGATTTGTTGGATTAAATAATCCCATAACACAATCGTAGTTTAATTTTTGGTATCAGAATCCATGATTTCCCTTAAAATGTAGAAAATAAAATTTCCCATACACAATGTTAAATTATGTGTACTAGTCTACTCCAGCGCTACCTATGTATGTCCACTTTTTTTTCTCGTTTCCCCTCCTTTTAGTTCTCCATAGTTACTTTATTGTCTATATTCCACCCTTACTTCAACTTGAAGAACTGTTCACATGTTTGAAGTTAATATATAATATATATAATTAAAATAATCAAGTAAATAACTCAACTTTTAATATAGTGTTAAATCAAATGATGCGCTCCTTGTACGTTAAGAAAATTCACCTGCAGCTAACTTCATAGGCTACCCATCGGCCCTGTGACTGTTGTTGCGACCGTTCTTACTCATTAAAAATTGTATTTCTTGCTTCCTCTAAAGTTAATTGGATAGGTCTATTAACTAAAATCATCAATCATCTTGTTGTATGTAACGAATATTGTATTTTAAATACTGAGTTAATTTACCATAAGAATAAGTATTAAAATATGAAATAGATCTATTTTATGCCATTTACGGTCGGCATTGCTAGTAGTAGTAGCCAAAGCACTGCAATACTGCTTATTTGCTTACAGCTATGAAGATCTATAAAAAGGAGTAGACTCAACCTAACAAGTCAAAATATTTGTGGGTTAGAAATTTTTTTGTCCAGCAGAGGGATTCGTGTATATTGCATTGACATACAAATTATTATGTCAATGGTAAACTGCGATAATTGCAGGTGATTGTCAGATCAGTGACGGGCTTTGTTATTGTTGCGTTTTCAATTATTTTCAAATTTTAGATTAATTTTGATATCTAAAATAATCCATAGTATCCCAAAGAAACCATATAACTATTAAATAATTGTTAATAACAATTTCAAAATAAATTTTACATCATGAATTTTAGCAATTATTTTTGTAATATATTTTTACCCAATCTAATAGCACGTCACTGATCATAAAATTAATAAAATGGGGAAAAAACAAAACCATGCCAATTTTTTAAATAACAATCATTGTATTAAATTAAATATTCATTTTTAAAATCATAGCATAGTTTTAATCTGCTGCCATAATATCTATGATTTTTCTTAAAAATAAGAAAATTTGATTTTCTCATAAGAGCAATGTTAAAAACTGTTGTCTTAGTCGGGCGCAGCGCCGCCTGGCGGCAGCCCGTTTTTGTTTGTCTAGTGTTCACTCCTTATTGCCTTCCATACTTACAGCTATACAGCAGAGCAACTATATCAAGTATCACCACAAATGTTGTTGGAGCAAATAAGTATAGCGATTCTTTCAAAAGATGGCAGCACCATAGCGAGAAAGTATACAAAAAATTAAGAAACGAAATTTTTCTTATTTATTTATCATTTACAGTTATTTCTAATTAAGATGTTTACAAGTCATTTATATTTATTCTCTGTGTTCATAACACAGAGAATATTCCATTCCATTACATTCCATGTGGAATGTAATGGATGCAATGGAGAAATCATTTAAAATTTTACGTTTAAATAATGGTATGCCCAGAAAGCTAAAAAATCAATGCAAAATAAATAATCTAATATTGAATATATTAGTTATATTCATGGAGGGCTATAATAAGGAGCAGACTCAACCTAACAAAATCAAATTTGTGGGTCAGAAAATTTTTTGTCCACTAGAGGGATTCGTGTATTTTGCGATAATTACAGGTGATTGTCACATCAGTGACAGGGTTTGTTATTGTTTTGTTTCCAAATTTTACATTAATTTTGATATTTAAAATAATCTACCGTATTCCAAAGAAACCATATAACTATTAAATAATTACTTCAATTTACTTTACCGACCGTATTTTTTTAAATTTAGCAAAGTTTCCAAATTATTCTTTGAATTTTATCTCGGGATTCGGTCAGGTTTTCTTTTAAATAAAACTCTTTATTGCTTGATATTTCGACTCTCTTTACAGTCTTCGTCAAGACAACTATTCATTTATTAGTATTTAAATCAAAAATCATACCATAAAAATAATAAACTTAAAAAATAATCTTAAAAATAAACATTAAAAACACGAAGGAATTTCCATGTTTTTTAAGAAACTTACATAAGTGAGCTAAACAATTTTTCCTTCATACATTGATGACTACTAATATGATCGAATAGGAGAATTATCTTCTAATCGTGACACACATCTTAACTTACAATCAACACAATTCCATTAACAATTATTATTCTTAAAATTTATATTAACATCACAACAGTCTAAAAACACTGGTATTGTCTACCTACACATTGATAAAGTTGTTTTCTCTTTCTCTCCCACTATTTATTACAGCTTAGTAAATACATTTTTATTATATTTGTAAATAATATCCCACGTCTCTATGTATGTAATCTATATATAATTATATCTTATGTATCTAAGTTCTTCCGTCCCATGTATACGTATCATTACTAATTAGTCTGTAATAGTCCATTGTAAATTACACTGAGATGTTCAGTGTCTGTTTTGAAATTAATTGCATGTTTTTCTTTTTTAATTAGTATTGACTCCATCATTAGGAGATGGTAACCTAGATGCTAAACCAAAAATTAGTTTGTTTAGTAATGGACCTGGATAATTATTGTTCTTTAGTTGATCGTATAATTTTTTTAGATTTTTATTTAGGAACTGTGGTTCCACTATTTTTCATCGCCAATATGGTTTTAATTTTCTGATTACTAGGGTGACCGGAGAGATTTTTAATGTACCGACCTGATGACGTTGGTTTTTGGTACCAGTCTAATATATATATATATATATATATATATATATATATATATATATATATGTATCTTAAAGCCTGTCTACCATTCCTGGTGTAGGCTTGTTAGCCTTTATCTTTTTGTCCTTCTTCCTCTAGGCCCCCACGTTTTCGCTTCGCGTCACTGCGTCGCAAAACTTTCTCCATTCTCTCCTGTTGTTTGCCATCCTACTAGCTTCACTCATCGTTATTCCTTTTCTTTGCAATATCTTTTCTATCATGTCATTCCAAGTAGTTTCAGGTCTTCCCCTTTTTCTTTTCTATCCAGGTCTAGCTTCCCATACTCTCCTCACTTGTCTTTCTTGTCCCATTCTTTTCAAGTGACCCCACCATCCCAACTGTCTCTTCTCTATGTATTCGTGTATCGCCTCCATTCCCAGTTCTTTTCTTATTTCTTCATTCCTGATTCTTTCTCTCTTTGTCACTCCCTTTACTCTCCTCATGTATTTCATTTCTACCGCTTGAACTTTACTTATTTCCTTTTTATCTGTTATCCATGTCACCAGTCTAATATATACAATGGGTAAAAACTAGAATATCCAAACACAAAAGTGACATAAGAACAAGAACAAAAGTTTGTGCGACATTAGAGTCTAGAACACCATTTAAAAACTAATTGTAATTTTGATTATGATAACGTGAATATTTTACAGACAGTAATTAATTGCAAAAAAGATTAATGATGGAATCAATACTAATTAAAAAAGAAAAACATGCAATTAGTTTCAAAACAGACACTGAACATCTCAGTGTAATTTACAATGGACTATTACAGACTAATTAGTCTGTATACATGGGGCGGAAGAACTTAGATACATAAGATATAATTATATATAGATTACATACATAGAGACGTCGGATATTATTTACAAATATAATAAAAATGTATTTACTAAGCTGTAATAAATAGTAGGAGAGAAAGAGAAAACAACTTTATCAATGTGTAGGTAGACAATACCAGTGTTTTTAGACTGTTGTGATGTTAATATAAATTTAAAGAATAATAATTGTTAATGGAGTTGTGTTGATGGTAAGTTAAGATGTGTGTCACGATTAGAAGATAATTCTCCTATTCGATCATATTAGTAGTCATCAATGTATGAAGGAAAAATTGTTTAGCTCACTTATGTAAGTTTCTTAAAAAACATGGAAATTCTTTCGTGTTTTTAATGTTTATTTTTAAGATTATTTTTTAAGTTTATTATTTTTATGGTATGATTTTTGATTTAAATACTAATAAATGAATTGTTTTAGTCTCTTGAGGAAGACTGTAAGGACAGTCGAAATATCAAGCAATAAAAAGAGTTTTATTTAAAAGAAAACCTGACCGAATCCCGAGAAAAAAATCAAAGAATAATTTTGAAAGTTTGTTAATATTCAATAACTGTTAATAACAGTTTCAAAATAAATTTTAAATAATAAATTAACAATTATTTTTGTCATATATTATTACTCAATTTACCATAACGTCACCGATCATAAAATTAATAAAATGGGAACAAAAACAAAACTATGAACATTTTTTAAATAACGGTTGTTGCATTATATTAAATATTCATTTGTACAATCATAGTTTTAATCTGCTTCCATAAAATCTATAATTTTCGTTAAAAATAATAAAACTTTATCTTTTCATAATGTAACGAAGTTACTAAATTTGAGAATTTTGTAACAATTTAATTTCGCTGGGAAGGGAAGTAGAGCCATCTATCGTCACCGTTTACAAGAAAGAATTTGTTTATTTAAGAAAACTACCCCGACCTTTCACTTTTCGCACACTTTACGTATAAAACCGATTTTCAATAACAATAATATTGTATTGATTATTTGATTAATATTAATTAAGCCAGTGAATTACCGTAATATCAAGTATTTAGTTTATGTTCTGTGATATATTTTTGGGCTGGAACAGGCTCCGAAATTAATGTTAGATTATAATAAAATGAATTTATTCTTTATTTTCGTCTTAGTGTAAAATGCCATTTTCTAAGTCTTGTGTCAACCGATTTTCATGAAATAAAAACAAAATATTATCTATGATAATCTCCGAAGACAATGCCATTGTAATCAGGCATGTCGCATTTACTGAAAGTCGTGTAATTGCATCACTTAGACAAGACATTATCGACTATAAAAATTGATTATTATCGAACTATAAGCTGTTAACCGAATACGTACTGTAGCAGAAACCACCCCTATGCGGATCTAGCATTTCCCACTACGCGCCTTCCGAATTACGCGACCCAAAAGGGCATATAAAGGGCTGTTTCTATAGAAAACACAGTCCTGTTGTAACAGGAGTAGTCCGTCGGGACTACTCCTCCAACACCTCAAATAAGTAAGGAGACCGGAACCGGGATAGAGGCGGAGCCTGGGCCGCCCTGCCAACCCAATCCAAGCAAAACCCTTTCCTTTCCCTCTTCTGGCTAGCAAGCGAGTTCTCCGGCAGCTAGATTCTATCCTTTTCAACTTCGGACTAGCAAGCGAGGTCTGCGGCAGTCCGATTCTAACCTTTCGTCCCCTCTGGTTAGCAGAGAGTTTTCCGGCAGCCAGAGTATGATGTTTGGTAGGATTGTGTAGGTCGGGGGGAGCGTATGCCACGCCATCACCGGTAGCCGCGAAATATTCGATTTCTGTGTTTATGTTGTGGTGCCTGCTGTCGTTAGTATTTGGTAATTATGCTGAGGTGCAGTGGTAGAAAGTAAATTTTTAAGTTTAAGTGTTTCCATTTATTTCCCTTTTTTTACTGGACCCAGCTAACAAGTATGTTTATGTTTAGTTTATTATTTATCAGAGTTGTATTTTATTTTGTTTTAATTTTATAACATGTTTTTAGTATTTCTTCTGGCTTTTCCTTCACCCTTTTCTGAACCCTAGACTATTTTCTCCACTGTCTAAAAGCTGCTCGTATAGGCTTTTTCCCCCAACTTTTCCTTTGGAGTTGTGAGGCAGCCGCAAGGCATCGAAATCAAAGGGTGGCACCCGAGCAAAAAGCCGAATTATTCGAAGAAATGGTTGAACTGACAGATGGGTGTTAGAATAGGAGCAATGTTAAAAACCGTTGAAAGTTGGTGGCAGCGCCGCCCAGCGGAAGCCCATTTTCTAGTGTTCACTCCTTCTTATAGCCCTCCATAGTTATATTATATATGGGTAAACCAGATCATAGATAAAGAATACTAGATCAATGCTACACTTTTGACAGGTCTTCATTGCTATGATTACCCATACATTGTATGTATGTATGTGTAAATGTATGAGTAATCATAGCCACAAAGACCTGTCAAAAGTGCAGGATTGATCTGATTTTAGAATAGTTATATAAGTGTATTAACTAAACCTCTAATTTGTTTGCATTCCTTGCTGCAATATACATATTGCATTTAGCGAATTCATTTTAACCAAATCAAAATTAAAAATAAGTACACAATACACAAGTACCAAAAGGAAAATACAACTAGACAAACGTCAAATAATTTGAGATCACGTGATTCAAGTATATTTCTTTGCCTCTTCACTAGCTGTCAAAATTGTTACTTTTTTACAGTCGAATACGCCACCCTAGCCGCTTGCAGGTGCTCCATATTGATCTTGAGCAGAACACGTTTCGAAAATTGCTTTGATGAATTTTTATCACAATATCAGGTCTAGCGCATATCTGATCCGCTTTGAACCAGCTAACCGAAAATGTTATTAGATTAGATTAGACATATTTATTTATTTTGGATTGGCATTAATTAATGTAATCGAAATTATCGACTGTAAAACCAAACGGCAATTTTATGCTTCAAGAAACTTGACAACAAAAAACTTACTAACTATAAAGTCCACCTTAGTTAATCATCTTAAGGGCATATGTACATCTAGCTTAAAATTCAGCTGCCATGTCACTTCAGTTGACGTTTCTTGAAAGATCCAAAGGCAGCGTTTTTTTTTCAGAGATTTTCCAGATTTTCAGAGTACTAGAGAATTTCTAGAGGTACCAGCTCTCTGTGTATATTATAATGTATGTGTTTATTATGAAATAGAACAAATGAAGTATATCGGAGATATACTTATATATATATATATATATTCAATAGAAATGAAACTAAAATGAATACATACGTTTTTACAATATACATACACCAAAATTATTTGATTTTAGAAAACTATCTAAAATGAAAACACATGTAAATTTGATGATGCATTTACTACACTTAATTAATAACACCGCTTCAAACTATAATGAAAATTAATATGTCGTGAAAGAAAATATTTTTAGTAGTATTTGTTGTTTATTGTCTCACTATCGATTTAAATTTTTTTAAAATGTTTTTCTTGCCATCAGTAGAAACTGCTACTATATTGGTGAATCATCTTCCAAAATAACTATTAAGTTCCAAAAATCCGAAAAAAATTGGCATCAAACCCACAGTGTGTCCTTACATTTACACAAAAATGTACACACCAGATTACTTTCGCTTCATTTATATAATTAAATTTAAATAAAAAAATAAATTTTGTGACGGAACGGAACACAGGGAGCTGCAACTTCCACGATATGTTATATAGTAAAACTAAAATTGGCAACGCTGCTTCCAAATCTTTCAAAAAACGTCAAAAATAGTGAAATGACTACTGAATTTTAAGCTAGATGTACGGCGAGAACACGTTCATCTTAAATTTTAAATCTCCAAGTGGATACCGCGCAGGCGCTATCTCAATTTTCAGAGAAGATCAACGACTGCAGTCGGTGTTGCTCAAAAATTGAGATGGCGCCTGCGCAATCATCCTTTTCAGATTGAAGATCAATGTGTGCTCCTCCGTGCATACACCGTAAGATCCCAGACCAGGGACTGGAACATAGTAACCAAACACCGATAGTAAATTGTAATGAATGAATTAGTATTCATCGAACATCCAAGAAGATCAATCATTCCTAATTCAGATCTAACCAAATATTTTTAACGAAGAATTTTTCTTCGAACTTGTCAATGTTTTGAAATGGGAGACGTACTGAGAGAGTTACGTGAAAAATCACGTAAAAGAAAACGACTTTTAGCACAAACGGTAATTCATTAATTCAATCTAAACAAAACTTTTCATATTGAAATTATTTATAGTTTGGTGTTTCGGGAGTTGAAGAATTAAGGCAAATATTAGGTACCGGTGATATACCTGTTAAGAAAGTAATTAGCAAACAACTAGGAGATGGTGCAAGTAATAGTAGTAGGGGAGGTTGTGGTTCAGAAGAATCAGATTACGATAATAAAAAGGAACCTATGGATGAAATGATTTATACGGATTCTTCTACATTTTTGAAGGCAAGTCAGCGTTTAACTAATTCAAACCATTTTTTATTCAATGCTGTTATTAGGGTACACAGTCTTCGAATCCTCATAATGACTATTGTCAACATTTTGTTGACACAGGACAAAGACCACAAAATTTTATACGGGATGTTGGTCTGGCAGACAGGTGATTGTTACCAAATATGTACATCTATAAATACTATTATATTTAATATATATTTCTATATTCAATAGATTTGAAGAATATCCCAAATTGAGAGAATTAATACGATTAAAAGATGAATTAATCGCACAAACCGCAACACCTCCAATGTATTTAAAATGTGATTTAACTTCATATGATTTGAAAAATCTAAATTCAAAATTTGATGTTATACTAATCGAACCGCCGTTAGAGGAATATCAGAAAACAATGGGTGCAACCAATAAAGAATTTTGGTCATGGGATCAAATTATTAATTTAGATATGTCAGACATTGCTGCACAAAGGAGTTTCGTATTTCTATGGTGTGGTAGTTCGGATGGTTTGGATATGGGACGGGTTTGTTTGAGAAAATGGGGATTTCGAAGGTGAAAGATAGAATTAATCTTGAAATGATTAGACACACATTTTATTCATAATAAAGAAGATTTTCATAGGAATTTCAGCATTTTCAAATTGTTTCTACTTTTTTTTTAGATGCGAAGATATTTGCTGGATAAAAACAAATATTAAAAATCCAGGGCGCTCCAAAAATTTAGATCCTAAAGCTGTTTTTCAACGAACCAAAGAACATTGTTTAATGGGCATTAAAGGTAAAGTTTTGTGTCAACATGAAAACTGATATACAAAATAGTTTCTCGTTACAGGAACTGTAAGGAGGTCAACAGATGGTGATTTCATACATGCTAACGTTGACATTGATTTAATTATTTCTGAAGAAGCCGAATACGGAAATTTAGAAAAACCGGTAGAAATTTTTCATATCATTGAACACTTTTGTTTAGGTGGGTAAAGAAAATCCAACATTCGTAGGAAAAATAAGATTTTAGTCCCATAAGTTAAAAAAAAATATGTACAGCATACATAATATTTAGGCAGAAGACGATTACATATATTTGGAAAGGATTCAACAATACGGCCTGGCTGGTTAACAATTGGTCCAGAGTTAACAAATTCAAATTTTCTGCCTGATAACTATGCGAGTAACTTTATTAGTAATCCAATCACTACTGGTTGCACCGAACGTATTGAAGCACTACGACCAAAAAGTCCACCACCAAAAGGTGGAAAAAGTGGTGGTGGTGGTGGTGGTGCCGGGGGTAGTGGAGGTCGTGGGGGTGTTGGCGGTGTTGGAGGAAGAGGTAGCAATTTTTCGAGAGGAGGAAGGAGTAGAGGTCGATGAAAGAAAATGAAGAAACAAATTAAGAAAGTTTTTTGTGATGATTGTTTGTGACTTACAGTTTGATGACACTGTAAGTACCGAACGGTATGCCAAAACAGACAGTATGCGACGGTTCCGTTGATGTTTACTGGTCATATTCTATAACCTTGAATACGATCATGTTGATTAAATTATATTTAACTAATTGGTTATTTGTGCGAATTTAAACACATGATTATAAAACACCTTTAAAAAACACATTTTTGTTCCCGCCTTTTGAGAGTTAGTTTCTCATTTGTATAGAACCGTCTCCCTGTCCTTTCTGCAAATAATGCAGATGGTATTGAGTTCGATTACTGGCTAATTTAGCTGTGAATAAAAAAAAAGTTTAATTATTCAAATGTACGTACATATAATGCTCTTTTTATTTATCTCGTCACATCTAAAATCTTTAAAAAAATACTATTTTGAGTTCATTTTGTCAGTACAATATAATCATAGTAAAACCACCGTGGACAATGCGGCCAATCAGATCTAAATAAATTACTTATAATAATGTGGCATATTCAAGGTATATCAAAAAAGATTAATTTTAGTGGAAAGTCCGGAAACACCAGCGCGCGTATGAGTTTTGATGGATACAAAATAAGTATTTTGATACACCCTGTATTTTAATCCGTTTCTCTCTCTCTCTCTCTCTCTTGCAATTGTACTTATTTGCTTGCTTTTTTTATCACAAAGAAAAAAGTAAATAATAACTATTCTTATTACATACACATAATATATAAAAAATGTACTACATACATTTGTACATATTATTTCTTTACATTCTATATATAGGATGATGAATGACGAACGTAAATACTACATCTGTCACCCCATCCACTCTGTATTTAATTTAATTAAGTATGTCTGTATTAATCGAAAATATAAGGTACCAAAAGTAGTAGTAGTATTTATCTAAAATAGAAAAATTATAAGTCCTATCACAAAATGGATAATAATTATTATTATCATTAAAATGGTCATCAACAACGATAACATAAAAGAAGGTACTCTAAACGAATATAATTAAAATAATAACAGAACTTTAGCGTGCTGAATAAAGTGTTACCATCCTTAAATTATGCAGACTTTTAGAAAAAATAATGAATTTTAGTTATATTTTTTTTAAATACATTTGGTTTGATGTAACAATTTATTGAAAAACTGCAGTATTTAAATTATTCGTTTTAAGTATACTCCTCTTGTACACAAGCGAAAAATTAAAGGTAAAGTAAATCACAAAATTGTTGGACGCATACTAGTTGTAATTACATATGTTTCATATGTGTGCCTAAATTGGCTGGCAGAAATTAAGTCCTTATAAAACATTGTTTTGATGATGCCAATTTTGCCTAAAACCGTTTTTCAATTTATATACAATATATAATATGCTACTCACACATACAACCATTTAGTTGATATTTAATATTTTTTTGTTTATCACCATACAGCAAATCGATATAGACACTAAGTGCACAACAGTTAATACATATTAAATCGTATTTTATTATTAACAAAAAGAAATGTAAAATGGCAAAAGATATAAAATAATAATTTACACACAAATACAATACGCATATATGGTCAGTGTTAAAAGGTTATTAAATATAAGAATTATATAATTGACTTGGAACTACTCGATCATTACTGTGTACATGCAGACAAAACATAATTTGGGATCAATGCGTTTTTTTTCCTTATTACATTTAAGATTGAAATGGCAGTAATGCATCTATCTAGTACATATTGTGTAGGTTCTTTTTAATTGAAACAAACTCCATTTATATCAGGCATGTTTCAAGTGAACTGTATATCGGCTACGAATTATACTACATCATATTACAAAAGCATTTTAATGCTGAAATTGATGCATACAAAAATTGCGTCAATCCAGTCACTTGCAACAAAGATATTGGTTCCACATGATGACCAGAGCATATGCATGTAAAGGTAAGAATACAAAACTGATATTTAACAAATTCGATATTATTAAAACTGGGGCAAGATTTTGTTTTTTTTGTTTAATATTGCCATACATACAAGCAGTTTTAGTAAAATTAAAAGTGAGATCAAAATAATAATAAAAAAATATAGTAATAATAACAACAATTGCTTTGTACTTTTTTTCTATTTATCTAAAAAAATTAATAGAGAAAAATTTATTAAATCAAACTGCCTTACAATTATTACATTACATTACAGCATTGCGGATGATATAATTAAAAATTAAAATGATTTAAAGCAGAAAAGCGAATAGAACATATGATTGATCAAAGAATGAAAAAGAATATTAAAATGATGAACCTATTTTATATTTCATCGCATTGTGGCATCACTTGGCAATTTTTAAATAGATACAAAATGAACAATAAGTACAATATGATTTATATAGTTATTACGAAACAGATATGGCTTATCCGATCCTGTACACAAAAAAAAATCCCAGGTGATCCACAAAACAAAATGCAAGCGAAAATTTGCTTTTCTTAAAAAAATAATATCATGCAAAATAGTAAGAAATAGTAATAAAAAATAGTAATATTACACCACCATTTCTTTTGAAAAAACGAAAAAAAAATATATTTTTTAATAATTCGTTCTTTTGTTAACAACGTAGTGCCCCCAATCAAAGGTATGTAGATTCCCCTGCAAAATTGTACAAGTTAGTTAAAACACACCAATTTCATTTTTTGTATGTATTTTTAGAGTAATATAACAAAATCATTAACATTTAATTAAATTAAGAAAAAAGATGATTTCAATTGTTATTTAAAAAGTTATTGGTTAAATTATTAATTAATTAGGGTTAATTTTTCGGCAGCTAATTATCATATGCATGATTAGAGAACGAGAATCATTTCATTAGTACATACATTATATTGCATAACGAGTAGGAAATAGAGGGTCATTTACAACAAATATGAAAAATTAGAACGAGCTGCAAATGAGTGCTTTAATTTATGTGAGTTGGACACACATCATGCTGGTTCCCAAGATTATTTTGGAAAATTAATTTTAAACATTTATTAGCGATTTTCATAATAGGTAAGTCATAGGTACAGTACTGTAATAAAAAGTGATAACAATAAATGTTCTATACTATGTAATTTTACGAAAATTGTAAACAATTTGTATAGTGTAAAATAGAAAAATCAAAACACAAAACCATTATAAAATTGTTTACAATTTTCTTGTACAATAAAATTGCATGGTATAAAATAGGCATTAACTATTTCTCCGTATCACGTGGTGTACATGATAAAAAAAATAACAATATGCATTTTATTCAGAAATATTCAAAAATTATATTGCGATTTTTCAAAATAATTTAATTAAGAGTAGTTGCGTTAACGATGTAACATTTAACTATGAAATTCAGACAATGAATGGAAGAAATTACAAATGATTGAATATTTTTACACCTATTATATACCTATATATATTTATACACCTATAATATAAGTGGGTGGTAATGTTGAGATTACGTAATACTTGTCTGTGCTATAATGAAAATGGCAATTAATGTTATCCATTCACTAGTCATTAGCAGTTACGATAATATTACGAACATTTTAGGAAATAAATGTATACCTAACATAACGTAGACGTGATATCATGCTAAATTTCTACTTTTCATAACATTGCAAGAAAGGAATTTCTCCATGAGTGCAGCTTTAGATTATCGGAATATCGAAAGAATGATTGATACTAGAATTTTTCAATTACTTCTTTTTATGCAAGAAAGTTACGTTTACTCTCTAACAACTCTTATTAAAAGTTAGAATCAGTAATGAAATTAACTAGTTGTTATTTAAGTTGAGATTGTAATAATAGTAGCATAAATAATGACTTAACCTTTTAATATGTAGTTGTTGGACCTACAATATTATATATTTATATGCATAGATATAATACATAAGACACATTCATCTGAACTGTTGATAGATAGTTTTCTCGAACCTTGTATATATACATCTCATGAATAATATATATGTGTATTCTAAAATTCTGAATAGAAATAATATCTTATTATTTATGTAGTACAATACCAAAATCCAAAAACAAAACTCAGGCAAATATACAGGGTGTATTGAAACAATACAAAACAAAATAAGAAATCGTAATTTCTATACAAAGTGATTGTCCTATAACTTATAACTTGTTTAAACACACATAATTTTTCTTTTTTCATTATCTATTGTTTGAGGTAGATCCGAAACATGTCAATGTTGAATTTCTTTATTGACTACACATCTTTTAGAATTTTCAACAACACCCTGTATATTAGGACAGTGAATTAATTATTATTACTTATAGTTTATTACTAGTTTTGTACTTCAATTTTAAATAACATTTAAAACATTTTTATTATTAGCCAAATTGGGGAGCTTTTTATTTGTTCAATTGTTTGTTTAAAAGTTTCTTGTAAAAAAATTGTATAAATTGTTTTATATACTGGATGGTACATATTGCAAATCTTTATTAAGTTCTATAATACTACAATATTTTAATAAGCCTTATGGCACACTACCTCCTCCACCCAGTACATTACAATGGGACGAACAATAATTTATTTTAGTTATCAACTTATTAAATAATAATTCTATTCAAAATACTTTATTGGTTCATTTTTTAAATAACTACTTATTTTGTTTGATTATAATATCACAAAATAAATAGTAACTACCACCATAGCATAACAAAGTGACTTCTTTAACGTCAAATACTAGACCCTCAAGATTAACTATTCAGTATTTAGGGAATTTTAATCAAATATAGACGTTTAGTACCATAGATTTATAATAGTATGAATATATTCGATTTTCATATAAAATTTTAATCAACATACGAAAAAATCAATATTTCTAAATGTCCAACTAATACTGTTAACATAAGAATACAAAACCAGTACAGAATAACAACTGCTGTTTGTTCAAACCATTACAACTTCAGAACAATTCTCTCCTGTTCCACTTGCTGTTTCTACTCTTGCACTTTCTCTAATTGGAATTGTTGTTGCCTTTCCTTCTTCGCATGAAGATGTCAATTGTGAAGCAATCTCACATTCGCTCAATATACGATAACCGATACCGCGTGGATCATATAATTCATTATTACTAGACTCGACCATTATGACAGCTAATACGATATTACAGCCGGCACACAAAATGCATTTGTGTTAGGTCACAGATGAAGGCAAGAAAGTATGAAAAGGGAAGAACCCATCAGTCATAAGTTAGTAATTTGCTACTATGATTAATAATAATTTTAAATTAAGTAGTGCTTATTGGTGAAACATGTGAAAAAATACAAAGTATATGTACGTATGTGGGCAGGAGCATGCAAATTATAGGCAGTTTGTAACTATGGTTCAATTTGAAGTGTTAACTTGTTGAAGCAAGAGCATTGTTCAATTAAAAGTAGTACAGAAATCAAGAAATAAGCAAACCCAATACATGAACACAGCAAAGCAGGCAGCATTATCTTTACTACATTTCAGCAATACTTATAATAAAATTTTATTACTAAACATGATAAAAATTCTGGGTAGCGAATAAAAAACCTGCAGATTAATTTAAAAGAAATCTGAATTCTATACAGTTATTTTTTCTTTTCTATTAAATATATATTGAAGAAAAGGTTATGTAGTAGTGATACAAGGACGCAAGAAACGTCATGTACAAGAAACTAGGTACTTTAAAAAATAGCCTTATACCAGTAACTTGAAACTGCGAGTATTATTGTAACTAGTAAATAAAGAAATCGTCTGGATTTAGTAAACATTCTATAATTATGGATAAATTATTAATTCTTGTATCACTAAAATAACAAAAACCGATAACAAAAAAAAAAAGGAAATAAAAATTTCAATTCGAAACATCAACAAAACATTCATAATTAATACAATCATTATGGTTATCGTCAATATTCATTATTGAGGAGGCCTAACCAATAGAATATTATGCTCACCAGAATCCCATTCGTCCTCTTCCGAATCCTCTTCAGTTGATTCAGCTGAACTGTCTGTCGGCGTAGTGTTTGTATCGTTATTAATAAAATTGACAATTTGCGGTTGTGTTTGCGGCAATTGGGAATAAGATAATGCCTTTTCTACACGTAAAATTTTTTGTACAATCATTGTTAACTGAAAAGCAGATATATATATTATATATGTTGTTTATTTACAATGCGCCTTCTAGACTCTTTCAAAACTGTCTGTCGTCTCTTAAGAACAAATTCGCCCATGAGTCATGAATTATTGGCCACGGTTCTCAGTTAAGCGATCAACTGAGCGGCTAGTGGTGTTTAGACGAACGAATGTTATTTGTCGCGATAGCCAATGAATGAAAGATGGTCTTGACAGAGCAAAAAAGGGTAGTATTACTTATTACTTACAGTAAAGTTTTCGTTAAAATTCTTATGTTGTTTATCCTTCTTATTTAATTTATCTAATTCATTTTTCTTAAAAACAAATTCATAACAGTCCTCGCCACCACGGCCGGCTGCTAATGTATTATTACATATCGTTTTATTGTTATATCCATTATTCATATCCATCGATGTTAAATTATTAGTTTTCGCAGCAAGAAAAAATGTATTAAACCAAAAATGGAATAATTTCTCTTTACGCATCATCACTTTATTGTAAAATTCAATTTTGACATCACCAGTTAACCGGTAACAACAGTCTAGCTTTATTGAAAATGTATTTGATGGAACACCAACAGCACCACCAGTTGTTACTGTTCCGGTCGTTAGTAATGTTGAATCCATAGGAATACGATAAATGCCACTTTTCCATCTTTGCATCACTTTATTATTATCATGATCATCAACACTACAGTCACCAACACCATCACCTCTTGATGAATAAGTTTTCGTTATTGTAAACGATAAGTTACCGGGCCCACCTGTAAATGTTGGCACTGGATTGAAAATAAATTCTTTTATATAGAGAGTCACCGGACGATAATTTAAATGACGGGTCACTAATTGTTCATAATATTTTACATAACGCACTTGACTAGGTATTGTAACACCTTTGGTGTCCTGAGTTCGTTTTTTACCTGAAACAGAAATAAGCAAACATTTGATCGATTAATAGAATTAATGGTTGATATTAAAATAAATCAATTACCATATAAATTCAATGCCTCATTTGCCGTTGCACATATTTTACTATGAAGTAAATAACAGCAAATCATTGTGCCCGTTCGACCTTTTCCAGCTTTACAATGTACCACTGCAACATTTTGGCAATCTTTTTCTAACCATTCTTTCACATCCTGTGAGAATACGTAAATTTATTACTTATTCCAAATATTACTTAGATTTCAACGCCTGGATTACCTTAATCTTATTCTTTTATGAGTCACTTAAACTATAAATATATTACATTTATAATTTAACACATTCATAAGTTAAAATTATTACTTCTATTTTGATTTATTGAATTATCCAATAACTATTTGCATGTTTTAACATATTTGTTTTTTACATTGTTTAAATTTAATTAAATCGAGAATTTGCGAAAATATCTTTTTGCATTTGTTCTATTCAAATTAATTTTCTGTTGGTAAATACGTGAATATTTCACGTATCTACAAATCTCAGTTAATTATAAATGCCTATACGTTTTATTTCTACAGAAAAAAAACTAAGAAAAAGTCCCCAATTAACTTCGTTTTTCATCAATCACATGCAGTATCTGTTTTACCTGACAGAATGGTTCAACAAGTTCGATCCTAGGTGGATTATGATCATCAAATGGAAAATTTCGCACCCTATTATGAAATTTAGATTTATCGTAACTACGTTCCGAGCATAAATTGTAAATCATGTAATGATCTGGATGCTTCTGATCCAGAAATTTTACAACATCTTCAATATTATTTCGATAAACACTTTCAATATTTGATGCTGGATAACCCATTGCTATTATACTATCAGTTATATCTGAAAAATGTTTAGTTAAGGATATCAAACAATATTATATGCTATTATCGACAAAAGTGTGTGGTCTGTATTTATTGAAAAGACCAATTACAAAGGAAAATCCATTAGAATCTAAGCTTTGTTCTGGCAACATCTGTAGATGTTAATGATGAGCAAAACGGTCTTTTTCCATGCAAGTACTAATTTTTTGATTGGAAAAGTAAACTTTCAACTACCACAATTACTTTTATCTGAAAGTTAATACTCGTACATTATCAAAAAGGATACATGTAAGATCAAGATTAAAACCATCTTGCTTATAACGGTTGCGATTCTTGCTGACTAAACCACGTAATTTTTCGGTAATTGCCTTATTTGGAAATGAACCAGCCATTGTATGATCGTGCTTCCTATATCTATTATCAGATGTACCAGTAGTATTAGTAGTAGATGTGCTACTCAAACTACTACTAGTGGATGCTTGTCGATTTAAACAATTTGAGCAGCTTGCAGTAGCTGCAGCTGCTACGGTTCGCGGTTCTTGAGAATAATTATGGTAATGATTGGCAGATAGTGCTGATAAGTTGGTTGATTCAATCTGTAGTTGACGTTGAGTTTGTTGAGAGGGTTTACATAATTTTGAATTTTTCGCTGTGAAAATGAAAATTAATTTGATTTACTCGGAAAGCAAGATGACTAATAAATAGATATCTCTTGAATTATTAGGATCTTCTTTAATATTTGCCCTTCTCAAAAAAAAACAAAATACTTCATTACTCTCCTCTCTTCAATCAACTAAGTAAAATAATACAAATGCTACGAAAGATGGGTTTTTTTTCATTAAGTGGTATTGAAAAGTGTATGTAATTATTAGGCACCACTTAATATTGTGAACTTATTTCATGTAGATGCAATTTTATATTTGTTTGAAATTTCAGATAGCATAAAAACAAAAATATACTGCACCTAATTACAATCTTCTTTCTTCTTTGAATTAAATGCAACTATGCTTTTAAACAAAGCACGTCTTATTTAACCATGTGAATAATAATCATTAATTGTTGGGGTTTTTACTAATAATCTCTTAAATGATTTTATTATTATTATTTTTGTAGAACAATAATATTATTAATATTATTTTGATTTGATATTCATCTTTGATTCTCCCTCAAGGTGAATTTGAATGGTAGATGAACTGCCTGTTGAGTAAATTATTCTAAGGCTTCAACAGAAGTAGTAAGTATTTTGCGGGATGAGATTCTTAATTAAATGAATTTTTACACATAATTTAAATATGGCAAAAATGCCAACCACTCCAGAAAAATTTTTTAACGTTAACGTACCTTTAAATCTGGCTTTCGCTTGACCGCAACTTACACAGAGACCCATAAAATCGAACTGTTTCTGGTCCCTTATGTGCGGTGGTAACTTCCAAATAATAATATTGGAACGCTTTGAAATAATAATAAATGAAAAACATAAAACAGCAAGGTTTGTATCCTGAAAAATTTTGTTTCCTTTTGTTGATCAAACACAAAATAGATTTTGTGTTTGACAACCCAGCGAATTGATCGCGTGATAAATTGTGGAAAAGAAAATGGGAAAATTAAGTAATAATTAAAAATATTAATTGAATACTGAAATATATCATTTTTTAATTTTCACTGGCTCACACACGTTTTTCATACTAAAGTTGGGCACTTAATGTATTATTAAATCGAAATGAAGGTGGAAGAGGTCACATACCCATTAATTTTCAATAAAAAAAAACTACTCCAGATTTCTTTTGAGAATCTCGTGAGAAATGTAACTAAAAAGTTTACATCACAGTAGGTACCAGAAAAAATCAGTAAATGGATACAAGTACCAAAAATCGGATAAGTTTGGAATTATTAATACGAAAAGAGGTGTTTCCTTTTACAACAAAAAAATCACCATAATTTCGACCTGGATATTTTGTATTTTGTCTTTAATTTAATTTAATAATCGAACGATTCCATTTAGTTCGGTCTTTGTGTGTACAAAACAGCACGAGAAAGTGAAACTTCATATTTTCTTTTTTTTGACAGATCTGTCCGGACACATCTTTCTTTATCTAATGGCGAGGACACACTGGTCTTAATTTTTAACGGCGTACGGCGTACGTACATCTACATTTAAGTGTCAGCTGTCATGTCACTTTTTTGACGTTTCTTGAAAGATTCAGACCCGGCGTTGTCAAATTTTCAGTGTACTAGAAAATTTCGTGGAGGTAACAGCTCTCTGTGTTATTTATCTAAATAAATATTTCATTTGTTGTTCTATTTCACCGTAAAGGCATACATTGACATTTTATATTCTAATGATTTATTCAATAGAAATGAAAATAAAATGTATACATACATTTTTACAATATGCATACACCAAAATTATTTGATTTCGACAAACTATAAAAAATTAAAACACATGTAAATTTGATGATGCAATTATTACAATTAATTAATACTTTATGCTTCCAACTGTATACAAATTAATATGTCGTGATCCCAAAGAGAATCTTTTTAGTAGCATTTATTGTTTTACTATCGATTTTAATTCTTTTAAAATGTTTTTCTCATTATTAGTAAAAACTACCACTATGCTGTTGAATCATCCATCGAAAATAACCATTAAGGTCCAAAAATTGGCATCAAACTCACACTCTGTCCTTCTAATACACGAATTATACACACCAGATTACTTTCACTTTAATTATACATATAATTAGATAAATAAATTAAATTTCTACCTCAACTCAAAACTAAAAAAATTCGTCTTGCGACGGAACGGAACACACCGTACACCCACCGAGCTATTACCTCCACGAAATTTTCTAGTACACTGAAAATCTGACAACGCCGCATCTGAATCTTTCAAGAAACGTCAAAAAAGTGACATGACAGCTGACATTTAAATGTAGATACCGGCGTATGTACATCTACATTTAAATGTCAGCTGTCATGTCACTTTTTTCAC
Source organism: Platypus cylindrus (assembly GCA_949748235.1). Taxonomy (NCBI): domain Eukaryota; kingdom Metazoa; phylum Arthropoda; class Insecta; order Coleoptera; family Curculionidae; genus Platypus; species Platypus cylindrus. Next base: position 43,161,465 of record OX456488.1, on the reverse strand, counting down.
GTTTCTTGAAAAACTGAGAATCTAGCGTTGCCAGATTTTCAGTGAACTAGAAAATTTCGTGGAGGTTACAGTTTTCTGGATGTATTGTATTGCAAGTGTTCCGTTCCGTCGCAAGACGAATTTTTTTAGTTTTGTTTTGAGTTGAGGTAGAAATTTTATTTCTTTATCTAAATGTAATTATATAATTGAAGTGAAAGTAATCTGGTCTGATATGTATATTTCGTGTATTAGAAGGACACAGTGTAAGTTTGATGCCGATTTTTGGAATTTAATGGTTATTTTCTTTCCGATGGCTGATTCAACAACATAGTGGAAGTTTTTTTTTACTAATGGCGAGAAAAACAGTTTCAAAAGAATTAAATTCGATAGTGAAACAATAAATGTTACTAAAAATATTTTCTTTGGGATCACGACATATTAATTTGTATTATAGTTTGAAGCGGTGTTATTAATTAATTGTAATCGTCATCAAATTCACATGTTTTCATTTTATTTTCATTTCTATTGAATAAATCTCCAATATATTTCAATTGTTGTTCTATTTCACCATAAACACATACAGTATATTTTATTCTAATACACACAGAGAGCTGTTACCTTACCAGTGTACTTACCTCCATAAACTTTTCTAGTACACTGAAAATCTGGCAACGCAGCTTCTAAATCTTTGATGAAATGAAACGTAAAAAGAGTCACATGGCAGTTGACATATAAATGTAGATGTACATACGCCGTAAATAGGTACGCGCCTTTACTACCCACAAACCTACCTGCTTGTCATTGTTATTTCTGTTATGTTGTGATTTAAAAATACTTGTATGAATCCAAAATTTAACAAAACATTTTAGTATTTTTTCCTTTTTTTTTCATCATTTCAAACATATTATTACGTAGTTTAACACGCAGGGCAAAAATGAATGATCCAGGTATTACAAGGGGAGAAATTCTGGGTCTAATTGTACGTTTATCATTGGCTTCAGTAGTGACTTTTTTAAGTGTAAAATGGATTTTAAAGCATGTTGACCCAACAAATAAAAGTAAAAACCAAGCACGGAAAGTTGCCGAGGAACAGTTAAAAAGGTAAGCTGAAACATTGCTTATAGGTAGTAAACTTTACTCGTTTATTTCCTACGTCGTTTCTCCATGTATGGATCAAATTATTTCAGAATCAATTCTAATCGATCACCAGTTCAAATATCAAATTTGAGTGATTATGAACTCATGATAGCAGCTCACTTAATAAGTCCCCAAGATATTAAAATCTCCTGGAATGATATTGCTGGATTGGAAGATTTGATACGAGATTTAAGAGAAACTGTTATTTTACCTATACAACGAAAGGATTTGTTTGCATTCTCTGAATTAACAACAGCACCAAAAGGTACATCATAACATACCTGATTAATAATAATTATACTAATAATACTTAACTATTTTATCATTAGGTGTTTTATTACATGGTCCACCAGGTTGTGGTAAAACATTAATAGCAAAAGCTACAGCTCGTGAAGCTGGCACATATTTCATTAATTTGGATTTATCAATTTTAACTGATAAATGGTATGGGGAAAGTCAAAAACTAGCGGCGGCCGTGTTTTCTTTGGCAATTAAATTACAACCTTGTATTATTTTTATCGACGAAATTGATTCGTTTTTGCGTGCTAGAAGTAGTACAGATCATGAAGCCACAGCAATGATGAAAGCTCAATTTATGTCCTTATGGGATGGTTTAATTACTGATCCAAATTGTACTGTAGTTATAATGGGAGCCACAAATCGACCGCAGGTAATTAACTCAGATTGTTCGGTTATAAGTTAAAATTATATTGGGGCTATTGAAGACTATAAGAAAGAGGCGACACGACTGAAATAAAGTCAATACTTGTGTATTCGAGTACTCATAGTACTCGAATCCTTCGTCCGGGAGTCACTTCTCCCGGACGAAGTCGGGTTTATACACTAGTATGTAATATTTACTCATAAGTATTTGTATGAAACCAGCTATAATTACGAATAGTATTCGTGATATTACGAGTAACCGTATAAGAGTTATAAAATATAACTAAACATATTCCTACATTATTTATTTATAATGTAATGTTTGTAAGTAAATGTATGTAATGTTTTTGTAGTAACTTGTGCCACAGATTAGGAAATATAGTGATTTGTGTGAAGAGAAATTATTCAGACTGATAACACTAATAATCTTACTATCGTAGTCAAGAAAGAATCTCATATATAACTTATATCTTAAATATAAGGTGCACTTATTGCCAAATTTAAAATTTTTCTATTATATGAAAACTAAATTAGTAGTTAATTCAAATTAATACTAAAGTGTCAGTCTGTACTTATTCTTTATCAATTAAGCTCAATATTTCGCTCAAGGCGAAAAACTACTGCAAAAATACTTAATGAAAAAAACAATAAATAAAATTAAAATTTATAGCTAACTTCAAGGTTGCCACTATAAAGAGGAATTTTGTGTATTTATTCTGACAGCTTGATAATTCAAGGTGCAAATGTTTTAATTGCAATTTAAATTGGCAAATAGTATATATATATATATATATATATCGTAAAGCCTCTCTGCCATTTCTGGTGTAGGCTTGTTAGTCTTTATCTTTTTTTCCTTTTTTCTTCTTTTTTTTTTTTTGTCTTTCTTTCTCTAGGCTTATACGTTTTTGCTTCACGTCACTGCGTCGCAAAACTTTCTCCATTCTTTCCTGTTGTTTGCCATCCTACTAGCTTCACTCATCGTTATTCTTCTTTTGTAATATCTTTTCTATTATGTCATCCCAGGTAGTTTCAGGTCTCCCCCTTTTTCTTTTCTGCCCAGGTCTAGCTTCCCATACCCTTCTCACTTGTCTTTCCTGTCCCATTCTTTTCAGATGGCCCCACCATCCCAACTGCCTCTTCTCTATGTATTCGTGTATCGTCTCTATTCCTAGTTCTTTTCTTATTTCTTCATTCTTGATTCTTTCTCTCTTTGTCACTCCCTTTACTCTCCTCATGTATTTCATTTCTACCGCTTGGACTTTACTTATTTCCTTTTTATCTGTTATCTGTCTCACATCCAAATGTCAGTATTGGTCTTACTATTGTTTTATAGATTGCAATTTAAATTGGCAAATAGTAATGATTATTAATTTAGCAGAAAAGAACAGATTATATATATCATTGTATATTAGATATTGTATCTAATATTATTTTTCTAATACATATTTATAGCGATTGTCTTTATTCCATTCAATTGTGTTTAAATAATAGAAAACATTTTGTCGTATCAGCACGTGCATGCTTTTTATTTACTGCATATTATATTATACAATACGTAATATTATAGCGCATTATACTGTACCGTTGGGTCCCTAATTGTTTACATGAAAATTCACTATTTTTCTTAAAATTTAGAAAATAACATTTTTCATAAGGATAATGTTAAATTGATTGTACTAGTCTACACCAGTGATAGTTATTAGCTGGTACAGCTATTTTTGTTCTCGCTTTATTTTCTAGTTTTCCATTATTGAGGCCAACGTATTTACTCCATTTTATTTACATGTTTTTGTTATAGGATTTGGACCGAGCAATTTTACGTCGGTTGCCAGCAACATTTCACATTCCATTACCAAATGCTCCTAATCGTCGGCAAATATTGAATTTGATTTTGGAACGTGAAAATCTTTCCGATGATGTAAACATAGAAGAAGTTGCACGTTTAACAGAAGGTTTTTCCGGATCTGATTTACATGAATTATGTCGAAATGCTGCTGTTAATCGTATTCGCAGCTATTTTCGTGAATTAAGTGGTGCCGGAGCGGCAGGTGAAAATGGATATATGTCAAATACTGTTGAAATTACTGCAGCACTACGTCCAATCGAAATGACGGATTTAATGGCATCGTATCGTAAAATGGCCGAAAGTAAAAGGCAGTGTAACCCATTGGCTGCGCAACAACCAAGAATTGAACTCGATTAGCAGTTGGTATCAGAAATTCTATTTAATATGGAGAAATATGAGCTGAGATCTATCGAGTTTGTCATTGTTTTCTAAATGTAGTCATTATAAATTATAAATAAATCTATCGAGTCTGTTGTAAGAACTGCAGTGAGAGCTCTGGTTGAATTGTTAGGATTAACGTTTATATTTTAATTATATTAAACAAACAGTCGCTGAACAAATCAACTTGACAGGTGAAACTTCAGTTATATTCTGATCAATTTTGTAAATTTTTTTACAGTAATAAATTACTATGAAATGGTAATTAATATGAGGTTATTATGGGTATGACATTTATTAATTTCATGTTATCTTGGAAGAATTTGACTTTCCTGTTAGTATGGTAAGTTTTTTATATTTCGCTGAAATATAATATAGAAAAATAATCCAAAATTGAGCAATATTTCCCAAGATAGCTGTCAGCTATTACTAGCTATAGCAGCAGAGTTAGATTATGATCCCTCGACTGGGTATTCCATGGTTTCGTTTTTAAAACGCATACTTTAAAAATGATGGCAATAAGGCGCCATCCAGCCTTTATAATGACCAGATGACTACTGTTATAAGCGTAGTTCTTTGTTACAACGCAGGTTCTCAAAGTAACGTAAAGGAAATGAATACTTAACAATAAAAAAATCTTTATTTACAAAGAATAAAAATATTAATAGTCCGCTTGTGGTTAGATGAGCTATATGGTGATAGCCAAACCGTGTGACAATAAAATTTAAGTAAAAATTATTTCGTTCGATAATAATGAAGAAGAATAAAAAAGATTGAAAATACTTGTTGTTGGTATGTAGTTGGTACTTGGTAGGTGGCTAATGGTGTCTCCAATAAAAACGTGTAGTTTTTATTGGCAGCTTCCACTTCCTCAAAAACTCCGCAGGTCTCAAAAATAGGCACCGTTTTGGCAGCTATCCCTGCCAACTGAAAAAAATTTCGGGAGCGAATTACTAAATCACCGCCTTTGGGTATTGCGTTTTCTACCACCAAGACCGTTGTCTGGACCCGAAGTCAAGTCGACTTCCCGACTTTGGTAAAAAAAACCGCTGCACCCAGCTAAAACAACCTTCTTTCAAGGTTCAAACTATTCTCCCTCTATCGATATTTTTTTTATTAAAAATAAAAAAGAAGGTTTTAATTTTAACTTGCGTTGCAAATCTTTCATGGATAATTATATGGCGAGCGGCGAAGCTTGCTATTACCGTCAAGAGTTTAGTATTAATAGATTGTAATTAATTTTTAAAAGTAATTATTTGTTGGTTAAATTTACCTCATTAGAAAAATAGCGTTGAATACGCGTGTGAAAAACCTGTTTTTAGTGTTCACTAGTGAAACACTTACTGCTGTGCAGCTCGTTTTTCAAACTCATCATTCACACTAAAAAACAAGTGACTTTTCACACTTGCATTCAAATATGCTGTTACAAGCCCGTTCTTTGTAAATGTTTTATTCTGATATCTCAGGTTTAATTAAAATAAAATTGTGATAATTTTTTTTCGGCTTTGTTTTGGATTTTCCACTGCATAAACTTATCGACTTCAGTAAAAAAATTATTAAACAGCTATAATAATTGATATTATAAATATTATTAATTAACTATCGGAAGTACTCGACTGCGTCCGGGTTGAGATCACTGAATTACAACATTTATAAAGATATTTTTTAATAAAATTCTACATTAAATTAGCCCAAACCACCCGTTATAAATTGGAATTCTTTATAAAGCACAACTTACAACAAAAGCAAACGAACAACCCGTAAAAATCAGAATTCTCTATAAGTTATGCACAGAAATTTTTGAAATTCTCTATCTCATTCAACCTCTTGTTTATTAGTCCTCCGAAATTTTATTGTTTCAAATAAAAGTGGAGAAAATTGTTTTTAGCTACTAAACTTTCTTTGAAATTAATACATGCACAGTGAAATGGCGCCATGGTGGTTGAATTGAGGAAGCCACATATAGTGAAACGTATGTTGACCATGTGCGTTAGGTCAGAGCCCGCGAGTTTCCGCATGGCGCTCTGGGCAACCAACTAAGAAGCCTTGTCTATGCTGGCAAGCCAACATCAGACAGATTTTCTTATTTTATTAAGTAAATATGATATGATGTAATATAACAATTCAGGATATATGATCTACTGACTAGATTCTAGTCTATAAAAATTAGCATAGAATATAGGACCAGTACGTAAAGCCTCAAACCATATCTATATCATCAAAACAATTAATACAAATACATGTTCATTTTTGTAAAGTTATCACAAAAATGGGTGCAAAAAAAATTATTTATTTAATTTGCAGCCAATCAGTTTAATGATAGAAAAATAGAAGAGACAAAAAATGAATATCCATGTCGTAGCTACTTTGAGAACCAACGAATTGCAGCAAAGCTGGATTGAGATCCCCAACTCGGTATTGCTTTGGTTCATTTTGTAACGATATTTACTTACATTAATAATAGCCACCACTAGTACACTCTAGAATAATCTCAATGACATGTATTTTTAATAAGTCAAATTATGTAGAACTGTCTTGACGGACACATTATTTAAATCGATAGGCCATAGATTAGTCGGAACCATTGAGAATATTCTAGGATTTATGGTATTTTATATAAAAAAAAGGCCGCAATTTTCGATTTCCGGATCATCTATTGCTTACGCGTATAGATACGCGTCGTTTAAATAAGTATTTGTATAAGAATCCGCTCGGTAAATCTGTGTATAAATAGTCTTCGTTATATTGTTCCAATAGTGTACTTCAATTGTGTTTAATATTTGTGTTGATTGTTTTGTGTTTCTTTTAGACATTTTTATTTTGATTCAATACATATATTCAATAACATTTTTTTTAAATTCAAAGGGCAATTATTATTTTACACCCATTCGAACTCATAAGACTAGAACGTTACAATTTATTAGAACGACTACTTAAAAATATAGATATAACTCCCAGTTCATACATCGATATTTAGCGTAATAAATTAAACGGGATCACACAAATTCAACCACTTTGTTTGGTGGCTCTAGCTATTCTCCCCCATAGACAAATAACATACATGCATATATGTTCTGTATGTATCGGTTGTCTATATATTCTCCCCATATCAAATCGATCTGATGGGTCGCGCAATGGAAAGTGCGCGATCAGGGATGTATCAATGATTGAATGTAATTAATTGAAAATAAACAATCAAGATAATACACAGACAAACAGTAACATAATAAAAATAAGTAAAAATATCCTAATGTCCGTTTTGAACCGTTACATATTCTAAAAGAAAAATTCTTCTATTGGTTAGATGCGCCATTTTCTTTTGTAAGAAAAAATGTCACATTTGTAACAATGAGAAGTCCTGATCTGATAATACCCCATAGTTAATATTATATAATTATTATACAGGGTGTTAATTTAGAGTTGTTGAATAGTTACACCACGCACCCCTGACATCAATACAAACAATTTTTTAATTTTTTTCTGGAAAATCGACTTTAATTATTTCTCAATATTTCGCAACATTTAAAAGCTGCTAGAAACAGTTTGAGTAGCTGTTTGAGACATTCAGAAACAAACAGCAAATAACTAACAAACTAATTATTTTAATTATTAACCTGCACTATTGTGTAAGTTCTTCGATAAATCCGTTAGCTCAGGCAAGTCAAAAATTAAACTGAGGAGTTATTGAAGTAGTGTGGTCTAGTGAGCTGAAATGTGTTATTTGCATCCCTGTCCACAAACGATAAGCGTGAAGTCATCTGTTGAAGAAAAATCACTTCACACTATGAATTTTTCTATTAATAAATTCTCAAGAATTTGTTTTTCTTATCAGTTTCTTTAACAATGCAGAATGCGAAGCTTGAGAAAGGAGTAAAATGTTGTTGATTTTTTTTGTTGGCGGGCTGTACCGCTAACAATTTTTAATTTTAATGGTAATAATTTAATACTGTTAATTGCTTAATTTGATATTATGGGATAGCATTGCTAATTTCAGAATGGTGGTGCGTAATAATGTAACTAATTCAGTATCGTAGTTAGTACATATCGTACTAATTGTAAAATTAGGTAGTGACCTAATTTTGCGCAGTTTCTACTAGGCAGGTTTTGCAATTGTGTTATATTTTATTAGCTGATAGCTAATGCCAATCGAATACTTAGTTACGATATGGGTTACAATTTGATAATTTGATATTTGATAATAGCGACACTGCGTTGTCGAAATTATTCTTTTCTTTCTATAAAAACCGAAATTAAATTAAATTATCGAATTGAAATTTTGATTCATGGAGTGTTCAATGTTTAATACTAATAGTTAGTTAATACTCAGTTCCGATGGTTAATATGACACATAAAAAAATTGGTAGAGTAATTAAAAAATGCATTTTGCAATGTTATCACAAATGATCTGGATCAACAACTGCGTTTAATAATCCATTTAATTCTAAAGATAAACATTTATTATCGACTAAATTTTAATATTAAAAGATTGAAAATCGGATAAAAATTTAAAGTTTAAAATTCGCCTAAATTAAAACGCCGCCATTGTCTCAAAAGAAATGTAGAAATTTTATACCACGTGCAACATTGAACTCGTTAATGAGTTCAATGCTTATTCTACTTCCCAAGACAGAGTATTGCATAGGTCAGTTACACTGCGGTTCACGAACGTTTCTGAAGAAATCAGAAAATGTCAATTATCTCGGAAACTATTGAAGCAGGACCTACCTTTCCTTAACAATTGTCGGTTTTTTTTGTCCTGTACGTGATGTGATTTTCTGACAACTGTTGGTTAACACCCTGTATATTATACTGATGTATAAACTTGACTTCGTCCGGAGGGTCACTTTCGGAGCTAAATACTATGAGTACTCGAACTTATTCTGCATCAGCGCCGCGAAGATAGCCGTTAATATAAAGGTTTTAATTAATTGACTACATTTAATATATCAATGGTTTCGTCTATCAAGGACTATACTTCCGCCTAATACTCTGTAACCTAATTAACGGAAATTACCAAGCATAATCGAAGAACCCAACTTCGTCCGGGTTGATTCATAAGTTGGGATTGTTTATAAGGCAGAAGTTATAACCTAACCATAAGTGAATTTTACAATTTTAATGCAAAATTAGAAAAATTGAAAATTTGCAACGTAGCAAAATTTCTCGTTAAATTTATAATTTCTTATCTAATTGCCACTAATCATAAGTGAATTTCACAATTTTAACCTAAAATTAGAAAAAGTAGAACATTGGCAACGTCGGAAAGTATTTACTGTGTCACTTTGAATTGTTCCAGGAATTCGGATCTGATCAGCGCCAAAAACACAAAACTCAGTCAGCATTGGTTACTCAATCAGCTAAATGATTATTGTTAATTAAATATTCAGGATACTGACGGAATCTAACTAAAATTTCCCAGATGGATTTTTTCAAATTTCGCTGTCTCGCAAAAACGTATTGTGCGATATTGCTGACTAATCATATTGTTGGTCAAACTAAAACCTTTAAATTTTATTCGTTTGATTGGTATTTTAGGTGCCTCTTATAGATGAAAGATATGCTGCCTAAAATAAGTTTAAAAGATAAAGAATAGCATATTTAATCATGTCATCTACTTCATTTCTTACTAATTGTAATCACCTCTCGTCTTCATTACAGTATAATTCCAATAATTGCAAATCTTCAGTTGTATTTATCGGGAACTTCACTGAAATATTTATAGATATATCTGAAATATTTATAGATATATCTGTCGATACAATTGCAGTTTAGAACTGTTTGATCAAATATTTTAATTCTTTAATTTCTTCTCTCTTTTTTAATATCGTGGAAGATTTTTTGAAGCTCTAAAATGATAGAAAAATTATATGAAAAACAAACTTATAATTACTATATACAATTAGCATCCAATAACGTGCAGTACTGTATACTAAAATAGTATAATACGCAGATAGGCCTAGGCCTACGTACATACGTATTTATATTTTATCTTACCTGATAAATTGTAGTTTTTTTTTAAAAAATACGTATTATAAAACGTATTTTTTACGTTTTACTGAGCCAAAATGTAAAAACATACATATAATCTTACTTCCATCAGCAACGTAAAATATTAAACAATTTTAAATAATAAAAAAGAATGGAAAAAACCAGACAAATGTGAAACTACAATCAATTATGGTACTATAACCTCTTAAACATTCGACATTTTCTGCCTGTGATTCGATCTCTATGGAAGAAATCGAACAAATCTGACCTTGATTTTTCCATTGCCTTGAAGACTCCTGCAGCTAAGTAGGTTAGCTTGCATCGCACCGTCTTCTTCGGGTTTCCTTAGCAGATTTTTAATTCATGAGCTATTGGGAACACTGGCATTTTATACATTTGTCAAAAAAGGGCAACGTAAGTAATTTTGAAAAGTTTTTATCAGTTTCTGTTTTATTATCATAATTTTATCCATACAGACGGGGTTTCCCTGGTGTAAGTTGTCATAACTGATAAGTATTATTATCTAAAATTTGTGATTTGTTAAAGATTTGTTTTTATTAATTGATTTTTGTACCAGATTTTAGTGTAAATTTGTTTTTTCTTGTTTCATTGCATTGTTTTTTACGAATTTTACTTTTTTGAACATTTCGGGTAAGTATCTATTGAAGTAATTAATTTCTTTTTAGTATACCTTAGTTTTCTATTTATTAGTAATAAATGCCTCGTCTTATATATTAACGATTTAGAAACGATATCTTAAAGAGGCTGAATTAAACAATACAAGGATCAAACATGGTGACATAGTGACATCTTTTTTTTTCAACATATTTCGTAATTTTTAATTGTTAGGTACCATTAGAGTGATTACCATTATTGTTGCGGGTTATTTTTTGTGGTGTAAAGAAGGTTCTGCAGTTTCTGTGGTATGTATTTTCAATTAGAATACATACAAAATTATTTTGTCCCTACACAATGCTTTAAACCACATGCACTCTTTAATTTTGTTCATTTATGTAATATAAATATGTATATATGTAATAATTCTGATATATTTTATATAGTGAACATCAAACAAAATGAAGAAATTGTAGATTTGATACTAATCTATAATGGGCATCAAATTTAATTTTGGTGCTCAAATCAGTATTTCTTTGTAATCAGTAATGACGGAACTTTAAATTTTTGAAGTTCCAAACCAAAATATTATTTTGGTTCTCCAAAAGAAAAGATATTTTAGTCATACATATATTTATTATTATCAGATGACCTGGATCCCTGCATTCATTCTATAGCTGCTAATTTTCTACTACCTCCAAGAAGTTAACATATCCTTCTGAGAACCAGGTAGTGGCAGTTGGAAAATTACTACAGCTGTGGAAGATAATTTAAATTAACATATAAAAGGAATTATAAACACTTTACGGGATCATTTACGTGAAACTGCCCTGCTTCATTTTCTGAGTGAGGCCCATTATTCCTTTTTGGAGGCCAGTATAATTATGGGCGTACTGAAAATAAGTAATGGTATAATAATTATTTTATTGTCCCATTTTATTTATTTAATTTAAATACAGGATTACCCTGGTTTGCCACAAGACAAGTAGACAAAATTAAAAGTAATGTTATAATTAGAAGAAAAATTACGAAGCAGAAACACAACTGAAAGCTGATTATGAGGTAAAAAGAAGTGATTAAATAAGTAAAGTCATTAACAATTATTTTGCTTTTACAAGCACACTGGCAACATGTAATATTCCACTATCTATTTAAACACAAAAGGCATCGAGCAGACATCCAGAGCTTGAAGGGGTAAAAACAAATTATTTAATTGAAGTAAATTTATAAACAATTTATAAATTATTGTATTATTATTTAACTGTTAGGGAATTATAGTAATTTCAAAAAATGTTGTATATGCTTTAATATTTAAAATTTGATGTGCCGCTGAAATTGTTCCGAATTCTTCCATAAAGGATATATTATATAATTTAATATAAATAGTAGTAGTTCTCAACTAGCTATATCTTGTGAAGGTTTCGCACCATTCGCACTAACAACAAACCTATATGTTGTTAGTAGGCATCTGTTAAATGTATAGGGACTAATTGCTTTTTAGCAAGAATAAGTAACACATACTTTGACGATAATTTTATAAATTGTAACATGTAAACCATTCAATAACTTGAAATTCAGGCGATGCAGTTTTAGTTGTGTTTGTATAGTTGAAAATAGAAATAATTGTTCATTTGCAATGTTGTACGTTATATTAAATACATGTTACGTTGAATATTCAAAATAACTATAGTTGGTTTGACCATCGCAAATAACCACATTTATTTTGTTTACTTGCAAGTTACTTACTACTTAATTCAGCTTTAATAACTAATTATATAGTTGGATAGAGCCTTAAAATTAACAGATCCAGAATACAGACATCATACTATACAAAAAGCTAAAGAAGCTTTTATTAAAAATCACTTTCCATTAAAATGGATATTTTATCAAAGAATTCACAAATTTTATAACGCAACACAAAAAGTAGAAAAAACTAAACCAATTAAATACATATCACTCCCATATATATAACATTTATCAGAAAAATTAACACATTTTTGAGAAATACAGCATACAAGTCACACATAAAGGACACAATCTTACAAAACAATATTATGCAAAAATTAAATCACATACATATAAAGCTAGGAAGACCATGTAGTATATACAATTCCACGCTCAAATTGTAATAACCTTTATATTGTACAAACAAGTCAATATTTAAAAAATAGAATGAATGGACAAAAATATGACAAAAAAAAAACAAATCAGCATTAACACACCACACTGAAGAAACTAAACACGGATTCAATTTCGATAAAACAGTAAGTTTGGACACAGAATAACATACATACGAGAGGGAAATTTTGGAAATGATTCAAATCAAAAATCATAAAAACAGTGTTAACTATAAAACAGACATAAAATACTTAAGCAAATCATACTATAACATAATATAAATAAGAACAACAAAATAAATATATGTATATACATATTTACATAAATAACTGTTTGAACAGTATGTGCTCAAAATTTTGACAATATAGGTGCATAGAAAGAGTAACCATAACTATCATAAAAAAGTCAAAAATTGGCATAATAAAATTGGTATCACATAAGCAAAAACATACACGAAAAAACTCTTGATTAAGATAGAAATATCGAAAAAGTCGTCGAGTAAAACAAAGAAAATAAAAAGAAATATTACAGTACAGTAAATCCAAAAAAAACCTAAGTAAAATTATATATTAACTATCCAATATAAAAAAAATTATACATCAGCTTTAATAACTATAAAAAAGTAGTCAATAACTGTAATTTTGTGTACTTTTATAATTTGTCTTGAATTTCCCGTTAATATGTTAGGTATTGTCGTTCAGTAATTAACATGAAACAGTAATTAATATTAATAGGAAGTTTGTACCCATAGTAAATTGGCTGATGGCAATGGTAATGGTATGTAGCTTATTAATTTGTGGACTTTTACCATTTAGACGTGTGTACTACATATGTAAAGTATTATTTCGAAAATTCAGTTACATACCTATTAGACTTGTTTAATTAAGTACCTGGAAATGTATTTGAAGATTTGATCTTTAATCTTCGTTTCATTCTACTTTTGTTAACTAATGTTGTAGCATGTCTATCTAAAAGTGAACTATTTACACATTTAACCTATTTACGCAAATATCAGATATAGAGTTTGTTAGGAATAAAGATATATTAAATCCATATACTCGTAATTGTTCTAATTTTCTGTGATCGCCTTTCTGATCAGTGCCCATCGTCTCCTGATTATTTATAGTTCTTGAAGCATGAATTTGATGCTTTTTATTCTGTAAAATGTATTTATTATTACACTTGCCCTTATTAGTACTTAACCTATTTTTCAAATCTTCATTGCGAACTACTGCATGATTTCCCTGCCAGTGAGAAGCTTTTTAAAACCTACCAATGTTTGCTAAGATCCAGTTCAGTGCGACCAGGCTTTGATAAGATCCAAGTTGTATCACCAAATCGATTTGTAAACATTAGAGCATATAATTTTTCACAATTATGTTAGTAAGCTAATCGATCTTAACCTTGTATAGTTCAGGACTTTCGCTCAGTGCCATTTATATGTTTATATGTTACGATTTATATGATATTTATATGTTCGCTGAATATGATGCCTGTATTCTGTGTGCCTTTAAGGAAAAAAATCAACTACATATTTATTAATAACACACTACATATAAGTTTTCTTAAATCTGTTCATTGGTCTTGTTTTTTATACGTTTTAAGCCTTAAAATGGTATACATATTGTATAGTAATAATAATAATTGTATGATAATTAGATATATGAAAGTACTAATACATCTCAGTATTTCTTAATGGAAAACAAAATAGTTTTTTGCATATATAGCACAACATTATCTGAAACATAAGTGTTAAAATTAGACTAGAATATTAATGAAATTTTTTAATTACTTTATTTAATTATGATTTGAATGTATCAATCAGCCTCAGGGCCTCATTTATTCATTAAAATTATAATAACTTCTAACCACACGAAGGGGTTCTACTCAGTGGCATAACAATTCTGTTTCGGGTCCGTGTTCAGAATAAAAAAAAGAAAAAATAAAAAAAAATGAAATTGAAGTACTTTATTTACATCGTATAAACAATGTCAAACATTTAAAATCCCGGGCAGCACCTACAACATTTGCATGATTTTTAGGCGGGCCCGGCAAACTCATAAAAAGAAGGGCGAGTGTGTCTCGCTATCTGTTCGAAATAGATTCACAGATCTTTTTATTAACATAAAGAATGGAATTGAAGCCGACTTTAAAATTTGTCGTTCTGTTTAATATTAAAAATTAAATTCTTGTTTTGACGAAGAGTCAGCAAAATATTTTTTTACAATGGTTCATGACATGAAATCCGGGCCACATGGTTCGTGGGCCCGTGTTCTTGGAACACATTGAACACTGGTAGTTACGTCACTGCTTCTGCTTGCAGCCTACTTGCAACTTATTTATAATTTGACGATTATGAAAAATAAGTTTTCTGAGAACAAACAGAAATGACATAGCTCAGGCAAAATGTCTTTCTCTGTAAAATATATAATATATTATTAATATTGGTGCTAATATAGAAAGTGTTGGTTTTTTGCTAATCATACTTGAATCGATAATTAATAATCAATTTCAATTAAAGCTGTATTTAACTGACCGTCTAATATTTATCAAATGTAGCAATCTTCCATACGTGGGAAAATGTGAACAAATAATTCACATAATTTTTCAGAAGATATCAGCTTAGATAGCAATAAAAATCGCTATTTAGAATATCATATGATATGGAGAATTATATTACAGATTAGACAAAAATTGAAGGCTAATTATTTTTTCAATAATTTACTTTTTTCACAAGGCATTAGTGAGTATGTTGATATATATGAAATACAATATGTTGTATATCAATATAATTATATTGATAAATAAGATCAATAAATCGATGTCGTGATATGACAACACTGTTAAAGATAGCATTTCTTAACCCAACGTAAGTGAATTTTATACATTGTTTATGATTATAAAAGTTTATTTATTCAATATATTTGATTTATTTCATTTCTTCAGCATTTTTTACTTGTCTGCGGTATGATTTCTTTTATTTTTATTAATTACAAAATTATAGGTATTGAATTTAAACTTCAAATTTTTTCTAATAGTAATGGAAAATAGTAACCAAGGAAAAGTAAAACGTTTTAAAAAATTGGCTAATTTTACTCCACAGGAGAAATCCTGGTCGGTGGACATCATTGTTAGGAAGTACAAAGACATTATCGAGAATAAGAAAACGGACAGAGTTACGTTGGATATGAAATTAAAAGCATGACAAAAAATTGAAATGGAATTTAAAGATTTCATTCATCGAAATCTTTATACAGGGATTTTATCACGTTAAAATGATTTTATGAGAATAAAAAAGAGGAAATAAAGAGGCAGAAGTCAGCGGAAAGATGTGATATTTAAAACGGGTGGTGAAATGGCAAGTGAAGGGACTGATTTAGGGAAGAGACGCACTCGAAAAAGTTGTGCAATGACTTAAATTAATAGAAGATGCATTTTTAACTCTTCAACACAAATTTCATGCCTGTTCAGAGCAGATTATTATCTATTATAACTTATTTATTAGCAACGTATGCACAGTGAATTATGTACTCATTGTTCTTATTGATTGTACAATAATAATTTGTAAATGTATTAATTTTAATATAATTTGTATATTACTCAATAAATTTGCAACTTACTCCAATTTTCGCTTTATTTCTTGGTAAAATATTATATAGATTTTATGGAAAATTATACAGATTTTGATTCATTTTCCTTTTTTGGATTTCCTATCCTTGCATAGTGAACAACAAATATTGTACAATACAATTATCCAAAAGAAAAATAATTGATGGATTTTAAAAGATAATATATTAGGTAGGTATTCTTTAAATACATATGAAGATTGGCTTAAAAAAGAAATTTGAAGCAATTAATTTCACACTGACTTGACTGACTATATATATTTATATTTAAATTAGATAATACTCGATTAAAACATAAAAAAAAGCTAATTTTTCTTGGAAAACTAAAGTTTAACATTTTCTAATAGGGAACTGCTTCAGCAGCATGCCAAATTTTTATGACATTAAGGTTGAAAAATTGCTTAATTTGTGGCTTCGCGCGCCGATTTTATCTATCACTGGCATCTGACATTTTAGGGTCAGCATAATGGGTATGCACCCTAATATAACTTGAGAGTCTTGACTTGAACAGTGTTGCCAATGGCCAGCTGAAATGCTCACATTTTCCCTGCATATATAAAACAAAATCCTATATTTTAAAATTTAATGATTTCAATTTTATGTTAGGATTGACCTATACTCTATTTTTCTATCTATATAGTTGCAACTAAAGCCACTGTATACTAATATAGTATATAGGACTATACAGGAGTCAGGACTCCATACAACTATAAAGTATGGATAAGTTACCCATAACTTATGGATAACAGGATAACTATAAGAAGGAGGGGAAAATGACTGTATAGAATATATCAAAATATTTTCGAGCTTGAAAACGTCAAATGTCCACAATATGTTTCCGGCGACAAAAAGAATTAGTTTTGACAGTAACGATTGGCGGCGTACACTTTGTTTATATCTTGTTTTTTATATTTTAATTATTATTTAAAGTTAATTTTAATATTTATATTATCTCGTAACATTAACATTTCAAATGTACAAAGACAGACGTTGTTTTTTTGCGGGTTGCAACACTCGGCTCTCATCGGACAATAATTTAAAAATTTTCTACGCCACTGATCGTATAATATTAAAATCGAAATAAGAACACAAGGACGCTTACTATTTAAATGAAAATTGATTTGTTGCATAAATAATTCTATAACACATTCATAGTTTTAATTTTTTGTATCTAAATCCACGATCTCCCTTAAAACGCAGAAAATAAAATTTCCTATAAGGACAATGTTAAATTGTGTGATTTGTGTGTACTAGTCTACTCCAAAGCTACCTATTGAGTTACCACTTTTTTCTCTCGTTTCCCCTCATTCTTTTAGTTCTCCATAGTTACATTGTTAAAGACTTAAAAGTATTACAACAAACGAACAAGCAAACTTGTTTGTCTGTGCTCTAGGTGCCACACTATAATAAAACATCAAAGCAACTCAATTATGCACATGCCAATCATACAGAAATTATTATCGTCTATTTACAAAGATTATATAGAATCTACCACATGTGATATATACTATATTAAGCGCTTATACAAATACAGACGTATTCTAGGAATCACTCATGAATATAGCATATTACACAAGATTACATAAACAATTTGACTATATTGAATAAGGCGTCTTTAAATTTTGTATCGGCTGGGATTTTTAAACCTTTTCCATATTTTTAGCACGATACACACGACGACTCGACTAGATTCGTTAAGGTAGAGGTATAGATGGCACTTTGATGTCAAGAATCGGGATTGATCAGCCCAGGATATTGTACATTACAGTATAGTACAAATATGTACACAGTGCAACACCTATATAAATTAAAAGAGTCTTAAATCCTCACAATCTTGTTATTCTTGCTGGCTGATACGCCCAATTTTACCCGACCAAATGGCAACACTGCTCTTGAGAGTTGAGTTGCATTTATACAACACCCCCTGAACATACCTAGAGTCGATAGTAACGATGATTTATAGATAGGAGCATAGTATATAGTATACCAATTTGACTGACCCTAAGATGTCAGATGTTAATGTGACAGATAAAGTCAGCGCGTGTAGCCAAAAATTAATCGATTTTCAACCTTAAAGTCATATAAATTTAGTCTGCTGCTGTTATAGAGCTCCGTAGTAGAAAATTTTAAAGTTGGGTTATTCAGAAACATCGATTTTTTTAATATATACAGGAAAAAATTATTGTTGTGCGTGTGTGTTGCGATGAGTAGTTCATAGTGCATATTGTGTCCAATTATTTTTTTGGGGTTTTAAATTCATAATTTCTGTGTTTGAGTGTTTAAGAAATTGTAAAAATTGGTTTATGGAAGAAACGCACTCGAAAAAGTTATGAATTTTATGACCTAAATTAATAGAAGAATCATTTTAAACTCTTCAAGACGAATTTCATACCTGTTCAGAGAGGATTACTAGCTATTATAACTTATTTATTGGAAATGTATGCACACTATGAATATGTGCTTTTTGTTCTCATTTATTGTACAATAATAATTTTTAAATGTATTAATTTTAATGTAATTTATAGATTACTTAATAAATTTACAATATACACAATTTATCGATCGTTTTATTTCTTCCTAAAAGATTATGTAGATATTACGGAAAATTATAGGGGTTTTTGGATAATAAAGGATAATATACTTGGAATGTATTCGTTAAATACATATGATAATTTGTTTACAAAAGAGATTTGAAGCAATATATTTCACACGACATATATATTTATATTTAAATTAAATAATACTCGGTTAATAGATGTAAAATTAGTTAGTTTATTCTGTTACTATATTAGTAAATATCTTAATAATATAAATCCGTGGATAAACCTAAAAAAAATCTGATTTTTTGTGGAAAACTAAATTTTAAAATTTTCTAATACGGAACTACATCAGCAGCAGGCCAAATATTTACGACATTAAGGTTGAAAATCGCTTAATTTTTGGCTGCGCGCGCTAGTTTCATCTGTCACTTTGGCATCTGACATATTGAGGTCAGCCGAATGAGTATGCGCCTATATATCGTGGTGAGTTGAGTATGCTCTCTCTCTATTTCTGCCTACATAGGTAATGTATACGTGGTTGCCATACTTGATGCATAAATTAGGAAAAATTAATTATTACACTTAAATAAAATACTACAATTAGAGATAAAAGATGTTCGAAATTATGTTATGATGCGAATGAACCGGCCAATAACTACTTTATTAAAATTTAAAAATTAAATTGAAACCAAGTAACCAAACTAAACAAAAGAATGGCGTGTGTACTACTGATTGCAGGAGTGTTGAATGGCATTAGCATTTTCAATGCATTTATTCTGACATTTTTCCCTGTTTGGTTCAATGTATTAATTGGTTTTTATTATCAGTCTTTTAAATCAATATTTAATTATTTTTTAACGTAATTCAGCAAGTGAGAATAAATCTGAAAAATTTCAGCGCATGCGAATACATTCATGACTATCACGATTTGATATAGGGGTATTTGTGAATGTGAAAGTCGGGCCATGACTTTCTGGTTGTAATGGATTGTACGTTCTAATACATAAAATTTAGTTTATTTATTGCTTTTGTGTTTAAATACTTCGTTTTTTCACTTTTAATTTTCATGAGTGTGTGGGTGTTAAATTGTGAACGTACAAATTTGTTGAGTTAAATGTTTATTGATCTTAATTTGCTGAAACTGGTAAGTAGAAAATGTCACATTGCACACATTGCTGGAAATACATTTGAAATATATTTTCCCATAAGACCATTTACCTTTAACTTTAACATAAAGCGGGGGCACCGAATCGATTATATTTTCGCTCTCCCAAAAAATTTTTTTTGCCAATTTTTCAGACAATACGGCATTTCTATTAGTAATATTAATTATTAATTAATATTAATTATTATTTTGGGCATTTGCAATATTTGATAACGAAAGAGTGTAAATAAGCTATGTAAATAGTGTCTTAATTCTTAATACCACCTCAATTCTTTTTTTATTGAGAGTATTGTTGTCTTGTATCAATAATACAAGTAATTAACTAGTTACTTATTATAAAATTAGCAACAAATTTAAAACTACACTCATATGATGTTGTTTTTTGCATTAATCTTTACCCGCTATGATTTATAAGCGTTCTTTTAATTGTTGATGGTATTAGACACTGCCCACTGGAAGAGTTAACGGCACGTGAGTATATTTTGATTTTTGCAAAATTGGCTAGGAGAATTACATTTTGCTTACTGGATGTGAGAGGATATGTATACAATTCATATTAAAATTCTGACGGTAGGTTGCCATTCTCCGAATTACATACCATGTTGTAAGTTGTAGGTGTCATACCTACAACACTGTATGAAATACAATTGCTATTACCAAAACCATTCATAAAAAAGATCCGAGCCGAAATGGCATTCTCAGGGATAGGGATTTCTGGAATTATTTTAATTGCCAAGAAAATGTAGCTTACAATATTTAAACTTTCCAGTAAATTCTATTTCTAATTTTAAAAGTTTTGCTACTAAGAGTACTAAGTATTACCATAAAAAACTATAGTAATGCAATTACAAGTTTTAAAACTCCCAAATGTTTAAAATTCAAAGAATTATTTTGCCTGTGTGTAGATATATATTCAATGTTTCAGTTCCTTTTTTTTTTTAACCATTTATTGTCGTTTTATTGTAATAGGAATAAGGTAGACATATTAATGACGCCACTAGGTCATTAATCAGTGAGTGCTTGTGCAGGTGGTGCAAAGAGGATGAATGTTTATACGAATTCTTTTAAGGTTATTGGGGAATAGTGGTATAATCCGAAATTTTGCCGTTACTTAAAGTTCTTACTTAATAATAAAGTCGGTATCAAATAAAACATCTTTAAATAGTTTAAATGTTATAGTCTAACCAAAAATGAAAATAATTTGATCCTTCGTTTCCAAAATTCATCAAACGATGTTAATTTATTAAAAAAAAAAAAACAATGGGTGATTCAAACAGCAGCAAATTCCTAAATTATGTCAATGCTAATTTTAATCTTTCTCTGCTTCTTTTTTTGTCAATCACCGCTCTCCTCTTCTTAATGCTAAAGGTCATATGATTAACAGTTTCATTCTTAAATTTTTCTCTTGTTTCTCCCTTAACTTAGAGCGAATAATGGCGAAACAAAAGAAGTTTGCATCACGTTATTATCACAGGAGTCTACTCTAATTTACCCTTGTAAGCAGTTGCTTTCTGAACTTTTCGTCACTTAATTGTGCTAGCCACCGTTGAAATGATACAGGTGGATGTATGTAAGTGAAATGATTTGGTTTTCGATTTGATTCTGTGGTGTGAATCCTAATACTCATGATGGAACAATGTTATCATTTATTTGTTTTAAAACAACCAAACAACCAAAAAAACGCTGTTTTTTTTTCTCGTGAAGACATCTTTGATATAACTAGATGAAATATAGTAAATAGGAGTGAAGAAACGATACATGCATAGGTACATGCCAGTTTAGTATGACATGTCAAAATGAATGATTATCTATAGGCATAGTACATACATCTAATAATATAGCCTGCGGATACGGCTTTGGGTTAATAACAACATAAAATTGAAACTCTCTTTTGCCGAAATGTTGAATAGTGCAAACTGCTAGACGTTATTTTATTTGTATTGTATTTTATTTTACATAGCAAACTCAACAAACAGCGAATCAAAAAAACCTAAGAGAAGAAGAAAATGATGACTTAAACATAAGTCAATAAGTGATATATCGTTGTAGTCGTCTTTCTGTCTAGTCTTATTTATTGTGTGTGTATTTGTAAATTAAACATTTTCCCAATCTTTCTTTTTATTGACAGCTCAATTCTAGTCGACGATAGTCCGCTGTAGATACATATGTACATGCATTTCTTGCATTCGATTCTTTCAGATTTCATCTGTTCATTTCCATGATACTGAAGGGGCATTTTCATGCATCCGTCATCGGGAGAAATAATGATCCGTCAGTATTTCTATTGGTCAGAACGTTTTGGCGCCAATATTTCTTCAATGGGGTTTTTAAATCGTACGATGATGGACAAAGTTAAAATAATTTTAACTCTTCTCCGACATCGGACGTACAGGGTGTTTCGCGACTAGTATTTTTAATTTCAATTGTGGATAGGTGTTGAAAAACTGAACGAAAAATGCCTAAATATCTATCTTCAATAGTTGACGAGATAATCAGCATTTTCTGATTTCTTCAAAAACGTTCGTGAACTGCAGTGTAACAGACCTGCGCAATACGGGGTTTAAATTTTTACAGATTTTCAATCTTTTAATATTAGAATTTGGTCATTAATCAATTTTGGAGTTTAGAATTAATTTGGAATTTGATCTAGAACCTTTTAGAGGGTATTGAAGGATTAGCTTTCTTAGTTATTAGACTAATTCATTATTTAATATGCCATATTAAGCATTTAAAATTAGTGTTAATTAATCTTATGCGAAACATTTCCTAAGATAAAATATCATTCCAATAACATAATTTAATTTCTTTTTCTAATGAAACAAAAAGAAAATCATAATTGCGACGGCACTGTCGCATTAGTTTGGTCGACTCGAGTCGCCGATAATGCTAGCGTATTCATTTTCCGATTCAAAATGTAATTACCTATGTAATGTTACCCTTAGAAAAAAAACTATGCTTTTTTTTGAAATGTTGACCTCATTCTTATAGCAATAATTTAGAAATAATGCGTTTTTTTTGAGTATAAAGTTTAGTGAACATTTAGATTTAATTATCATAAAAAAATTATCTCCATGAAAGAAAACGTTTTTTTACATTTTAATAGACCGTACAATGGAATGTAATAATTTAATTTCGAAATCAAATTGTACATCGTATCATAGGTACAACATCATGTGTCAGCTAATAAAAAAGCACGTAGCATGAAACAGGTTTACAAGTTTACACTTGGTACTAGGTTTTGTTACTATGCTGTATTCAGCAATGTCGACTTGTTTAATAACATTGCATTAACTTCGCTTTAGTCATTCTTTAAAAGTAAAAACAGGAAACATAAAAAAAATCTACTAGCAAGTTACTGATAAATTTCTTGGGATTGTTATGTTAAAGTGAGAATCGAAAATCAGAAAGAAAGAGAGAACAACAAATTAGAAAGAAATACTCTAGTGGAAACGTAAAATTAGATTAGTTAAATGTTGAATTTGGAGCGAGTAACTTTCATTAGATTTGAACTTCTTTGAAAGTATTTTGAAATATTTTCTAAACAATTATGGCAAATTATACCACAGCAGGATGGTGTGATATACTGATGATTCATGAAGACACCCGCGGAAATGCAGCTGATGCAAAAAGATTATATCGAGAACGATTTCCAGAGAGACAAAATCCTTGTGAACGGACATTTGTTAATTTAGTGCAAAGGGCAAGAGATACTGGTTCGTATTAATTCCCCAATCCAGTTTATCAGGAAGGCAATTAAATGTTCATATCGAAGAAGACATCTTAAGCATGATTAAAAATGAGCCGTCCGCCAGTACTCGCAAAATTGCGCGACATGTTGAAGTTTCCTATTCTACAGTGTGATGCGTATTACGGGAAAATCGGCACTATCCGTATCACATACACCGTGTTGATTCTTTGAAACCGCAAGATTATTTAAATCGACTACAATTTTGTCAATGGGTGATTAGTCAAAATTTAAGGCAATCTGGATTTGCGTCACAAGTTTTATTTACGGACGAAGCATGCTTTACGCGATTTGGAGTTTTTAATAGTAGAAATAGCCACATCTGGAGCGAAGAAAACCCGCATGCTTATCGTCCTAGTAGTTTCCAAAAACAGTTACGAATTAATACATGGGCTGGCATTGTGGGAAATTATTTGATCGGTCAGTTTTCTTCGTTTTACCTTCCTGTTTAACTGGAGGAAGCTATTTGGATTTTTTGAGGAACAATTTATGAAAATTAGTGGATGATGTCCTATACGAATTACGTCATCACATGTGGTTTATACATGACGGAGCTCCACCTCATTTTTATGTTAATGTTAGATCTTTTTTGAATGAAAAATGTCCAAATAGGTGGATAAGCCGTGGAGGACCTACTGAGTGGGCAAAAAATTGTATGACCCGTAAATATTTTGACTTTTGTCAGTTTAATTCTAATCTTTGCTAGTGTATAAACCCGATTTTGTCTGGGGTAACTTCCGGGGCTGGACACTATGAGTATTCAAACTTATTCCGGATTAGCACCGCGAAAATAACCGTATAAATGTTTTTATTATATTGACTATTTGTAATATACCAGTGAAGGACTATACTTTCGCCTAATACTCTGTAATATAGATAATAGGAATTACCATAGTGGTACCAAGTGCTCGACTTCATTCGGGTTGAATTATAAGTTGCAATTCTCTCAAGGCAAACTTACAACTAACCAATAATTACCACTAACGATAAGTAAATTTTACAATTTTAACTTAAAAGTTGTAAAATTAAAAAAATAGAAAATTGGCAACGTCGCAAAAGTCATTTTTTTATAATAATTTCTTATCTAATTACCACTAAGCATACCTGAATTTTACAACTTTAACATAAAATTAGAAAAATAGAAAATTGGCAACGTCGCAAAATTAATTTTTGTATATTAATAATTTCTTATCTAATTATCACTAGCCATACCTAAATTTCACTATTTTAACGTAAAATAATAAAAAAAAAAATTGAAAGCGCGAAATTTCTTTAAATTTAGAATTTTTTAGCTAACTACCATTAACCATACACGAATTTCGCAAAAACAGAAAATTGGCAACGTCGCCAGTTATTTCTTTAAATTTATAATTTTTCGTCTCATTGTCACTAATCATAAATTAATTTTACAATTTTAACGTAAAATTAGAGAAATAGCAAATTGGCATCGTCGAACCGTGTTTTTTTCAATAACTTCATAACTTTTTATCTCATTACCACTAACCATACGTGAATTTAAAAATTTTAACGTACAATTAGAAAAATAGTAAATTGGCAACGTCGCAATTTGTTTGCTTTAAATTTATAATTTCTTATCTCATTGCCACTAATCATAAATGAATTTGACAATTTCAACGTATTTTACGAATTGAATTGAAAATTACGAAACTGAAATTTAAAATGAAAAAAGTATACTAGAAAATGATAAAAATTATAGCATCTTCAGCATCGGTTTTGGTTACTTTACTATTAATAAACTAAATAATAATAATAATAACATACTGTATTAAAAACATATTAATACTAAAAGCAGTACAACAATCTGTGTTCAGCTACTGAACTTTATTCGAAACTAACACATGCTCGGTGAGATGGCGCCATAATACTAAATTGAGAAATAAGTCCAGACAAAGTCCAATAACTCCATTTTATATAGTAGATTATAGTTCTATAGGAGGGCTATAAGAAGAAGGGGAAACGAGAAAAAAAACGGGCGCCAAAAAAGCGCCCTACTACTAGTCTACTAGAGTAGACTAGTACAAATAAATGTTGATATTTCGCCAGCATTATCTCAAAGGATGCTTTATTAATTATTTTTATATATAATAAAGATACCCAAAATTTAGCTCCTGTTAAATTTTTTCTTTATTGATAATATGTGACATGTTTCGCCCATTTTTGAGCATCATCAGACAAATAAGTTACGATTGGCTCTTACATGCATATCACTATCATAATGATAAACAACACACAAACATAAACAATTATCTATTTAAAGGATAATTAAAGCGCTGATAATGATATACATGTAAGAGCCAATAGTAACTTATTTGTCTGATGATGCTCAAAAATGGGCGCAACATGTCACATATTATCAATAAAAAAAAAATTTAACAGGAGCTAGATTTTGGGTATCTTTATTATATATAAAAATAGTACAAATAAGTTAACATGGCCTTTATGGGAAATTCTATTTTCTAAATTTTAAGGAAAAACGCGGATTTTGACACAAAAGATTTAAACTATGATTCATCGGACTATCAAATACAAAAAATCGATTTTCATGTAAGCAGTAAGCGTCATGCTGTAATTATTTCAATTTTAATATTATACGATCAGTGGCGTAGAAAACCGATTTTTAGATTATTGTCCGATGGGAGCACAGTCTTGCAATCCGCAACAAAACAACATCTGTCCTTGTACCTTTTAAATGTTAAGGTTACGAGATGATACAAATAATGAAATTAAGTTTGAAATGAAAATTTAAGCAATGAACAAGACATAAACAAAGTATATATCGCCAATGGTAACTGCCAAAACTAATTTTTTTTGTCACTGTGAACATGTTGAGAGCGGCGTTTTCAATCCCGGAAATATTTTGACTTTTATACAGTCGTTTCTCCTCTTTCTTATAGTCGTCCATATTCTCTATAATTGAACCTATAGGTAAACATAGCAGCCATAGCAGCATGTGTATTCATGGGCTCGATACAGATAATTAGCCCAATTCATAGAATTAAAAATTCCAACTGGAGATGTCGTGATTGAAAGATTCTAAAACTTTTTACTAGTTTTAGTACTAGTTAGTACTAAAACTAAGGCTTTTTATGTTGAAATTTTCAAATAGACAATTTTGGTTAATCCAGTTTTTGGTTTCTGTTGTGATATGACTGTGGATGAAGAACTATAAAAAGTAGTGGAAATGAAAAAAATAAAACGGATTGCCATTAGGCAAATCCGTTGCTGAGACTGCATCTTTAACATTGCTCTTACGAGAAAAACGAATTATCTTAGTTTTAAGTAAAATTGTAGATTTTAGTGCAGATTAAAACCATGATCGTAATAATGAATATTTAATATAACACAGCAACTTTTATTTAAAAAATGGGCATAATTTTGTTTTTACCTCATTTCATTAATTTGATGATCAGTTGCGTGCCATTTGGTGGGATCAAAATATATAATAAAAATAATTGTTAATTTTAGGCCATGGCGATATATCGATACGTATCGGTCTTACAATACATGTTGCCAATATCGATTTTTGATACCGATATGTATCAATACCTATAAATGACTAATTTGTATACATGTATAATCCATTGAATTGTTTCGAAATAATTGCCCATAATATAAGAAGTAAAAAAAGAATTAGATAATTCTTCCTTTTTCGAACGAAGATACGAGAATAATTTAATATACCGATGTGTATCAATATTTCAACATATCAGCGCGTGTCAACATTTAGATACGACAATAATTCGATATATCGATATGTATCAATATAAAGCGTTTACTCGATACACAATAATGTGTATCGCACACGCCCAGTTAATTTATAATATAAAATTTATTTTGAAATTTTTTCTCACAATTATTTAACAGTTATATGGATTCTTTGGAAGAGATTATGGATTATTTTAAATATAAAACTAATGTGAAATATGAAAAGTACGAATTCATCTGGTGGAACAGATGGATTTTTTTTACTTACCCTTTTCTTACCCTTATACATTTTGACTTTCGTTATGTCGATTCTATCCTTTACTATAGCTCGCCATAGTTTTAACATAGGCTAGCTAGTTTCAAGCCCAGTTATCAAAGGTTTAGTTAAATACATATATGTATATAGTATTGGGCTTCCTTGATCTCTAGTCCAGAGATAGACGAAATCTAGTTTTGTATACGAAAATTATATATTACTGTTCACTTCAAATCTTCTTATCTTTAAATTAACATTTAAGTGATAATATGTAATATATCACATATTATATGTGAACTATATTAAATTCTAATAGTAGATATTGCATATGGGCTATGATATTAGTCATTATAAGTACGTACGTATGTATAATCTGCAGTTTTCATTTTATTAACCGATTTATTTTATAAATTATTTATTGTGAAAGTTTGCTTTTGCTGTTTTGCAGTATTTTCAATTTATTATTTAAATAGTAAAGCGTATTTCCTAATTCATAAGAATGAGATTGCTATTTCAAAGAAAAAATCAATTTTTCCAACATATTTTACTCGTAGAACTTTATAAAGGATATAATTACTGTTTCCATTAAAAATGCCGGGTCAGAGCATCATCAGCGATCGAATGGAAAATTTGGATTCAGATTACTTTTTAGGGGGCATCGCAAACTACTGCAGGCAAGAGACCACCGAACGGGTCGATAAATATACATGTAGAATGAAATGCAAGGGCACGCCCGTCAAGCCCTCGGAAAAAAAGTCTTCCATGCTTTTGGATTCATTTAAATCTTGTTTTATTTGTGACTTAAAACAAGAAACAAAAAAATGAATTGATAAAAATTGATGAATTGATAAAGCAAAATCGATTTGAAGCCAAATTATAGGACATTTTTGGGGTGGCTGGCAATAAAAACTGATTTTGTTTTTTAAAATTAGATTTATGAATGTTTAACATATCGCCTTTATATTTTCCTATAGATTCTTAATGCATTGTTTGTTACAGATACTGCAACTTTCCCTAATTTGAAATTTTCGAGCGAGAAATTGTCTTAAAGGTAAGCATGTGAAAATTAAGGTATGCTTTACTTGGTAGGTACTTGGAATCAGAATCAGTCGGTTTTTCATATTTGATTCCGGTAAAACAGTACGTTACAGTAAAATTGATTGATGGGAACCGGGTTTTACATTCCAAATTAACAGGCTCAAATCCCAAATATCACTGTCACAACAACCACAACAACTGTTACATAATAAATTATGAGAGT
This sequence comes from Platypus cylindrus, assembly GCA_949748235.1. Lineage (NCBI taxonomy): Eukaryota > Metazoa > Arthropoda > Insecta > Coleoptera > Curculionidae > Platypus > Platypus cylindrus. The sequence continues at coordinate 43,132,422 of OX456488.1, read as the reverse complement.
TCAGGAAAAAGTTTTTATAGAATTCAAGCAATTTAAATAATTAATTTAACTTAAATGCCCTTATACTTTTGCTTCCCTCTTTCATCTTTACTTGAATTGTTAAACTAATTATTAAATTCTTGTTATTGTATTATAATTAATGATAGTTTTACTTGTTAAATTTTCTATGTGCACATATAATTTAGTGGAGTAAGGATGGTTGCCTTCATTTAATATTTTAAATGCAAAATTGTATTTTTACTTATGCTTCCATAATATACAAATAGGGACGTGCAGGTTATTAAAAATTAGAAATGTATTCTCTGGTAGATATATGATTTCGCCCCTCTCACATTTTTACCCGTACCCATGCTATGCATTCAATGTAAGCATTTGAGAATCACCGTACACTACACGTGATTTTTAAGCTTAAGCAGAAAAAATTAGAAAGACGGGAACGTAAGGTTTATAGGAATTAAAATAAAAAAATGTTTGACGCAATAATATTCAAATATACAAATTAATGTTTAATTGCACAATGTTCAGTGGTCATTCATAAATATTTGATTTATTTAGGTAGTCTCATAGACTGATGAGACAATTTTATTTTGCCTTCCTGCAACAGTTGGCTTGGAATTTTCAAAATAATTTGACATTTTTTATTGTTATATCGTTTATTTTTGTATACCATTACATCACATATTATTTTTCTCAATTTTCAAACTTGAGAATAAGGGCGCCACTAGTACTAAATCACAGTCACTAATAAAATCCCCCAATCATCTGCCATAACACAGTTTCACTGCCGTTAATAAAGGACGATTTTATTTAAATCAGGTGCGACTTTAATAAGGTTTTTTTAATAATGTCGTTTTGCCTATCTGTCTAATGTCTAATGTTGTGTGGACATTTGTCTATGTCTGATTAATTGCATGCGGCAGCGGGGTGGAAACCCATACTACCTCACCTGGTAAATTGAAGTTCATTACTAATTTATCTCTTAAATTACACCAAACATTAGTGGTATATGTAGTATTGTCTTAATCTGCGTTGCCTTAGTAAAGATAACATTAAAGAACTGTTCGTGTAATAGATAATTTGCTATATGAGTTGCTAGCAAGGAGATTACAAGGAGCATATGTCTTTTAACTAGACGTGAGTAAAATAAGTAGTTTTGGTTGGTTTTGAAAACAGAATAATGGAGAGTATGATTAAATAGAACATTTTACATACTTGCATTTGACTGATAATCGTAAGACAGTGGAAGACAGTCTTCCACTGGCTTACGATTATCTTACAACTTATAAGATTTAAACATCGACCTTAAGAATATATGTGGTACAAAGATACAGGGTGAGGTTTTCTACATCGAATTCAAAAACCGAGGTAACGAGTAAGAATTATACTTTTTTTTATTAAATTTAATAATCCTTATGCATTACGACAAATGCTGGGTTACGAGATATCGAGATATTTGGAAATAATCACATTATGTATATTTTTTTATATGGTATAATATAATTATAATGTTACTTACCTTTTTTTGGCGATTCTATCCTGTTTCAATTCTTTTTCTTATTAATATTCTTAACTCGACAGTTGTTCCGATATCTATATCTTTTTTAAAGGGTTTTCTCGTTTTCTTAGTTTAATGATATATGTTGTTAATTTTTGATTAGTTTTGCTGTTTTCGTCGCTAAGTCGCTTACGCTTGCTTTGCTACGTATGATTTAAAAATGTTAAGCGTTTAATGTTCAATAGTTATGTATTCTAAAACCAGATCAATGCTACACTTTTGCAGTATATACTAAAATACAGTACTCCAATACAAATTTCCGATATAAGTAGATTGGGTCCATGATACTAAGACTAACAAGATAAGCCTACGCGCAGCTTTGTCAATTTGGTTGTGACGTCAGTGAGAGACTCCTTTGCGAATCGCTTGTTTTAATAATTGAAATTGTGGTTATAGTTGCTAATCTGATGTTAATTTTGTTTTTTGTCCATGTCTTTTATTTTAATACAGCTTGTATTAACAGTATTTGTAAGAACAGTAGATTCTCTCCAGCCAGACGTGGTATTTGTAAAGGCTGGATGGCGCCCTAATTACCATCATTTTTGAAAGACTGTTCTGCAAACGAACGCACGAGACACCCAGTCGGTGATCCAATCTAGCTCTGCTGCAATTCATTGGTTCCCAAAGTAGCTAACGGCTACCTTTGTTCATTTGGGTTCATTGTGTTTTTTTTATTTGTAAATTTTGATTTGTCTGGAAAATTTGTCATGTTTCAATTGTGGTAGGACCATTTTCCGGTCATTTTCGCTCTGACTGTAGAATACCTTGCAGCAATTGCGGACGGCCAGTCAATAATTGGTCTTGTTCAGGAAACGGCAAACGCGGGGCGTGATAACCGCTAATCGTGTTCTCGCTCAAATTGTTTTTGCGAATAATTTTGCAAATAGCGATAGTACTGGTCGTTTTAATAATAATAATAGCAATGATTGTTCCTTTGGTAATAGTAATAGTTATTCTAGTTCTGATGATAATTCGCATAGTATTTTGATTCAGTTTATAATAAAAATAAAGCCATATTAGATAATTTATTTTCACATTTGAATGGCGACGAATGCCCTTATCTAAAAATAAATATTCTAGGTTAATCACTTCTTGCTTTGCTAGATAGCGGCGCAGCCAAAAATATTGTAGGACTGCCGGCGTATGAACATTTATTATCATTGGGTTTAAGATTGAATAAAAGTGAAAGTATTTGTAATATAACGAACGGCGAATCTTGTGTTAGTATTGGATTAATTTCTACAGCTGTAACTTTAGCAAATAAGACAAAAATTTAAAATATTTTAGTTTTACGAGAATTACCCCATATAATTGTTCTCGGTGTGGATTTTTGGAAATGTTTTGAAATTATTCCCGATTTACGTAAAGATGTGTGGCATTTTGCGTCAACAAATACGGTTTCAATTAATGCGATAGCTAGTGTAGATACTTTGTCAAGAGAACGAAGATTAAGATTAGATAGTTTAATTTCGGAAAGTTTAGATTTAACGAAACATAAATTAGGTTGTTGCACTGTCGCCAAATATGATATTGAATTGGAAACAATTCAAAAAGATCATAAATGAGTCTTTGGATAAAATGCTCGAACTAGGCGTATTAGAACCATCCCATAGTCCGTGGTCTAGACTCATTTGTCTAGCTAAAAGGAAAGACGACACGTATAGACTTTGTTTAGATTTTCGAAAAGCTGAATAAAGTTACGAAGAAAGATAGCTACCCTATTCACTACGTAAACACGATTTTAGAGCGGCTGCTTGATGCCAGCCAAATATTTGAGTTGTCTTGATGTGTGTAAAGCATTTTGGTAAGTTAAATTAACAAATTACCCGAAAGAGTTAACGAAGAGTTTAACCTGCGTTCACGGTACCTGTAAGAGGTCTGTTCTAGTTTTGTCGAATGCCGTTAGGTTTGACCAATGTTCCCGCTACATGGCAGAGAGTTATTGATAATGCTTTGGACACAGACTTGGCACAGAACGTTTATGTTTATTTAGACGACATAGTGCTTATCAGCAAAACTTTCGAAGAAAACTTGTCGCTATTAAAAACTTTTCGATCGCTTACGTGCTACTGGTTGAGTTCTCTCCAAGGAGAAATGCAAGTTCTGTGTTCCCGAGTTGAAGTACCTCGGTTATGTAGTAGATAAGAGAGGACTACACCCTGATCCAGATAAAGTTTCAGCTATACTTCAGCTAGCGCCGACTAACGTGAAAGGAATACGTAGCTTTATCGGTACTGCATCCTGGTATAAGCGATTTATTCTAGATTTTTCCACAATTATTGCACTAGTTACGGCATTTATTAAGAAAAGGGCTAAATGGAAATGAGCAGAAAATGTGAAACCGCGGTAAGAACGTTAAAAGAGTGTTTGGCGACCGCACCAATATTGACTTGTCTAGACTTTAACAGAGAATTCCAACTGCAAACAGACGCTACAGCGTACAGTATTGGCACTGTTTTATGCCAAAAATTTGGAGATGGAGAGAAAATTATCTGTTATTTAAGTTGATCATTAGCTAAACAAGCGCAGAAATTTACAGCAACAGAAAAAGAATGTTTGGCAGTTATATGGAGTGTAGAAAAACTTCGTCATTATTTCGAGAATACGCATTGCACTATAATCACTGATCATCATTCGTTGTTATGGCTGCATAATCTCAAAGATCTACAAGGCAAATTGGCCAGATGGGCTTTACGTTTAGAGCCATATAATTTTACTTTGGTTTATCGTCCAGGTAAAGACAATGTGGCCCCTGATATTCTATCGCGTAGCGTGCCGCTAGTCAGCAGCATCGAATTCGCTAACATCGATCCGTGATTTAAAAACAGTAATGATAGATGGTATCAGAATATGGTACAAAACATAGAATTGCATCCACGTAAATATTCTGATTGGCGCTTTGGAAACGGTTTGTTATATAAGCATGTTAAAAATCCATCAGCTGAAATTTCTAGCGATCTATGGAAATTAGTAGTTCCAAAGGACAAGCGGAAAGCTGTTCTTTTTGGAACTCATGACGCACCATTATCGGGTCATTCTGGAGTTTTTAAAACTTTTTAGCTTTTACATTAACGGTATTATTGGCCTAAAATTCGTGCTGATATAAGTCGCCAAATTAAATCGTGCAGAAGTTGTGCACAGAATAAAAGGGAGCAAAAACTACCACCTGGTTCTATGGGAAGGCGACCAGAAGTAAAACAAGCTTTTTCAATTATCAGTTTAGATTTTATTGGTCCACTTCCACGCTCAAAACAAAGGAATACTTCAGCATTGGTAGTTCCTGATTATTTCAGTAAGTTTGTTTTGATTGCTCTTTGTAGAGTGGCCAATGCTAAGTTTTTTACTAAGTTAGTGGGGGAAAATGTTTTCGTAACATACGGAGTTCCTCAATATTTGATGTGTGACAATGGTACACATTGTCACATTGAATGATATCTAAATACTTTCAACAACTTTGCAATAAATATCAAGTGTAAATCGTCTACACAGCTCATTACTATCCGCAAGCTGATTCTGTAGAGCGAGTCAATAAGATCGTAAAAAACAATGCTAAAAACGGATCCGAATACCAACCCAAATCCAAGTCGTTACGATCCGCGAGTTTGGGACCGCCATCTCTTAATCATTGCTTGCGCTATTAGCACCGCCAAAAGTGAAGTCACAGGGTATACCCCATTTTATGTAAATTTTGACAGGAAACATCGTATTTCTGGTAAAGAGTAGTAGCTTTCCTTAAATCCAACCCCTGATATTGCCCTTAATCAAGTGGAAAACAAAAATTTACAAAAAATTTATAATAACGTTAAAATCAAAATAAAAGCATCTCGCGAGCGAACTGCGAACAACTATAATTTAAGGCTACGCCGAACAACAAATTATTTTGTCCGTCAACAACTATGGCGAAAGGACCAATCTCTCTCAGATGCAACTATACATTTTAGTAAAAAATTGGCGCCTGAGTATGGTGGCCCTTTTATTATTAAAACGCAAACAGAATATCTTACCTATGAATTGGAAGATACTGATGGTATATCTCGCGGAATTTGGCACATTGTTAAGTTGAACCCTTTTGTTCCTCATGATGATTCTTATTATGAAACATCTCGCGATCCTGGTTAATTTTACATACATACAATTACATAACAAGTTTTTTTAGTAATTGAAATCGCCGCTTTAAATAATCTTTATGTTAATTTTTCTATTCTATTCAATACCCAGATCGAATTTGTTTGTGTGTACCTATTTAATTTCGTTAGAATTATTTTTATTTATAAATTTTATTTACTATGCTTTTTGATATTGTTCTCGCAGTTTCTTATTTTATTATTTTTCTTCGTGTTGAGTTAATTAAATTCAGTAAATTTTAACTATATAAGATTGATGTTGTACGTGATAGCACGTTATGTTATAATGAACAGTTTAATATAAATTGACTTTTTCATTATTAGTATTATAGTATACCTAACGATACCTATTGTTTTATTATTAGTTATGAATTAAAAATTCTATTTTATTGTTCTACCGGTCTGGTTAAATTTTGTGTTCCGTTACTTTTTTTTCTCTTTATGAAGAATCGCCTATTTTATTCTGCTGGTCAATAGCAGATCCGAGATAAGAGATGTCTTTATTTAATTCTTTTATTAGCTCTTATTATTGTCTGCATGTTTTTTTTTTGTGTGTGCTTCAGTTTTTTTAAGTAGTATTGTAACTGCAACAGGGCAAAATGTATTAATCGTTTTTTTTCTCTGTTCCACTTAACTGCTACTTCATTCTTTTGTTTAACTGCGATGCGTTTGTTAAGTAGTTTCGGTGCATTTGCATTTCGGTGGTTGAGAGCTGTTTGTTTCATATCCCGCCTGATTAAAGTTATTCTTTGCTTTTTCTGATGTGCGATCATAAATAAACTCTTAGTTGTAACGCTATTGCGTGCGTCTAGTCCGAGCATTACATTCAATTGCCATTTTACACATCGCGTTTTTTACTTAAGTTTGACTGTAGCCTTCGCAATTGTTCAGATAGGGTTATTTACGAAATAAAAGTATTTACTAATTGCTTATTTATCGCTATCTCTTTAATGCTTTCTCATTTTCTATACAACGTCTTCTTTATTATTAATTTCATTATTTAAAAGTACTTAGAATTCATTGTCTAATCATGATTTCTGCTCTGACACGAATCACTGTTGTTGTGCTCTACATTATGCGTCTGGACACTTCTTGTTAGATCTTAACCGGAACTTAAAATAGGCCAGTTATTAACTTCATCGGAAGTTGTTACACCTAATGTGTAATTTTTACTTGCGGTTCCGCTTTAATGTTTTTTTGTTTTGTTCGATTCCGGAGGGGTTCGTGTGTAATTAGCCCGGGTGTATACACGTGCTTTTCTGGACTCGGTTGACGTTTGTATTTTTGTTTCATATCGGATCTCCAGGTTGTCACGTGACCTGTTTAAGTAACTTTTAAAAATAAAGACCCGGCCAAATAAAATAAAACAAAAAATAAAATAAAAATTAATTTAAAAAGCAATAAACAAATAAATAAATAAGAAAATGTTGTAATAAATAAATAAAAGCAGGTTGTTAGGTTGTAATCTGTTGTTGCCAGTTTAGCTTGTACACATTGTTTTTTTTCTATTTCGTTACTATTTTTGTATTTAGTTTAATACTTGCGCCTAATTTTTGGTAAACAACTGTGATTGTCTTTGGATTCATTTGATGTTGCGATTACTTATTAGTGGGTGGGTGTACTCGAAAATTTTGCTACTAATACGAGTGGTATTATTGTTGGTTTTTTTATTAGATTTCTTTTTGACATAATCCGCTATAGTGCTTCATCTACATTACATCACTATTTTGGATGGTGTTAAGTGGCTGGAAGGCATAGAGGAGATGTGGGGTAAGTCGGCCTATGGAGAGAAAGAACAGAAATTGTGGGGTGTTTCGGTTTACTAACCGGCCTTCATCCTTAGCGTTGTAGCTGCGGCTAACTGTCTTGTTTTCTTCTAGTGGATCCTGCTGCTGTTGTTGTCACTATTTTGCTTTGTGTTAGAAAACGCATGCGCTTGTTGCGTATGGAACAAAGTCGATATTTCGAATACCTACATATTATGTATACTTGCAGCTATTGAGTTAAATGGAAATGTGAGTAGAAAATTTTTTTATAGCAGGCAGTTTGAGTGACGACTAAAGGCTAATTGGCACTAATATTAAAATGTCTGTCTTTTTTTGCTACGTATATTATGTACTAGCAAATAATGACACCCTTGGTGTACTACGATATGAATGCAAATTGTTTTGTCCAAGTTCAACATAAATATCGATATCGGGTCGTAGGAACTCTGCTTATACAATTTGTCAATATGAAGTTTTCCAAATGCTAATTCAAATACACATATTTTCCATAGGAAGTATTATGTGCGTTGTTGCTTCTGCTTCCTTTAGTTAGCACTATCATATAAAGAAGAACTTTTCCAGCTGGTTCAATTTGGTTTTTGCCATTGGTATTAAAGCAGTTTATTTACTCTTATCGAATTCAGTCAAACTGAGTACATATTATTTTTCTACAGAACTATTCTGTTTAGAACCATCTATTATACATTCGAATTAAAGCCTATGGATTTTGTATTAGAAAACTAAAGAATTCATACCGATTAATTATTTATTTATTCCCATGATGACACGAGTATGCGTACGTAATGTAACACTGACAATTGGAATGAAACTTCCATCCATTCAGTATCTAATCTTTATCAATTTATTCGTCTATTTCGTTAATCCTTTTCTCTCATTCACTTTCCCTTTCTTTCTGTACATAAGTAATTTGCTTGCTTGCTCTGCCTGGCGGGTTAATTATATCCTATTATAATTAACTATTTACTATACTGGTGCTGAAATCACCAGTTATTTCTCTTCATGTAATACTGATTTTTTTTTAAAAATTTGAAATTTTATAAAAGGATAGCTGCTATTATTGATTCCTACCTACATAGGTGCGATATTTGGTTATCGAAAAATTTATTTCATTCGATATTTTTTAATTACTGAAAATGTACAGATAGTCAGTCGATTTAAAAATGGTATCTGCTCGAACTTACTATTGTGCGACTAAAATAATTTCTATATTTACTTTATCCCATTACTTATGCCTCGATGCTCACTTTCTTACACTCTTAACATTATATGCGCTCAATAACTTAGTATACCGGAAAAAGTATTTCGGGAAAACAAAAATTTTATATTGCTTTTTTATTCTTGCTAAAACTAAAAATAATAATTATTATTTGCCAATTTTGCTTGTTGTGTGTCTTTGTCATTGTAAGGCATAATTTTTGTCAATTTTGTTCATTTGAAGAATTATTTCTGACATTTTAATTTACGGAACAAATCTAGTGTCTTCGAACCTGCCGTAAGTTCGTTTATAATCATTAATTTTAGGATATCGTTTAGTGTTACTTACTTGGTGTGGATTCAGCCTTAAGTTAAAACTTTCTAAATGTCACCACCAGCTATAAAAATTAACATACCTTTCCATAACATTTCGTACTGTCATTCTATATCTAGATATATGTTTCATTCCTACCCTTCTCGAACCTAACATTTGTTATTTTCCTCTATTTCTATTTTCTTGTATGTATGAATCAGCTCGCCTTTGCTAATTCTAATAAACCCCGTGGCAAGTATTTTGTAAGCAACAAGGTTTTAAATGGCAAAGATGTGGAGGGAGAGAGGGTGAAAGCCTGGTAGTAAGGAAGTCCATATTGACTGCGTGTTTCAGTGTCTCAAATCAAAAAAATCTAATCGAAGTAATAGGCGTTTGACTTTGTACCAGCCTAGCTTTTGTTTAAACAAAATATTGAAAATGCGTTTAAACTATTCACAATGCTGATGCAAAACTTGTTTTCCTAAATGATTTTGTGCAAGATGCTTGACAGTGTAAACGACACTTTAAAATCTTTAATTTCAACCATAAAATTAACATCTACTGTAATAAATCATTTGTGTAGATGAAAGGTGTAAATTGGGAAAAGAGACAGGACTAGGGAGTATTTGCGAGTTTGTTAGGATACAAGACAGAAAAGAAATTTGTCGAAAATGGTATTCTTACTATCTGACTAACTTGAGGGTGCATTGTGTCTTTGTTTTATAGAGGAAAGTTTGTGGAAGTCAAAATTAGCATTAAATTAATTGTTTTTTTATTTAGTTAAGAAAACGTTTTAGAATACCTTCAACTTATAGTCTACTTTGTTAAACCTCTTAGTCAAATTTTATTAGTTTCTTGCAGTTTTTAAAAATTCTCATAATCATTTTTAACTGTTTTCAATTTTTTGATCTTCTTGTTCAATTTTTCCAAGAACCTTTTTGCTTTTTATTTTAAGTTAAAAGGAAAATTGAATGAAAATTTTATCTTTCGAATTTATCAGGCGATACTGTTTATTCTGCCGCGAAATAAAAGCAAAAATAGTCTGACACTTATATATTATTAATATGAATAATTTTTAATGACGCTTATTATTCATAGATCATATTAGTACTATTCACATAATGTGAAATTACATACAAACAACAATTATTTTTGGTAACTAGTAGTTGTTGGAATTGATGATCTAGATGAAATGATGAATGATATCCTTTGTTATATTTCAACATATTTGCTTCTGAATATAAAAGGAATCAAAATCTTTAAAAAAAAATACGGATCAATCTCATTTGGTTTTCTATACTGCTCTGTATACAGAGAAAACCCAAAGAAAATGAAAATGCGTTTTTTTATTTTGTGTATAAGATGCAAGTAATAAAAGTATATATTATTAATACTATTTATGGTTTTTATTACAGAAATTTCGTCTATTTCCAGTTTAATATCATTATCCACTATTTGATAATGGATCCATCTTGGTAAGTTATGAATAGAATAAAGATGTGGTTTTAATTAATTATTTTCTTGGACAATATCGTGATGAATTTGCTAATAATACTAAATTTTCGAATCATCCTTTCATCTCTTTCTCTACCTCTTGTATTCCATCTAAATTTATTGTGTCACAAATACAAGTTTAGATACAGAGATACATACGTTTTCGAATTCCACAAGGTCTGGATAAACATCGGAATTCAGCTAGTGACTGACAGATACAGATAGAGAGAGATAGAAAAAAGATAAATGTGCGTTCAGTGATATCTGCTGATGATGATTTTATGGACCGAGTGTTTTGTTGTTTGAACAGTTATTTGATTCATTACATTTAATATACGTCTTATTTTTTTTTATTTGGATAAGTTCTGGATATCGGTTACACATGATGAAATCAGTCACCAAAATACAGGAACTAACTCGAATGACGAATTAACTTCGAATGTACTAGTGACCAAACTAATCAAAAGCCTGAATCATTATCTACTTCTTATTTCTATTTATTTCATGTATTTATTTGTCTTTTTTTTGCAATCAAATGTTTCAGCAGGTGAATTTCTTCTTGTTTGCAGACATTAGCCAAGGACTCATACTGGTTGTGGCGCAATAAAATGTCCCGTCTTTCTCAATTTTATACCGTTGAGGTGGGCGATACAAAATTTACAATATTAAAACGATATCAAAATTTGAAACCTATTGGATCTGGTGCCCAAGGCATTGTTTGGTAAGGTTTATGAAAAAAGTGAAAATATGCATTGTAAATTAAATTCAGCACAATATAGCAATCAACGCATAGCGTAAAATTATGTAGTATTTAATGTAATGAATATTTGTTATAGCAGTTAAATTATACTGTATACAATAAGTGAGTTCCTGGATAGTGAATTTATCTGTGGAATTTATCCATTTGATCTCTACTACATACTTACGTTTAGCATAGGTTATTTCCAATTTTTTATCATTATTTTATCATTTTAATGCTTATTTTTGTTTGTTTTTTCTTTTTTATGTTATAGTTAAACTATACATTTTATGTATAGTTTTTTTTTCGTGTGTGCCGTAGTGGAATGTGATTAAGTTTGCTTTATAAAAAAAAGAAAATATCCGGAACTCTGAATTAACCTCTTGTTATATCCTCTTTCTTTAGCCCTAGTCTACTTAATGCATGACAATTAATTAATCCAGTTAGGAATTATTCGTGATTTTGAATATCTACATATTGCTACATTCCATCTAAGTAACAAAATTATTAATACATAGCTTTCCCACTTTTTAAATTTGGTTCTGTTATTCCTATTCCCATCCTTTTCCACAATGGAACCTCGTCCTGGTTTTGTACAATATATTTTTGGAGACGCCGAATTTTGGGTACCTGATCATTACAATAGCTTGGAACCAAAAGGTGGTGGTGCCCAAGGATTGGTGTGGTAAGTAATCTAGGATATCAAAAAGCTGTTTTTTTTTTTGTTGAAAATATCAACGTTTGACATTTAAATTCACGATATAATAATTATAGTAATATACAGGATGTTAAGATAGACTAGTAGGAAAGTTATACCACGTATAGGTAATTAAAAATCAGATTTTTTTTTGAAATAGAGAGCCTATTTTCAATTGTTTCGGAGATAATCAGTATTTTCTGATTTCTTTAAAGCTGTTCGTGAACCGCAGTGTAACTGACCTACGCAATACTGGACCCTGAAAAATAGAATAAACATTGAACCCATTACTGAGTTCAATACCATACGTAATATAGAATTTCTCCGTTTTCTTTGAGACAGTAGCGACGTTTTAATAATTTTTTAATATCTTCTAATGTTAATAGAGAAATTTTAATAATTAATAATTAGTCATTAATAAATTTTCTTCTTTGGAATTAAATGGATTATTAAATGCAATGGTTGATCCAAGATCTAGGATTACTTTTTTATCTATTCAACAAATGTTTTTATTAAGCAATGAAGTTAGTATTAACTAATTATCACCGATACGATAGTATCGATGGTATCGTAATATTAACCAATACACGTTTTATATCGATACATATCGAATTATTATCGTATCGGAATATCGATATATTGAATTTTTGTCGTATCTTATTTCGAAGTAGGAAGAATTATCCAATACCTTTTTTAATTGCGTTTTATATTGCGAGTAACTGTTTCGAAACAATCCGGTGGATTATATATGTATACCTATTGGTCATTGGGGTTTTGATATGTATAAAGTTTGAGGAACGGAGTTTCGATATATCGAGATTTTGATATACGGATACGTATCGGCAAATAAAGTAAGACCTACACGTCCAAACTTATTGATACGTATCGAAATCTCGATATATTTCCCAGATTTACTACTTATCATTTAACATTCCATAAAACATAATTTCAATTTGATAATGTAATTTAATGTTGATTTTTCCAAAGAGGAGAATAATTGACACGACGCTGCTTGCGCGCCTGCCGGCGTAGCTATGCCGATACAAATACACTAAAACCTCTCCATAACGGCCACACAAAATGCCAGCCTAAGCGTCCTATATAAAGAGCTGACCGGCATCGGGAGGGTTGCAAACATTTTGCAAAAACATTGCTATGAAACATTTTTATTTGCCTTAGGGAATAAAATTAAACTAGTATAAGAACTAATCTAAAAAAATTATTTATTGAACATTATAAAATGATCGTACAATAGTATTCTATTTTAGAGTATTTTATACATAGTATATCTAACCTACATATAGTTAGGTATATAGTCAGTGCATTTATGCTTTTTTTTAATACGAATCAATAGTAATTTGTTTTAGATTTTAATTTATTTATTAACATAAATTTGTTTATGAAGTATATGCGTGTTATTAGTCTAGCGAATTCTCTGAAATTGGTGTTAGCCTTGAATGGCCGTAATTGGACCTTATCATGAAATTCAATATTTAAAAGTAAGTTATAAGAATTGATTTAAGCTTATAAAATGGAAAACGAATATTATCTAATTTCAATGAATTTTTGTTTGACGAAAATTTGTTGACATGTCGGTCGCTATGAAGAGGTAATATTTCATAGAAATAGATTAGAAGTGTACAGCATGCTGTGACATTAATCGCATATAGAGATGCGTCTTAACTTTCATTAAAACGCGTCACTGCCATACAGCATTTAGCTACTAGCATCTCATTCACCTTCCTCTATCTCGGGCAACACTGTCCCAAAATATAACTACTACTTCTACGTCGCTTAAAAGTAGGCGGGGGAAGAAGACCTCTTTCTTTTATTTATTTCGCAACAAATTACAAACTTTACAGAGTTTAAATGAATACATAAAAACCTACAAAATAAAATCTGTCTATACTTCTATCCTACATTGCTTACATCTGTGATCATATGGCTTCCGCCTTGTATCCGCTAACTATCTTCGGCCGTTCCCAAAGATAAAAATAAAAAAATAATAAATAATAAATGATCACAAGTGAGTACCGAACTTTGGTTTAAAATCCTGTCCTTGGTGGTGGCAGAGTTGGCCAGTGGTTTGCTCATACCCCTGTCACGGGGCAGTGCTGCAGCATACTTAAAACGTGTTTTAATGTTGATGCTGCAGTATACATCGAATAGTATACTGACAATGCAAAATATACTTATAGTATAAGCATTTCAAATACGGAAATTCAATGTATGTGATATTGACGAAAGTCTAGCGAACCCACTGCCAAGGAAAGGAAAAACTAGTGGCTCAATAAAGATGGAAATGAGTCGCGGAGTAATCCGCGACTCAGTAATTCGGAGCAGCAAAAGCCGTCACAGGCTATGGAAATTTAAGTTTTATCTCAGGTGCTTTAAGTTGAAGCCAGATATGAGACAATATGCAAATCATGAAAGTGGGAACGCCCGAAGATAGTTAGCGGATACAAGGTGGAAGCCGTATGATCACAGATGTAATCAATGTAGGATAGAAGTATAGACAGATTTTATTTTGTAGGTTTTTATGTATTCATTTCAACTCTGTAAAGTTTGTAATTTGTTGCGAAATAAATAAAAGAAAGACGTTTTCTTCCCCCGCCTATTTTTAAGCGACGTGGAGATGGCAGTTGTATTTTGGGGCAGTGTTGCCCCAGGTAGAGGAAGGTAAATGAGATCTAAGTAGCTAAATGTTATATGGCAGTGACGCGTTTTGATGTATCTTTTTATTGTTTATATTCCAAATTATCGCTATAGTTCTTACGTCTCGATTTTTAAACACCTCACTGTCTCGACCACCACCAAACGGTTTCATCCACTGTTTAATGCTCGCTCGCGATTATAAGTTCAATCAAGTCCCAAAATACCAGAGGGTCCAGAAGTACTCGATTTCACGCATTCTCACAAGCTCGCCCCACTTTTCCACGACGTTGTTGTTGTGCCACAACGCGCCAGTCTTTCATGCTGTTCTCCTACGCGTGGATTTGATTGGCTTACCAATCCCACACATAGTTTGAACTCTAGTACAGCTTTGTTTAACTCGACTTAGCCGCATCTGTAACACATAAGACAGATGCGCATAAATAATCCACGCATCTGTCTTATATGTGACAGATGCGTTGACGGATTACAACGCTGGGAGATTTTGGGAGGAGGTTTTGCTACCCCCCGCAACCCAGCATGTAGTGAGATTAATCGAACATCGAGATCCGTTTTAATTACTAATAGAACACGTCACTGCCATGCAGCGTTTAGCGACTAGAACCCCTTTTTTCTTCTATTATCTTGTGCCGTACTGCCCAGATAACGCATGCCACCACCTCCGCGTCTTCTAAAAATTAACGGGGGAAAGAAGACCCTTTTCTTTATTTGTTAACAAAATATTTTTCCAAGTTATAATATTTACATAAATACCTAAAATACCTACAACTACGTCTTCGTGCTCATATCATGTCTTTTTGCACCTGTCTTGTCACCACTTCGTCGCTCATTTCTTTATCGTCGACTACTTCGTCTGTACATTCGTTTACTACTTTTATTAGTCTGTAGTTGGGCTCTCCATGGAACTTTCGCAAATGCCACTCTTCGCCATTTGCCTCTTGCATACTGTTATCTTTTTTCTGTCACTAATCGGGCAGTCCCACATTAAGTGGTTTGCTGATTCATCTGCGATACTACAGCTGCATATTAAGTCAACGTCTGGTTTCAGATTAAACCAGTTGATGTATGTTTTAAAGTTTCCATGACCTGTGACGGCTTGTATTGCTTTGCGAGATAGCTCGCAAGCCTAGCCATAGTCTTGTGATCCAACTTTATTGATCCATCGTTACGCATCTCGGCTTCTGGATTCTTCCATCCAGTTGGTTTTTCATTTCTGCAGAGTTTTATCCTGGTGCTGATGCTTTGCTTTGCTTTGATTTTTTCTTTGAACATGCCCACATGAGGCATCGACCAATCGTTTTTAACTTTTTGTATCTGTTTAGATACTTTATCTGCTTCTGCTAGGCCTTTCTCAATATTATTTCTGGATTTTAACATGTAGTAACAGCGGCCGCTGTTCGAAAGTGACTGTTTTGAGAGATTCTAAATAGCAGAAATCCCATATAAACCATTCGGTGAAAACAAAAAGTGGTCGATTATGGAAGTGACCGTTAAGGGAGGTTTTACTGTGATAATAATAATTTTTAATACAAAATGTTATTGTTATTCTGAACAAGAAAAAGTTTCACTTGTCTCTTGAGAAACGAAACTAATAAATTAGAGGTAATTATTTTTATTAGACTGACTTTTGTATTGAATAGAGCGATATGGCAAAATGTCATTATTAAAGAGACTTTATTAAAGTTGCACCTTATTTAAGTAAAATAGTCCTTTATTAAAGACATTAAAATTGTGTTATGGCAGATGATTTGTGAATTTTATTAGTGACTTGGATTTAGTACTAGTTACGCTCTTATTCTCAATTTTGACAATTGAGAAAAATATCTGTTCAAATGGTACACCAAAACTGACCAATATATCAATAAAAATGTCAGTTTATTTTGACAATTTCAAATCGACCGTTGCCGGAGCAATAGGTCCGTTAATAAGGGAAAATAAAAGCTCGACAGTATTTTACTTAAGAAGAGGCAGTCAGTATTTTAATAAAGTATCTCTATTTAAAACGGTTATATGCGCATGCGCAGATCTTTAAATAAGGGATCTTTTAATAATGATCGTTCATTTTACGTTTGCCATATCTCTCTAACATGAAGTTTGGTATTAATTTAATTTAAATATTTTTTTTATTTGAATGCCGTAAATAAAGTTTCCATGAATAAAACATTTTTTTGCTTTAGAATAAACATTTAATTTCGAAATCAAATAGTATTTTTGAGTACCTAGTACGTAAGTACTAGATACTCCATTGGCATTAAGTATCAGCTAACAAAAAGTTACTATCTTATCTTACATAACTTCGACTGGTTTTGAAACATCTTGAAATAATAAATTTTCAAACAACAATACTCAATTTTTAACACTTAAAATTTTACAAATTTTTTGTAAAATATACAATAATGTTGTACGTTTCTGTAATAAACAATTCTGACTTTCGGTCATTTTTTGTGTAGGCGAGTCATTGTACGGGTGATTTCATCGACGAGTGTTATAACTGTTTCGATAACGGTTGGTTGGCTTAAGCCGTCGTAGGGTACAGTAGATGTCAAACTTGTACCAGCTTTTAAATGTTGCGTAATATTTTGAAATAATTAATGTTGATTTTTCGAAAAAAGGTTATTAAGAAAAGTTATTTGTATTGATGTTAGTATGTGGTGTAAGTATTCTACTACCCGAAATTAATACTCTGTTATAATAATTTAAAACCCTGTATATAATTGTATTACATCTATAAAGTAGAGTCAATTAAGTTAGCGCAGTGTTGGAAATATTGATGCAAAGTTTCCTAGCGGCTTTATGCCAGTATTTCATTTATTTACTCGAGCATGGTTAGCATGGGCTTTTTCTCTAGTTGTATAATTGGTGAATGCATCTAAGTACTTTATCACCATGTTACTATGATTATTATTAATAGCATTACTGTTTCAGTGCTGCAGTAGATACAGTGACCCAACAAAATGTTGCAATTAAAAAATTAAGTCGTCCATTTCAAAATGTCACACATGCAAAACGTGCATACAGAGAATTCAAGTTGATGAAATTGGTAAATCATAAAAACATTATTGGTTTATTAAATGCATTTACACCGCAAAGATCATTAGAAGAATTTCAAGATGTCTACCTCGTTATGGAACTGATGGATGCCAATTTATGTCAAGTTATTCAAATGGACTTGGATCATGAACGGATGAGTTATTTGTTATATCAAATGTTATGTGGAATTAAGCATTTACATTCAGCTGGTATAATTCATAGAGTAAGTATATCTAATAACTTTAGTTATATTAGGTTTGTTTGTACAAAAACTCAGCGATATACCCTTAATAGTTTCGAGACTGTTAACATTATAAATTTTATACCCATTTTCCCCGTTGTAATTGACTGGCAGAAAAAAAAACATACACAAAACATGTGTATGAATGGTAGTATTACTAAGTGTTCAAAGCGGTGGCTTATATTGCTGTATATATTCAGTTTCAGTAAATTAAGGTACCACTTCTACATTTTATTTTTCGAACGAATTCTATCAAGGAATTTCTTCTAGGTCTGAGTTGACAAGTTCGGACATCTCAGAATTGTCAGATTCACCTGAAGTAGTGATCTTATTTATTCTGAATTTACATAATTATTTTTGTTGTTTGTCTGTGATTTATATTTTATAATTTTATTTAAAATTTTCTACTCGTCATAGTTTCCATAAAAATTGCGATGATGAAAATTATTTAATTTGGTTATGTTGTAATAATTGCAGTAAAAGGAAAATGTCAAAGTATATCTGAATGTCATTTATGCATCTTCAAAAATCTTGCTTGCCAAAACATTTAAAACTTGGTCCCGTTTAAAATCTTTGAATTACAACATTTATAAAGGCCATTTTTAAATGTTCTCTAGTAAATTCATATATTAAATAATTTGATGCCGCCGGTTTTTATTATACTCATTCATAACCAAATCAAACACCCACACTGCTGCTGCACGAGCAGGGACCACCGTTAGGCATTGCTTCCACTCGTGGAAGGACAATGCAGCAATAATATTATTTACTTTATTTTACATTCAAATAGCTTAATCATACAATATAATCTCAATATCTGAACAATTCCAAAAGAATATGTATATAAAAACAAAACAATCACAAAAAGCTGTCATAAAAATAAAAAGAAAAAAGTTTAACACATCTACATTCATACCCCGATTACCACCGGATTTGTGGGTATACCAACCCTCCATTCGGGAGATCAAAACAACAAAGGCTCACAAACAAGAAAACATGTCGACAAAAAGCAACAAATCGCAAAAAATGTAATTCCCACAAACATCCAAAACCATACTGAAGCAGCACATATATGTATAAATTAACACAGTAAACATTACATAATAAATAAAATAAATCAGTTACCATGTAATAAAGCAATCTAAGAAATATAAAAATACACTACCACTGATATATATATATATACGACGATCACCTTAAAATCTGTACAAAGGATTAAAAGAAAAAACACTTTAAAATTACACTTGTTGCGTAAGAGTTCCTTTTCTTCTTCTCTCCTCGGCAGCCTTTTGTCTCATAATCGATTCAAAACAAGTTGTAATGCTCATCCACTGCTCGGGGCTCTCCAGCAGAATCTTTCCAACATTTCCGACTATCAGCATGGTACTCAAGCTGACCTGCAGCTTCAGTCTCTGTCTACCAAAGCGCCAGCACTCAACAATAGTGTGTTCCGGTGTATCCAGTGCCCCACAAAACCAACAGTCCTATTCTACACAGGTAAGTACCAAACACTCCATGCCCCGTAATTACCTGAGCCACCAAGTGGTCAACCTAACCAAATTTATAGCAGGCCCACTCCTCTACATCAGAGATGAAGTGCCTGGCTCTTGCGTCAACCTCAGTCCACTGCTGCCATCACTTCTCAAAGGATCTTGCCTTTGCTCCAGGGCGAGGATTGCTCCTCGCCCTGTAGATCCATCCTACTCTCCTAATGGAGATTAGATGATGATGATTAATGATCTCCTAATGGGGATCCAATCCAATCCTCGAAAACCGCGAGACTCTCCTCCACCACAATGGATATAGGGTGCAGAGCCGCGATCGCCAAGACAACACAAATGAAGTCTTGTATGTCGCGTTCTGCAGGACTGCCAACTGTTCACTTTTTCTAAGGATTCTTCCCCTATATTTAGCAAACCTCATAATCCGTCGCCATGCAGGCGCGACATACAGCAACACAGACATTGCTGTCGCTACCAATACCATTCTCCTCGATTGCGATGGGCCTCTTATGCCTAGCGGAATGCGACCAAGTGCTCTAATCACCCTGTCTGTTTTCATAGCTGTATATGTTATATGCTGGGTCATGCGACAGTGCGTTTCAATCATGACCCCCCAAGTACTTTATCGACGTGACTAGGTGATCATTTAATGTAAGCGAAAATTTCCTAAGCTTTTTCCTGCCCAAGAGCACAACTGCTTCTTGTTAATGTCCAGCTCCAGACCCATACTCTGTAGCTTTTTTTCCGGCAACATGTTTACCGTAACTGGTGCCTTCGGCTCAAGCTGGGTTTTATCTCGGGCCACCACAAGCACTGCCAAGTCATCAGCGAACGTGATAAGGCTGACGTCGCTTTCAATGTCATCGACAAAAACTGCATCAAAATATAAATATCACACCAGCGGCATGATCGCCTACCGTTGTGGGGCAGCGACTTCCTGCTAGTATACAACCCCATTTAGGGTGACAATTTGTCGCTTCGAAAGATAGCTGCTATAATAGTCAGCAGCCCAGCGAACATACATTTTTTCGTTAGCCTCCCCAGTATCTGCTTCAATGGGGCTATGTTAAACGCGTTCCTAACATCGAGAGTTACAATGGCGCAAACTCCTGCAGCTGTATGCAACCGTGTTTACCCGTAGTTTATCTCCATGATTTTATTTAAACAGACAACAGATTTGCCTTCCGTAAAACCGAACTGTTTTATGCTAATCATATTAAGAGCTTTAGTCTCCTCCAAAATCCTACCTGTAACAACTCGCTCAAAGACCTTCCCCGTCCCATTTAGCAAGGATATCGGCCTAGATGATTACGCCACACGAAGCTCAACTTTTTTCTGTATTAAAACAATGTTCGCTTTTTTCCACCTGGTAGGATACCTAGCACTGCCCATACCGTCGTTGCACATACGGGCGAATTGGTCTAATTTTTCCATAATTATCTTTTTAACCACTGCCGTGGACATACCGTCTGGTCCTGGAGACTTATTATTCTTTATGGCCAAAGCTGCAGCTTGAACCTCATCAACAGTAATTGTCACAGGAGGATCTTCTTCGCAGTCTCAGTAGTAAGTACTCGTGGTGGCTACTTCACCTACAAAGAGGTTTTTGATAACCTCCGGTTCCTCATCAACGGACAGGATTACCCTTCCTCTGGCACCCAACTTGTCCATAACAATTTTGTGTACTTTTCCAAACGGGTCCCGTTGAAGATAAAGCAGTAGCTTTAGCTTCTTATTTGACGCAGCCAAGTCAACGTTACCACGAGCACAAGTCTTCTTTCTCGCAGGTAGCGCCGTCTTTTATTAATGCACAAGGCCCGCGCCACTGCAATCTCCTGGTTCCACCAGTACTTTGGTAGCCTACTGCCGTTCATTCGGTTAACAAAAAAATACGTCTCGCATATCGACCCCATCTGCTCCATAAATTCATCTACATCACCACGATAACGTAATCTTGTTTTTCAGATAAAAACTTTGCCCATGTTCTCTCGGTCAACCTCCAACCCCCGGCGATCCGCGCAGAACGAGGCACCTCACCACGTGCCATCACGAATAAAATATTGTTGTGATCGGACATATTCTCCATTGTCTGGCACCCTCTAGCCAATAATAAGCAACGCAAATTTGGCGTTTTTCCAACGCTAAAAATCCGCTTCCAATTCAACTGACCCGTGATTTGGGTTAGTTGAATTGGAACGATTAATGGACGATTAAGGATGGTTGCCGGAGACACCAATCCTGAAGATATTGTAGCTGAATTCGACGCATTGGATGATCGTATTGCCGTTCGTCTGGATCACTTAGTTCTACTGACCAGTTCATCAAATTCCACCGTTCCTCCGCCCTTCAGCACCTGTAACACTCAGAATATTCAACGAGAGCTGCTACCCGCAACGCTCCTATGGTTACTATCAAATCAGACTCCTACTCCAACGCTACCTGCTCCACAAATACAACCATTTTCTGGTCTAGTTGAAGATTGGGCCGCCTTCAAAGATATTTTCCAGTCTTCAGTGAATAGTCGTCCCACACAAAGCAATTCAAAAGCTGCAGTATTTTAAAAGTCTCGTAATTGGAGAAGCCGTGTCACTAATCAGATCGATTTCACTGTCCGATGCCAATTACCAAGTAGCCTTGAACAATCGTCAATGACCGCTTTGACTGCCAAAGTCTTCTGGTAGAAGCCGGTATATGTAGATTCTTCGATTGTAAACAGTTTAACCACCAGTTTGTCGGTTAAACCATTTCTTCAAATAAATCAGCTTCCTGCTCGGGCGCCACTCTTTGATTTCGGATGCATTGTGGCTACCTTACAACTTCAATGGGAAAGTTAGGGGAAAAGCCTATACGTGTTGTAGACAGTGGAGAAAATAGTCTGTGGTTCAGAAAAGAGTGAAAAAAAGTCAGAAGAAATACTAAAAATATCATGTTATAAAATTAAAATAAAATAAAATACAAATCTTGTAAATGATAGAATAAACATAAACATACCTCGTAGCTGGGTCCCATAAAAAAGCGAAAATCAAACGAAGCAGAATAAATAGAAAAACATAAACTTGAAAACTTATTCTCTACCACTGAACCTCATCATAATTACCCAATACTAATGGCAGCAGGCACCACCATATAAACACATAAACGTCATATATCGCGGCTACCGGTTGTTGTGTGGTATACGTCACCCGACCTACACAATACAACCAAACATAATACTCTGGCTGCCAGAAAACTCTCTTGCTAACCAGAGGGGAGAAAAGGTTAGAACCTGGCTGCCGGAGAACTCGCATGCTAGCCAGAAGCTGGAGAAGGAATAATCTGGTTGCCGGAGAACTCTCATGCTAACCAGAAGTAACGAAAGGTTAGAATCGCATTGCCGGAGAAATCACTTGGTAGTCCAAAGCTGCAAATGATACAATCTGGCTGCGGTAGAACTCGCTTGCTAACCAGAAGAGGACAAGAAAAACAAGGGGTTTGTTTGGATTGGGTAGGCGGGGCGTTCTAGGCCGCTCTTCTATCCCGGTCCCGGTCTTCTTACCCTTTGAGGTGTTGGAGGAGTAGTCCCGACGACCAGGACTGTCTGTTCTCTACAGAATCAGTCGTTTATATACCATTTTGGGTCGGCTAATTTGGAAGGTGCGTAGTGGGGAATACTAGATGCGCATAGGGGTGGTTTCTGCTGCAGTAAGTATTCATTTAACAGGGTATATTTCAATAATAATCCACATTGTAATCGATAATCCCTTCTCTAAGTGATGCAATTAGACGACTTTCCGGAAATGCGACATGCATGATTACAATGGCATTGTCTTCGGAGGTAATCATAGATAATATTTTGTTTTTATTTCAAGAAAATCGGTTGACGCAACGCTTAGAAAATGGCATTTTACACTAAGACGAAAATGAAGAATTAATTCATTTTATTATAATCTAAACATTAATTTCGGAGCCTATTCTAGGCCAAAAATATATCAAAGAATATAAACTAAATATTTGATATTACGGTAATTCATTGGCCTAATTGTTAAATTGTGTTGTATATAAAAAGTGTCCAAAAAGTGAAAAGTCGGAGTAGTTTTCTTAAATAAACAAGTTCGTTCTGGTGGATGACGATCATAGATGGCTCTACTTCCCTTCCCAGCGAAATTAAATTATTAAAATATTCTCAAATTTAGTAGCTTCGTTACAACAGGTAAGTGCAGATAAAGGCAGCCTACGACATTTATATAATATTCTACGCGAGACCATTGATATGCTAACTCATATGGGCACTTCGGTCAATTCTCGCGATCCGGTTCTCATAGCCCTAGCAAAGAGAAAGAGTGATGACGGTACCGCCGCTGCATGGGCGAACCGTACTAAAGCAAATCACAAGCCCCCTCTTCACAATCTTTTGGATTTTTTTCGGGATCGTTGTAACGTTCATGACCAGATTGCGCGTGATGCTCGCGGAAATATGTCTCCGTACGGTTCATCGTAATAAATCTCAGTTGCCTGAACGATTTACTCGTCTTGCACTACGTGTAAATACTCTTCATTCTCAAAGGCGCGACACGTTTAGAGAAGCGAATAAAGTCAGTAATCTCTTTAAAAAATTATATAAACCTTCGTGTACTCGAGCTCGACAATCCCCTTCACGATCACCGTTAGCTAAATTCAATTGTTTTCACCAATCTCATAATATTTATAACTGCATCGAATTTCGAGGCCTATCTTTTAAAAAAGGATCAAATTCTACGCGATCATAAACGTTGCTTTCACTGTTTGGGCCACGGCCATGTCATCAATGATTGCCGTTCTAGGAATAGATGTCGAATTTATAAGGGCAAACATTATACACAATAGCATCAGGCATCCAGTAATACCTCGAATAATTCACGCGCTCAGTCAATTGTAATTAATCCTTAGTCGTCGTCTTTTCATAGCGTAATCACATTGCATGTAAGTTCTGGCTTCACTAAAGGCACCTTTTTATTACCTACGGCTAGAATTGCGGTCAAAAGCTTTGACGGAACGGTGGTCAAAGCAAGAGCTTTACTCGATACTGGTGCACAAGCCAGTTTTATGTTAGATCGTTCAAACAGACAACGATCTGTTTGATCGTTGTCTCAAACAGCTCAGGCTAGTCCGCGAACAATCATAAATTCCTATTTTGAACTCTCTAGGTAATAAAGTGATTTATTCGAGAGGTAAAGTGACATTAACTATTGGTTCATGTGTTCCACGTTATAGATCGCTCGACATTGTGGCGCATGTACTCCCTCAACTTCTCGGTCCGTTACCGCATCAGTCAACCAAACACTTTAGCTCCTAAGAATTCCATAATTTTCCCTTAGCTGATCCCACTTGCAAGATTTCCTCGAATATTGACTTGATTCTGTGAGCTTCTGTAGTATTTAATGTTCTCCGATCGACCAAATTCACGTCTCCTGAATCTAATCTTCGTCTTCACGACACTGATTTTGGATACTTAGTCTGCAGCGATTTTGATTTTGAGGAACCTTGCCTCAACGCTCTGCTTTTCTTTAGCAATGCCCATGACGATCAAACTTTACAGCGTTTCTGGGAGCCGGAGCAGGTTCCGCCTGTCGCTAATAGTATCTCTCTCGAGGATTTTTTATGCGATGAGTTCTTTTCGTTCACTACCACACGCTTGCATAACGGTAGGTTCTGTGTCCGTTTGCCTTTTCATCCTTCTCCTCTTGATCTAAGCACATCACATCATACAGCTCGTCGCAGATTTTCTTATCTTGAAAAAAAGTTCGCCGAGATGCTCGAGTTCGGCCAACTGTACAGAGAATTCCTAAGAGAATATGAATCACTTGGCCACATGTTTGAAACAAAGTATGATCCACACTCTTTACCGACGCATAGTTACATTATCACGGTGCCCTATCGATGAAACCAAGAGGCTTAAAATTGGGAGTCGTGTTCGACGCATCTGAAAACGGTTCACTTGGTCTATCACTCAATGATTATTTATGCAAAGGTTCTCGTTGACAGGCAGATATAACACAGGTAATCTACAGATTTCGACAATACTGTTATGTTATGTCAGCCAATGTCGAGAAGATGTTCCGACAGATCGAGGTCCAGCCAAAGGATCAGCCCTTCCAGCTCATTCTATGGAGGAATTCTCTCGATGATCTCTTTAAAATATATCAATTAACGACCGTGACTTACGGCCAAGCTTGCTCGCCTGTCTTGGCGTTACGATGCTTACAAGAGCTTGTTCGGCAGGGAAGTCAGGGATATCCTCATGCCTCGGAAGTTCTCCGCAATGGATGCTATGTGGATTATCTTTTATTTGGTGCTGACATCACATAGTTAAAATCTTTACAATCAGAAGAAATTAATCTACTCAAGCTTGGTTCTTTCCCGCTTAAGAAATGGGCGTCAAATTGTCCGTTTCTCCTAGAAGCTCTCGACGCGACTGACAACGCAAATCCTGTCATGTTTCAGGATAACCAGTCACTCAAAACACTCGGCTTAACATAGTATCCTTTAACTGATTCATTTTCTTAACGTTGGGACGTAACGGACGTTTTTTGTAGCCAATCGTATTGGTTTATTCAAGAACTTTGCCCTACTGCACAGTGGCACTATGTAGCTTCCAAACACATCCCAGCAAACATTGCATCCAGGGGTTGTTTACCATCCCAACTTAAAGATTCTTCCCATTGGTGGAATGGACCCGAATTCCTATTGAAACCACTTGACCTCAAGTAAGATGAAGAATTCTCAATGAAATGAGAATTCATGATGAAACTTCTCAATTTTGGTCAGATTTTCTGTGTTCTTAATCCTCTCTTAACCACATGATTCGCGTTCTTTGCTACATCTTACGCCTTCGAGACCACCTCACTAAGCCATGTCATCACGAATCGGCCCCACTCTGTGGGGCCGACTGTGGAATGTACGACTGCATTCGATCTTCTCATTCGCCAAACTCAACAGTTAGCATTTCGAGATGGGATGGCGGGGTTGCCTTCCAACCAACCTCTTTCTAGAAACAATGTTGCTTGCTCTCTCGCACCGTATATGGACTTTGATAGATTATTAAGGGTTGTAGGCCTTTTAGCACATCTCGACAATTCAGATCTTCCATCACACTCTATCCTGTTACCTACTCTCCGCTCAGCGATCTTATTATCTATCGGGCCCACCAAACTACATATCATGGCGGTCCAAAAGTGGTATGTGCGACCATTCAGAAAGACTTGGATTACTGGATTGCAACGTTCGTACAAACGCATCACTTGTGCGTGTATTATTTGTTCTCGGTTCAAGGCAAAAACGTATGCTCCTCTGATGGGTCCAATTCCTCCTTGCCGACTCACTCCTTCCAAGTCGTTTTTAACCACTGGCATAGATTTCGCCGGACCTCTAACCTTATGCTCTTATCGCTGTGGAGGCAACATCAGTTGGTAAGGATATATAGCGATATTTAACTCCATGTCCACTAAGGCAATTCATTTGGAATTGGTAATGAATCTCCACGTTGATGATCTCATATCAGCCTTACGCTGCTTCATTGCTTGCAGGGGAAGATGCGCGAAAATAATTAGCGAAAAAGGTCGGAATTTTGTCGACTGTCAGAACACGCTAGCAGCCAACCGACAGCACATGCACGAAACACTGACGGACACCCAATTTAAACATTTTCTAGCAGACACATTTATTACATGGGAATTTATCCCAGCGTACATTCCAGATTTTGGCGGGTCATGGGAGGCTAGTATCAAATCGGTTAAAGTGCACCTTCGTCGAATGTTTCAAAATGCAACCTTCATAATTGAAGAAGCTCAAACTGCCTTATGCGAAATAGAATGTATCATCAATTCCAGACCTTTAACTCCGCTCTCTTTCTGGGATCCATTGGTTTCTCTTACTCCGGCTCATCTGTTGACAGGCGAACCAATGTCAGCGTGTTCCCCCCAATGCAGGATTTCGAGACGCATAGTTTTACCCGCTATAAACGTCATGCGGCAGTGTAACATCTCGTTGAGAGTTTCTGGTAGAGGTGGCACTCGGATTATCTATCCAATCTGGCGCGTCAACAGAAATGGCATAAGGCATTAGACGGCCCGAAGGTTGGTGATCTCACTCTGCTAAAACGAACTTTTGAACCCGCACAGTCTTGGTCTCTCGGGAGGAGAACCCGTTTTTATCCTGGTAAGGATAATGTCACCCGTGTCGTAGATATTCAGACGACCTCCGGGAAGCGACGCGAGGCTGTGAGAAACTTAGTACCTCTCAAATGCTAGCTTGGAGCTTGCATTTGGGGTGGTTATGTTGGCAGCTCGCGTCGGACAGCGGTTTCGAATTAGTCTATAACCAAACCCGTTATCTGTACTTCCTTTTCATTCATTCAGTTATAAACAAACCAAATTAGATTTGGTTTGTGGATTTTTAGATGTATTTAGGTTAAATTGTTTGTACGGAATGAAAGATTTCGTCCCTTATAGTGCTGGTAGTACAACCGGTACGATCTGTTTCGACCGCCGCTAAGGTCGGTCGTATCGACGTTTATCGACCAGATCTTTCCTTTTTTGTCTTTTCTTGATCATGTACATATGCTCTGCGTCGCTAGACACATTCCATATATCTTTGCAACAAGACACCTTGGTGGATTACAGAAGCAGGTCAACCACCATAATTCAAAGAATTTAGTATTCGTCACTAGTTATAAAAAATCAATTTTCTTGTGAAAATCTCAGAGGAATATTTAGTGAAATTAGGGGTAAAAAGCTAACAGTGCATCGATTCGTGAATCTACGGCCTTTATTGTCGTTCAATCAAGTATTAAGGTAGGTGCAGAGTTACGTCATAATTTATAAAACCCTGTAAAATGGCCTCCACAATTATGTCTATCTCTATCGTCTCGTCTGTCTTCTTAAGGGGCCATTTAGTTTTTCATTGTGAATATCTATTATTATATTGCCAGTGAAGCCACTATTATTATTATTGGCCACACTAAAGGTACGTGCACATTATTGCTATTGTTATGATGCAATGTATCACTTTTAAGAGTACTTTATATCTAGTTTATTTCTTGTTGGATTTATCCACAATTTAATTATTATTTGGGAATTATTTACAGAACATTAAATACGTTATTTTAAAAAACTTTTTTATTCTTCTCCTTCTTTTTATATATATGATTTACGCCCACAGTAGTATTTCACTTCACATTTTGATTTAAACTGTGGTGCCACTGTAACAACTTATAAGAACATATATTTTTGTTTAACTTCATGGCAAGGGTAGTTGCGGAGAATCATAAGTCATATCGTGTTGAACTTTTGAAAAGTTACATTTTTATCCTTGTCTAGGCTACTGCAAATAGATCTAAATGTACAGAATACGTGTAAGGGTACCATCTTTGGTAATACTGCGCATGACTATGAGTAGTCTGCTTGTTGAATTGAGAGGCATAGGATTTTATTTATTAGAAATTATTGTGTGAGAATATTCTTTTTAAACATACTCAACAGTAATCAACAATAATCAGAGCGTTTTTAATAACTTCAACTAGCAATATTCTATGCTGGTCTAGAAAAATCACATGGGCCCATAAACTTCAATCTATTTAACTCATCATTTTAGGACTTAAAACCAAGTAACATTGTCGTAAGATCAGATTGTACATTGAAAATATTAGATTTCGGTTTGGCAAGAACGGCTGGTACAACGTTTATGATGACACCATACGTTGTAACTAGATATTATAGGGCACCAGAGGTAAGTTTCAAGTTATTAGTAAACTAAAACATTAAGTTTTATCCAAAATCGGTTAGTAATCACTACATTCCGAACCTTTTAGAAGTAAGAAAATGAACTATTGTTAACTTTCCATTTAGAGACAGGTAACACAAGTAAATAATAAACATTACATACCAAGGCGGGTACTAGAAATTTCAAATGGCAAACATTAACGAATTAGATTTGAATATTAGGGGTGTACGATACACATAATTGTATATCGACACTCGATACTCGGTTTGTACCGATAGGCATCGATATATTGATACATATCGGTATATCGAATGAATTATTTATTGTACCGATTTTTATCTTCACGAGCAACTTTTACAAGAGCTTCGTTAATGTTTCTTCCTTTCAGCTCGGTTTATGTTTTTGTAACTCCGTAGGTATATTAATTTGCGCCAATTACACTATATATATGTACTATATGTATAGCCGCTGTATGTGTAGCGTAGGTCTTAAATTGTCGATAGTGATTTATTATTTTTAAATAATAAATCCCTACATCTCGACAACGTACACAAAAATAAGAAAGAAGAATTATTTAATTGTTTTTTTAATACCTTTTCTGTAGGGTGTAACTGTTTCTAAACAATGTACAATAGCAAATTGTGTACATTTATGTACAATAACAAAGTACATACAATCGATAGATTGTACATATTGGCTATTGGGCTACTGATACTTGATACATACCGGTATATCGATATGTATCAGAATTTTGATATACTGATTCGTGAAGTTTCGATATACCAACATGTATCAGCAAAATGTATCGCGGGACCGATACATTTATTTAGGACTATTGAAGATGAATCGTGTATTTTTGGTTTGGTCTAAAAATATAAAATTCTTGTGATGTTCTTTGCTTTTTGCTTTTTATGTACAAATAAAATATATAGAATTGAAAATTATCAAAAATATGTTAATACTAAAATAGTAAGCAAATGTAAAGTGTAATTTAAAATCTACGTATTTAATAAAATTGGATAGTAATTCAAGAAAAGGACAGTACAGAACCATAGACCAAAAAGTCATTGTACAGAACATGCTAAAGGTAAAAAGTGAAGTTAATGATTAACATTTAATGTAATAATTATTCCATGTAGGTTATTAGAGTTGTTAGTGATTATTGGCTGATTTGGACTAAAATAGTATACTAACCTCGCTAAAATCCAGATTTGCACCTCGAGCATAGCAAAGTTATTGGCTACCACCGATATCTTCGCACTCGACCTAATCATCTACTTTCTGGCTAGGATAGTAATCTACTATTTCATTAATTTTTTTTTCTTTCAAGGTCATACTTGGGATGGGTTATACAGAAAATGTCGACATTTGGTCGGTCGGTTGTATAATGGGTGAAATGATACGTGGTGGTGTATTATTTCCTGGTACCGATCATATTGATCAGTGGAATAAAATTATTGGTAAGGCTGAAAATAACGTTCTTCTTAGCAGCTGCATCCGTCATTTTATCCTTTGCTTCCAGAACAACTTGGAACGCCATCACAACAATTTATGGCTCGCTTACAACCAACTGTTAGAAATTATGTGGAAAACCGACCACGATTTCCAGGATTTTCATTTGAAAAACTATTTCCAGATGTTTTATTTCCATCGGACAGTAATGAACATAATCGATTAAAGGTAAATGAAAATCATGTATTCTTAAACCAGATCAATGCTACACTTTTGAAGTATCTACTAAAATACAATATACCAACAAAAATGATATAAGTAGACTGCATCCATGTTAAATTCAAAGTAATAGTTAGTATCAATGTTGTCAGAATGAAAATTTTTATATTTTTATTTAAAAATCGTACGGTTATTGAATTGATAATTGAAAGAATTAGAAATTTGTATTAAAATTTCATGCAATATAAAAATAATTCTGGCGACATTGTATGGGTATTCATAGCAACGAAGACTTGTCAAAACTGTAGGATTGATCTGGTTTACGTATAATTATTTTAAGTTATTATTAATATTTTTATATTCTAGGCTGGCCAAGCACGTGATTTATTGTCAAAGATGCTCGTAATCGATCCACAGTGCCGAATATCGGTTGATGATGCGCTTTTACATCCCTACATAAATGTATGGTACGATGAACAGGAAGTGAATGCAGTAAGATTCAATTGTTACAATTATAATAATACCCATTTTACGCATCTTTTTTTCGTGTAGTTTTTGATCATCGTAAAAAAAGATAAGTAAAATATTATAGTAAATATTAAGTATTAATAGTACTACTTAATTACTTCAAGTAGTAAGTATTAGGTAATAATATTATTCAATATAAAAATTAATATATAGTACCCATTTCGACTCTTTTTAATCTATTTATGTTAATAGCCAGCACCTGGCCCGTATGATCATAGTGTCGATGAACGTGAGCATACAGTCGATCAATGGAAAGAATTAATTTATCAAGAAGTAATGGAATACGAAAGTTCACATGGACGTGCTCAATCTTCAAGTAGTAATAGTGGTTCACAACAACCCAGTCCAGCTGCACCCAATAATTCGGAACCCAATGGTAAAACAAATATACATGGATAAAAGTAAAAGCAATAATGCAACCGTTATGAAAAAACGATTACGGTTTAATTCACAATTTTCATAATATTACGGTTAAGCGGATGCATAAATAAATCTACGGTTTTATTAAACGGGTTTTTCGTTTGCTCAGCGTAATATACAGGTACAGTCTAGCCGTAAGTTATTTGTAGAAAGGTTGTTTATTAAAGGAAATTAATTTATCTAATTCGAAATAACATGACTGCGTGTACGGTGTATATGTTCAAAGGAAGAGCAATAATAATAAAAGCCGACCAAAAATCTATGTTGGGAATTCTATCATGCACTTATTATTTTTACCAATTCAATTATTGCCTTCTTACTACACATGCAGCTATCTTCGTTTCGTATCCATTATTTCCAAAGAATGTTGACTTTTGTCGAACATGTATCAATAATCAAGTACTTTTTTTACTTAGCTTTTTTTTTGGTTTTTTATCCTGTTATAATTTTTTTTTTTTCTTCACTCTGATGGCCGTTTCGATAGTTAAATCTTTCTCAAAGGATTTCTTCTTTTCGTGATTTTGCATTGATATTTCAATTTTTGATTTAAATTATATTATAATTATAATTAAAATTTTAATTATAACAAGATAGAAATTCCAAAAAAAACTAAGTAAAATTAACATATACTATCCAATATAAAAAATTAATACATAATCAAGTACCTATGTCCTGCAAACGTTAGATATTGCTATTGTAATATTAATATGCGTCCTATAATCTACGGTATTTAATCTGTTTTTCTATGCAAATCTGCTTATAATTCGGGGATCATGTAATTCAAACAATAATGTAAACGTTAAAAAAGTTTTTTGTATTGAATATAAATAAGTCTTATTGTATATTTAATAATATTGGTATGTATTTGAGAATGAGAAAGAAAAAAAGCGATACTTTTTTCTTTATTTATTATTAGTTTGTATATTATATGGTAACTTTGTACCATACTATCAGTATATATATCGGTAGATAGTTAGACATATCGATTCTACTCTGCTATCTGTCAAGTGCCAGAACTCAGAAGAGACGAAAAAAAAATTTCATACATACACATTTATTTTTGTTGAACTGAACGTACAAAAAGGGGCATCGATTTAAAAATTTCATATATGCACGCGTTATAACACTACAGTTACCATTAGAAATAAATGCACATATATTAAAATTAATTATCGATTTTACATTAAAAAACCATTCCACGTTTTTTTTGCAATGAAGCAGCGACACTTACAGAATGATACAACAACAATTGTAGATGTAAACTGTACCAAAGTTTTGCTTACCTATTGGGGTAAAGTAAGTAATCCCCATTTATCATTTAATTTACTTACCACACTTAAATACATGCCACATGTGACATATAAGATAAATTTTTAAGATAATAAGGGTATTGTAATTTATATATATATACAGGGTGTTCCCGAAAGGTTGTCAGAAAATTAAACCACATATTCCTGACATCAATACAAACAACTTTTCTTAATAACTTTTTTTCGAAAAATCAACTTTAATTATTCCACAATGTTGCGCAATATTTAAAGACGGCTAGAAAACGTTTGATATCCACTATACGCTGCGGCGGCTCGCGCCAGGCAACGATAGACAACCGTTATCGAATCAGCCATGAGAGACGCGATGGAAAAAACGTTCAATGACTTGTCCACATAGCAAATGATTGAAGGTCAGGCTTGTTTATTTTTATTTTTTTACTTATGTCTTAAAATTAGAATTAAAAAAATTTAATATGAAAAATTGAATATGTTTATTTAGTCATAAGAATATTTTCTAAAAACACTTAAAAATTTAAAAAAAAATTGTAAAAGTTATGTGATGTAAAATGGAAAAATTTAAAGTTATTTATTTAAAAAATGCAAAATCTATTTTGAAGTTTATTTCTTTACATTTAATTTTTTAATTCTAATTTCAATTTTCTTGGTCTAATTTCAATCAGAGGCGAGTACGTAAAACGTTTTATTTCATAATACTTTCTATCAAATTGTTTTTAAAGCCAACTAAAACTATTTGACTTTAGTCAAGTCTAGTTTAAAAAAAATGTATTTTGTGTAATCTCCATGCTACCAAATTAGATAGCAAGTTATCAATTACACAAACAGTACTTTAATGTTACCTGTATTAGGGTAATGCAGATTAAGGCAATAGCTGCATACCACTATTTATTTGGTGTAATTACTGCAACAAATTAGTAATGAATTTCAACTTACCAGGCAAGGTGGTATGGCTTACCACCTCGTTGCTTCCCGTAATTAATCAACTATCATTACACAAACAAATTTCCACAACACTAGACAATGACCACTATGTCAGACAATACAAATCACATTCAACTTTACACTAAAAGTACAAAATCCACAGTAATGATTCACTAAAACATCACTATCAATTCACTTGAAATTTATTAGTTATTCACAGATTATGTTCAATATGACCACAACTTTTTTCCATCGCATGCTGAGCCCAATTTGTAAAAGATTCGTGAACTCTTGGGAATTGTTCTGCAGCTTTTTCACGAACTATTCTGGCAACTTCGTGCAAAAATTCATGCATAAAGTTGATCTTCATTGCCAAAGGGCTCTTTGTACACTAGATATTTCATGTAGCCCCAGAAATAAAAATCTAAGGGATTTAAATCAGGAGATCTAGCTGGCCACGCAGTAGGTCTTCCACGGCTTTTCCAACTATTTGGTCATTTTTCATTCAAAAAAGATCTAACATTAACATAAAAATGAGGTGGAGCTCCGTCATGCATAAACCACATATGATGACGTAATTCGTATGGGACATCATCCACTAATTTTCATAAATTGTTCCTCAAAAAATCCAAATAGCTTCCTCCAGTTAAACAGGAAGGTAAAACGAAGAAAACTGACCGATCAAATAATTTCCCACAATGCCAGCCCATGTATTAATTCGTAACTGTTTTTGGAAACTACTAGGACGATAAGCATGCGGGTTTTCTTCGCTCCAGATGTGGCTATTTCTACTATTAAAAACTCCAAATCGCGTAAAGCATGCTTCGTCCGTAAATAAAACTTGTGACGCAAATCCAGATTGCCTTAAATTTTGACTAATCACCCATTGACAAAATTGTAGTCGATTTAAATAATCTTGCGGTTTCAAAGAATCAACACGGTGATACGGATAGTGCCAATTTTCCCGTAATACGCATCACACTGGAGAATTGGAAACTTCAACATGTCGCGCAATTTTACGAGTACTGGCCGACGGCTCATTTTTAATCATGCTTAAGATGTCTTCTTCGATATGAACATTTAATTGCCTTCCTGGTAAACTGGATTGGGGAATTAATACGAACCAGTATCTCTTGCCCTTTGCACTAAATTAACAAATGTCCGTTCACAAGGATTTTGTCTCTCTGGAAATCGTTCTCGATATAATCTTTTTGCATCAGCTGCATTTCCACGGGTGTCTTCATAAATCATCAGTATATCACACCATCCTGCTGTGGTATAATTTGCCATAATTGTTTAGAAAATATTTCAAAATACTTTCAAAGAAATTCAAATCTAATGAAAGTTACTCGCTCCAAATTCAACATTTAACTAATCTAATTTTACGTTTCCACTAGAGTATTTCTTTCTAATTTGTTGTTCTCTCTTTCTTTCTGATTTTCGATTCTCACTTTAACATAACAATCCCAAGAAATTTATCAGTAACTTGCTAGTAGATTTTTTTTGTTTCCTGTTTTTACTTTTAAAGAATGACTAAAGCGATGTTAATGCAATGTTATTAAATAAGTTGACATTGCTGAATACAGCATAGTAACAAAATCTAGTACCAAGTGTAAACTTGTAAACCTGTTTCATGCTACGTGCTTTTTTATTAGCTGACACATGATGTTGTACCTATGATACGATGTACAATTTGATTTCGAAATTAAATTATTACATTCCATTGTACGGTCTATTAAAATGTAAAAAAAACGTTTTCTTTCATGGAGATAATTTTTTTATGATAATTAAATCTAAATGTTCACTAAACTTTATACTCAAAAAAAACGCATTATTTCTAAATTATTGCTATAAGAATGAGGTCAACATTTAAAAAAAAAGCATATTTTTTTTTTTCTAAGGGTAACATTACATGGGTAATTACATTTTGTATTGGAAAATGAATACGCTAGCATTATCGGCGACTCGAGTCGACCATACTAATGCGACAGTGCCGTCGCAATTATGATTTTCTTTTTGTTTCGTTAGAAAAAGAAATTAAATTATGTTATTGGAATGAAATTTTAACTTAGGAAATGTTTCGGAATAAGATTAATTAACACTAATTTTATTTACTAATTAAAATTAATCATACTTAATATGGTATATTAAATAATGAATTAGTCTAATAACTAAGAAAGCTAATACTTCAATGCCTTCTAAAATGTTCTAGATCAAATTCCAAATTAATTCTAAACTCCAAAATTGATTAATGACCAAATTCTAATATTAAAAGATTGAAAATCTGTAAAAGTTTAAACTTTAAAATTCGGTTTCAAAATTAAATATTAAAACGCCGCCACTGTTTCTCACATTAAATAGCGAAAATTAATACTACGAGTGACATTCAACTCGTTAATGAGTTCAATGTTTATTCTACTTCTCTGGACCAAGTATTGCGTAGGTCAGTTACACTGCAGTTTACGAACGTTTTTGAAGAAATCAGAACATGCTGATTATCTCGGCAACTATTGAAGATAAACCCTCCCTTGTTTAGACATTTTCCGTTCAGTTTTTGGTCCCCTATCCTCCATTGAAATTAAAAATACTAGTGGTGAAACACCCTATATATTGTATATATATGTATATTTATATCACTCGTCACCCCCAACTATTCGAAAACATCGTCATTCAGGTTTCCATTCAAGGAAACAACAGACGCTCCCTGGCTTTTCTCACCACTAAAACCTACCGAGGCCACTGCCCGCGATTTTTATTTGACCTACAACTCCGTCTACTATTTCTGTTCTTTCTTCCCAAGATCTCCTTGAACGCTTCCAGTGCTCAGATTTAAGTTTTGCACCCGCCATCTTTATCTCTATCCGCTGACGCGAACACACCAGCTCCAGTAAGGTCCATATCCACAAAAGATCACTTCCGTCGTGATAGTAGTCCTTAGCAATGTGCTCGGTGCCGCAAAATCTTCCAGCATTTTGAATATTTTAATTTTTTAGATTTTATTTGTATTTTTTATGGAGGGCACTAAATAGTGTACTCCATAGTATTTTTCAACTTACGCAATTTTTTTAAGCTATAATTAAATAATATAAGTCAGGTTAAATGCTAAGTGCTACAATATCTACAATGCGAATAAAGCTTATTTTAAAAAACAAACTAAAACGGTTAACTGTAACCGTAAGTGTTACATTTACCGTTGAATCCCCAATATGAAGCTCATGATTATATTGGCATAGATGCTTCTTCCCCGTTCATGTTTACAGTTATATTATGCAATACAACTGTTGCGATACTTACACTAAAGAATTATCTGATTTGTACCGTTATCCATACGGCAGAAACAGAAAATCTATTCGAAATCTCGAGCCATTTTCATAGATCTACAAACATTTCTACAGAATTACAGGTATACAATATAATATAGAATAGAGAGTTTTTATGCCCACTATTTCGTGATTTCGTTATGTTTGTCGTTATTCTGCGCACGCGTAATCTGAAATGAGCAAACTTTTACTTTATTAACGATAACGATTCCCGTTATTACCGGAGAAATAAATAACTAATTTCTTTAGTGCTTATTTTATTTGACTTAATTTGACATATGGTTGCGTTGCCATATCTTATT
This sequence comes from Platypus cylindrus, assembly GCA_949748235.1. NCBI lineage: Eukaryota > Metazoa > Arthropoda > Insecta > Coleoptera > Curculionidae > Platypus > Platypus cylindrus. The sequence goes on along the minus strand of OX456488.1, from coordinate 43,094,887 downwards.
AATTTAAATGAATTTAGTGAATTCACACATTTCTAATAATACTTTATTTCAATATATGTATTTTTAAATATCTATTAGAGGATAAATTAAATAGTATTTAAATTGTTTAAACTTATAATGAAGTTTAATAAAGTAATAATAAAGAAAATAAATATGTATATATAAACGAATTTATTTTCTATTATCTGCTATGATAAATGTACACTTGTGATAATATAATTTAATTTAAGGATTTATTTAAGAAATCGTTTGGCAGCAATGGAATTCTAACTTTAAATTCATATTGCTCATATTTGTCACATTGAAAACACAAACAAATTTGACAATACTATAACGAACTGTCATTTTCTTTTATTTGTATTTTAGTTGTTTTGGACGGCATAAAAACTCTAATATTTACATATGTTATATGTTAGTTAGTTATATGTTAAGATATGCTCAGTTTTTGAACTTAAACCTAGAAAATTTATCTTTTAAATTTAAACTAGTTTAAAGGCCTTCGGCTGACGGCCCATGTTAATTTTCCATTTTAAACTAGTTTTGCTCTTAAATGCCTAAATGCTTTCGGGAATACGGTCTTTATTGCAGTGTCTAAACGGTAATTTAATTTGAAACAAAACTAGTAAAGCTACAGCCCCATTATTCGATTTTTTTATTACAATTTACAAACGTCTGAAAATTATTTACTTTATTTTAGGGTACTGAATTTTCATTGTTGGCAAGCACAATCCATACATATTTAGAAACGTCTATTTTGTCAATGGATATATTTTATTTTAATGGAACAATAAAGTAGTCATTTTAGTTATGGGAAAGATTAAATGCAGTTTAAGACAAACGAATCAAATGGCGTAGTATAAATTAGTCATTATGAACACCATTATAGCAATAAGAAAAATAATAAATTTATTTTCAAGGAGTGCGGTACTACGGGTAACGATGGTGGGAAAGAAATATGCCAACCTTGAGAGGCAAATTCCAACTATCTGATGAATGCAAACTATTAGTTAATGACATCGAAGGGCCATAACTTAGGTTGTAAAATGGGACATTTTCAAGGCTACACTGATGAGAAAAAAGAAGTTTATGTGAAATATACCCATGAAATATCTTCGGAAAATGTTCGTGGAAGTTTAAGAACGTTGCATGATGACGATATTTACATTTCAGAATTAAAATTCGATTTATTTCTAGAAAATTTATAATGAGTTATGTGGAAATAAAACATACAATGGTTACTTTCAGCCCACAACAGTTTACTTGCAACGCAAACAAAAACATGAGGAGTTTAACAAAGTAACCGAAAATAATATTAGACGAGTAGTTTAGTAAACAAGTTTGGCTCAGTTTTTTGTTTGGTTAACCGAAAAGCGTTCAGCAGACAATTCTAGAAAACTATCTCAACTGTTGTGTCGGCTGAACGTATTCAATTTTTTTACTGTGTTGTATATGGGGCTTCCAATATACAGGATGTTTAGTCAAGAATAGGCCATACGGTGATTGGAGATTGTTTGCGTTAAAATAAGCCGATTTGACTAAATTTATGTTCGAAAACTTGATACTAACGGAACTACAGAGTGTCAAGTTGAAAAAGGAAATCATATTTCCTTTAGTATCTTACTAGCTACTTCCAGCTAATTTTGTATGAATTTTCTTATACAGGGTTTTTTGGTTTGTCTTATTATTTGACTGCTTTCCAAAAAACAGAGAAATAACACCGTAAAATAAAGATAAACTTTGTACTTTCCATGAAAATTGCAAAATTGCCGCGTGTGGCGTCTGCTAGAAGATACACCTAAATTGATAAATTTTAATTTTTCATTCCGAAAAACCCCCATATAAGAAAATTTTTGAATTTAGCTGGAAGTAGTCGAACAATATTAAAGGAAATGTGATTTAAATATGTTGAATGTAGCTCCTTTAGTATCAACTTTGGGACCAAGGTAAACTTAGTAAAATCTGAAGTAAAATAAGCAGAGTTTTTTCTCCTTATACTCATTCATCAATACAAGGAAGTAAAATATACTGACTTAATTATCAATAAAGTTATAAAACAATCGGTAATTGTTGGTTTCGGTAGTATCTTGGATTACCTGTACCATCGACTTACTTTATTTGCCACTCTTTATGCTAGAGATCCGCTATGAACATGTACAAAAATTAAATTAGATTCACCGGCATGATACGACAATAATCAAATTATTGATTACTGTCTATTCAATATTTGCCACCAAGAAAAAGGATTTTCTGGGTTGGAAAGGAGGAAAGGCCGCTTAAAAAAAGTAATTGATAAATTGTATAGATACCATTCAAATGCATCTTGCAGCTTTACTATGAATTTAATAAAAAAATTTCTAAATCAAAAGATGCAGAAAGTTAATTGTAAATTTTTAATATTTTTTCTACATATGCTACTTATTATGAATTTTCTAGAGGCAAGTCTTTTTTATATTTTAAAAAGTACGTTTCCTCATTTCTCAAGAATTGTAACTTTCCTCCAACATTGTGTAGATATTTTTCATGATTTCACATGAAATTTTGTATTTTCATTTTATGGTCGCTTGATAACCTTAATTGATCACCCTGTATTTTAAAAACCAAAATTCACAATTTCTGTATATTAAACAACCTTTATTTGGAACTCCCCTCCAAAATAATTATTCATAATAAATATACCGTCTGATATATTGATTGGTATCATTTTTTTTTATAAATCTGAAGACTCAGTTTATACAACATTTAAATAATTAATTTGAAGATTTCGGTAGTTTAAAAATTGTTGTTTTAATATGCATTGCCGCCGCATAATAGATCAATCAATGAATTATAGCTATCGTACATGGGGCCCATTATAAGTTTATTATTATTATTACAAGAACTTAGTTTTTTAGTGTCTATTTTATGTGTAATTTTTTAATGCCGTCCATAATTTTTTTCTATAACCAGAAATTATGTCATCTGACACCAAATTTTAGTTATGTTCGCTCTATTTATGTTGATTCTAAAACAGAATTAACTATTCGGTATTAGTCAAGTAAGGCAGAAACAATGCCAGAATTTAGGCAGGAATGGGATTGCACTTATTTTAATTTTTAACTAAGGGTTAATTGCGAATGTAACTACACTAAAAAGGGTCATTTTTTTATTTGTTCCTTTTTGGTACTTTATACCTTCCATGTTAGTTTTAAATTATGCCTGTGCAATATTGTATTTATTTTATTATTCTTAAGATATTATTTATGGTAAGAGCGCGCCCTTAATACGATTTAGTATCCAAGCTTAATATTTCGGTTGTATGATAACTGAATAAGTTTCATATTATGTACACCAAACTATTATACCGGTTTAATTATTTACTAAGTTCCTGTGCCAGATTTTATGAATTTGTAGTAAATTTTTCCCAGAGGCATTAAAGACGGTCTCATAATCGATTTAATATTATTGACAGTAAACTAAAATTAACTGAGTCATGATAAAGAAAATGATGAAACAAGTTGCTCTTGAATGCTCCGAAATTATCATTTCTAGGAACTGCCTCCTCTACCGACTCACCGGAAAACAAAATGAATTTTTTCTATATCTGTTTTATTTATTTTTAATCATCTATTAGCCATTGTAAAGTTAATACTAAAAAATCCACAATAGGAGAAAAAATGAACTTATTGGACACTGTAGCATTCAGAAAATAATCATAGGTATCATTATAATTTGATTGTAGTAAATTGTTAAAATGTAATTAAGTTAAAATACATCCAAAGCAAAAAAATGCAAAGTATTATCCGATCCAATTCCAAATACTTCTGTACACATTTTTTTACAAAATTAGGTAGTGAAATTTGTAATTAAAAATCTTTGTTTCCCTATGCCGTTTATATTTTTAGTCAGGTAATTTATACTACTCATAGCTGGGTGATTTAAAGTACTTTCCAAATAGGTAAGTTATAAACAAAATTTCTCTGCAAAGCAAATTTTGGTGTAGAAAAAAATAAAGAAAATAATTAGTAGAATATATTTCGGAAGTTTCAATTCCAGTCGCTTTTGCCCTACCTAATTAAATGTCCTTATTGATCCGTTAATCTTTCAATTAATTGAATAGAATCATAATATTTATATAGTAAAACCTCCATTAACGGTTACCTTCATAATCGGCCACTTGTGTTCACCGAATGGTTTATATGGGATTTCTGCTATTTAAAACTTCTCAAACGGGCATCTCCTCATGACGGCCGCGGTCGCTACATGTTATGCACTTCTAACCTATTCCTATGTAAAATTACCTCTTAATAACGGCCAGCATGTCGACAAAGTTATATTAAATATTAAAATTAGAAAACATTTTTATAATTTGATTGTACATTAGTCCTTATAATTTGTTTTTAAGTCCTGAATATTGAATTTCATGGAAAGATCTAATTAGGGCAATTCACGGTCAATACTAATTTGAGTGAATTCGCTGGGCTAAAAACACTGATAATTTTCATAAACAGATATCTGTTATACAAATCTGTAAAACAAACTACTATTGATTCGTATTAAAAAAAACAAATGATGACAATGCATTTAATATGTACTTACCTATGTGTATGTTTGGGTACTATGGTCTACTATACCGTAGTATAGTACTAAGTACATACTATTGTACGAATGCACGATCATTCTACAATGTATATAACGGCCAGTTGAGCTGATATTTTGAGCGATTATGGAGAGGTTTTACTATATATGAAAAAAAAAAAACAAGTGAAAATTACTTGTAAGCATTACGCAAATAATAACACTTGTAAATCGTTAGATATCAATTAATTTATTTTTTATTTATTGTAATAGCTACTGATAATAATATTTTATGTAAATAAATACATTTCGTGGCTAAAGAGACATGCAACCAGTACGTAAAAAAGCAAAAATTAAACTTGTAATTATACTAATGATAAAAAAGCAATAGTTCATTAAAATGATAGATTTAGATCTTGATTATGTTAATTACTCTGCTAATTAATGGATTTATCTTTAGGTTAATGCAGAATTTGAGTGTTAATTGGAAAAGAAAAAAACACTTGTTGACAAAACAACAATTGGGACTCATATTCTTCAATATTTTGAAGAATTCAAATTAACCTAAATATAAATAGATTTAGATATGCTTTTCATAATAATTACAATCATTATAAGTAGAGTCCAAAATAATTCATGTTCAATACTTGTATTGTTTTGCTTTGTAAATATAAAAAATAAGTGTTGATATATACTGAAGTTTTATTTTTGAACTGTTAAATTTTTATGCTATTTAATTAGTTAAACGTTACAACTACAATTAATTTATAAATTAAGCTCTTATTATTATGCTCCCCCGCTACCGAATTCGAATGACATTGCTTTTTCTGCACATTTTCAATAGCGCAGTGGAGCATAATTAAGTGGTGAACTACTTCTAAAAGATAGTACCGTAGTCTTACAGACTAATTTTCAGCCTGGCCCTGAGAGACTACTCGTCCGTTTCAACTTCAACGTTCCCATTACGCTTGTGCCACCGCCTGTATATCAGCATCCCGTCTTTCGATTAATACAGCATTTCAAATTCCACTCGTCAATTGAAAGGTAACAGGACGTCATAAAATCTCGGCCTAGGCATCCTCTTTGAAGAACTGTGAGGTTCGATCACAGCAGCAGTGGCAATACCATATGTAGTGACTGCTGCAAAAAGGTGAACTACTCTAGACTCACCAAAACGGGTAAACAGTTCTACACAGGCAAGTCTACGCTGCCCACCTTACCTTCATTTCCAAAAAGTTATGAAGTGAAGGCAGCAGATAATTCAGATGCCATTCGATGTATCTTCTATTAGTGATCGACATTTTTAATATTTTAATAAATTTTACACATTTGATGTGTAAGCATCTTACTAGGTTCAGTAGCATACCATGTGCTAAAGAAATTCAATATCATTGGATTTTGTGAATCGTACTACAAATCAGTCAAATTTTCCAAATCGTCCGTATTAATATCATCATCGACGCCAATCAATCAGAGGCCCACCCAATAGTAGTTAACACACGAATAAAAATCGCAACAGAAGAGAGATACAAAACACCGGGCAAAAGTTGTCCGGTGACACCTCCTTATCCCAACGTACACTAGTTCCATATCTTGTGGTACCCTTATATACCCCGAATCGAGCGATATATTGTCCATTTGATACGTATAGCTATTGACTATATATGGCTTTTGATGCCACTGATGGGGATCAAATTAATATAACAGATTTCATATGCATGGACCAGAGTACAGTTTTACGAATTATAAAAAAGGTATAAGAAGTTATAGTTGCCTTATGTAATCGTTATATAAAAATGCCAGGCACCTCAGGTGAAATATTATCATATGAAAGTAAGTTTTATCATGTAGCCCGTTTTCCTCGGATTATTGGATGTATTGACTGGACGCATATTAGAATTCGTTCTCCAGGTAAGCATAACTACTGATGAGAAATACATATATATTTTCTAGTATAAAATTGTTGAAAATTGGCAAATTATATTTTATCGTTCAACAATCAGAAGCAATTACGGTATATCGCATTATATTATCTCAAATGAAATCTACTTCGTTAGACTATAGAACAGCTCTAGAACTCTGTAGCTATTTCGCGGCATCTCGATCGCATTGCAATTCCACCCCACATACAGGGTGTTATCGAAGAGTAGCCTTTAATTTTATTGTCTTACGCAACCTGTTGGGGTTAATTAAGATTGTATTTTACTCTGTACATAACTATTCTTGCTTAATAAATAACTTGTAATTAGAGAGGGGTAAGTATTTGTACACCACACCATCAGTGCGTGTATATTTCTCTTCCCCTCTCATATGTTGGGTATCAACCCGTACGACAACAATTATTAAAATGTTTGATAGGCTAATGTGTATAAACATCAGAATTATTTTATATTTACGCTTTGATTATTTTAATTAATTAATTTCGTTTTTCATGGGGTTTTGATAGTTTCAAATTACTTTCAATCGTCTTTGTAGGGTGCCTGTTTCAATTCATTTTCGACATCTTTTACTTTAATAAAAGAGATTGTAAACTGATCAAAACCCCATGAGAAAAGAAATATTGTTGAATGTTGCTGTCTAGACCTTTTTTTTTCTTCTTATCATTTTTTTTGTCTTCTTAGATTTTATTTCTTTTTTTTTTTTTTTCGCAGTTTTGAATTTTCTCTTTTTTTTTCTTTTTCTTTCTATTAGACCCTTCGAAAGCATTATACATATCACGTTCAATATCAGGGTATTGAAAGATTTCTATTTTTTTTGTTATCAGATCTTTTAGGTCCGTCGCGACCCCGCGCATTCCGATACCTTTTTTTTGTACTTTCCCATGTATCTATTCGTTCGATACTACTATCCTCCGCTTTCTACTTTCTTGAACAAGACAATTATCAACCCTTTTTTTATGAGGGTGTACCGAGAATGTGTGTGGTACATATATTCGATTTGTACCGAAGGGTGTGGGAAATATATATGAGATTTTTTTTTCTTTCACTCCTGACAAACCAGTGATAAAAATTCCTAAGTGAAGTTAGTTAGTTGGTTAGTCTTGCTCACGACAAACAGAAGTGTTCTACTATCCGTCGACATAGTTGCTCTCGTACTCTATAATTTTATCTCCCGCTCATAGTGACCGTATTAACATATTATATCTAGTATCAATTTCTTAATTCTTTACTTTGTTAACGTAATAGTTTATAATAAATAAACGTTATTGTTGACTGGCGCCCGAGTTTTTCTTCATCGCCAAATTTACCACCATCCTCCTCCAAATTTGGCGCCCGAGTAGGGACATATTCATAAATTACAACAGTAATTTTACATTAGTGTAAAATCATTTGGAATTTGAGTTCTTGGATTTATCAACCAACTGTAAGTTCTTTATCATGTCTTCACTCCGTCTGTGCAAACGACGTTTAAACCAGATCTGTGCTCGACCTGAAGCTGTGTCTGACGCCGACGATATCGAGTTCGTCGATACTCTCATCAGCGACTTAAGCTGATGAGCCAATCGCTTATGCCATCGCTGATGGCATAAGCGATTAAGTCAGGAAGCCACCGCGAGTATCCAGACCATCAGTGCTACGCCGGTACCATCATCTAATCAGCAGTCACCCGGATGTCGACATGTCAACGTACATACAAGGTTGCAGAAGTTATCAGTGCCACATTTTTCTGGTGATCGTGATCAGTGGGTTAGTTTTCGCGACGCATTCGTTTCGTCTATCCACGATAATCCTAACCTCAGCGAGGTAGATAAATTACAGTATCTACGAAGTTTCCTCCATGGTGAAGCCGCTTCATTGATCCTGCCGCTTGCAATCACCGCCGCCAACTACGCAACAGCTTGGACAACAATTCTGGAATCATACAACCGTCCATTATTTGTAATCGAATCACTGTTAACTAGGTTAATTGATTGTAAACCGGTAAGGACAAATCGCCGTAATTTACGTACCACATACAGTACTTTTCGTGAAACATTGGAATTATTGGATCGTCAAGGCGAGTATGCTAGTTTTCGCGATCCTATTCTTTTATTGTTATTGCAAAGAAAGCTAGATGAATCCACCGATTTAGCGTGTTAGCTATGTAAGCTCGATTGAAACACCAACTACTTCCAGCTAATTTTGTATGAATTTTCTCATCGAAAAGACATCCGCCCCTTAAGACAATCCAATAACTCCATAAAACAATCCAACAATTCTTGCATGGCAAATCGCCCATCTATTCGAATCAATGCAATCAATTTTTAAAAATGCATTGTATGTCAAGAAGTACATCTATCTATCGGTGTAACGCGTTTAAGCAGTTGTCTGTTCATGGAAGGGAGGAAGTAGTATTTGATCAAAAACTGTGCGTCAATTGTTTGTCGCCAGGACATACAGTAGTTAATTGTAGTTCCACCAAAACCTGTTTAACATGCAATAACCGACATCACACGTTGTTACATCGCAACTCTCCGCATGCTTCGGGTCCGAATTCCTCATCGGACATCCCGACTCCTCGTGTCACCGCTCAAAACGAACCTTTTCGAACATCTCCTCCAACACCAGCTATTAGCTTTAATTCTAACATGGTAAACATCCCTTCGATTCTCCCAACCGCCATAATTAATATCCAAGCTTCCACCGGTCGCGCGGTTCCAGCCCGAATTCTTCTGGATACTGGCTCACAAGCGAGCTTTATATCGGAATCCTTCTTAAATAAAATTGGCCTTCCACGCATTCAAAGTCGAACTCCCGTTTCATGTGTCGTAGACCAAAAACTGATTTATTCTAAAGAAAAGGTGGAACTTCAGTTCTGGTCGCATTTATCCACAGAAAAATCATTCAACCTTACCGCTCATGTACTCTCTAAATTCTTAGGCAATCTGTCCCAACAACCTCTATCGGTCTCGAATTTACCGGAAATCTCATCACGATTCTCGTTAGCAGATCCGGAATTCTATTTACCATCCGAAATACACCTAATTATTGGGGCCTCCTTTTTGCTCGAAATCTTAAAACCAACGCGATTCTATAGTGTCGCCGATCAATTGTATTTGCAAGATTCGGACCTTGGATGTCTGGTTTGCAGCAAATCGAACACCTGCGCGGAACTCAATTCCAATTTTCTTCAGGTCGACAATAGTTCCATTGATGATCGCCTCCTCCAGCGTCTCTGGGAATTGGAAACTGTGCCCGAGTGCCCCCCTCCATTGTCCACTTCGGACCGCGCATGCGAATCGTATTTCGTCAAAACTACGAGTCAATCGTCCGAAGAAAGATTTTGTGTTCGCCTTCCACTTCGTGAAAACGCTGCAAGATTAGGAAACTCATGTCATACTGCACTTCGACGATTCTTGCAATTAGAACGACGGTTCGATCAAAATTCCGAGCTCCACAAGGATTATGCCGAGTTTATGGCCGAATATGAAGCTCTTGGTCACATGGAACGAACCGCTTTCACTCAAGCTAACCTACCGGCTACACACTATATAATCCCGCACCACGGGGTTATGCAGCAAAAACCAACCGGGATGAAATTGCAGGTCGTGTTCGACGCATCCGCCAAAACTTCTAACAACTTGTCCCTAAACGAAATTTTACATGTTGGTCCACGCCTACAGACCGATATCACTCGTATTCTTCAACGCTTTCGCAAACATCGATATGTTCACCACCGACATTGAAAAAATGTATCGGCAGATTCAATTACACCCCGAGGATCAAAACTACCAGTTGATCTTTTGGCGCTCAAATCCGGATAGCGACCTCCACCTATATCGCTTATCCACTGTTACGTATGGATTATCATGTTCTTCGTTTCTAGCCTTGCGTACCATTGATGAATTGGTAGCGCGACATGGATGCAATTGTCCGCAAGCTTCAGAAGTTTTGTTGAATGGCCGATACATCGATGATCTATTCTTTGGTCACGATGACTTGTCACAACTACGATCAATTAGCGATGAAGTGGTGGCTCTGTTACAACTTGGTTGTTTACCTCTTAAAAAATGGTCCAGCAATCATCCTGACCTTCTCTCTGATCTGGATACAACCGATTTGGCCAACCCTCACATTTTTTCCTCACCCGAAGATTATTCCTTGAAAGCTCTTGGCATTGTCTGGATGCCTATGTCCGATTCATTTTCCTACAACATTGCTGTCAATAATCTGAGTAGTTGGACTAAACGCGCCTTGTTAGCTGATGTCGCCAGAATCTACGATCCGTTGGGATGGATCGCTCCGGTCTCTCTAAAATTCAAGGCTTTGTTCCAAGAAACGTGGGTTCGTCATTTAGGTTGGGACGATTCGTTGCCTGCCGATCTTCTACGAGAATGGAAAGCCCTCCGTGATACGCTCCCTCACTTAGGTTCAATACATATTCCACGACATATAGGATTTCACTGATGTGTCCTCTATCATACTATGGTCTGATTCGACGACTGTATTAGCTTGGCTCAAATCGCTTCCACGCCAATGGAACACGTTTGTGTTCAACCGTGTCGGTTACATTCACGAAGTCTGTCCATCCGTTCCTTGGTACTACGTCAAGTCGAAACACAATCCAGCAGACTTGGCCTCTCGAGGTGTCGATGCTTCCTCTTTGGTGCAAAATGCTTTATGGTGGCACGGCCCAGATTTTCTTCACCATTCCTCCTTTACAGCGCCCACGGAAAAATTCTCGACCATGGAAGAATCTAAGCCTCTGATATCGAACGTCGTCACTGTCAGCGAATCCTTTTGGTCAGATTTTTTCAATAATTTTTCTCGATTAAGCTCCCTTGTCAGGTCTGCCGCGTTTCGAGTCCAAAATCGACTAAGGACATTAGCCAATCCATCATCCCTGCTCATTACTACATTGAATACCAAAGCACGTTCTACGAATTAGTCAATTATGTACAGCACCAATACTTTCCGGAGGACATCTCACACTTGATTGCCGGACGATCGGTTCCCCGCTCAAGTGGTAGCCGAACTCTTAGTCCATTCCTTGACTCAAACGGAATTCTGCGAGTTGGAGGTCGACTGCAGAATGTTCCGAGTAAAATTCTTCATCCTCATCCGATACTGCTCCCCAGATGTCATTTTCCAGATTTAATCATTCGCAAAATTCACACGAAAACCTTCCACGGAGGTTTCAACCTGGTGTGTTCTCGAGTGCGACAAGACTTTTGGATATTCAATCTGCAGAAATCTGTCAAACGCCTCATTCGACAAGAGGCAGTTCGGAACTTGATTCCGATTCCTCCCGAACTTGGGGGGGAGTTGTTTGAATGGTGCTGTCTAGACCTTCTTTTTTTTCTTCTTATCATTTTTTTTGTCTTCTTAGATTTTATTTCTTTTTTTTTTTCGCAGTTCTGAATTTTCTCTTTTTTTTTCTTAATACCCTTTTTTTTTATTAGACCCTTCGAAAGCATTATACATATCACGTTCAATATCAGGGTATTGAGAGATTTCTATTTTTTTTGTTATCAGATCTTTTAGGTCCGTCGTGACCCCCCGCATTCCGATACCTTTTTTTTTGTACTTTCCCATGTATCTATTCGTTCGATACTACTATCTTCCACTTTCTACTTTCTTGAACAAGACAATTATCAACCCTTTTTTCATGAGGGTGTACCGAGAATGTGTGTGGTACATATATTCGATTTGTACTAAAGGGTTTGGGAAATATATATGACATTTTTTTTCTTTCACTCCCGACAAACCAGTGATAAAAATTCCTAAGTGAAGTTAGTTAGTTGGTTAGTCTCGCTCACGACAAACAGAAGTGTTCTACTATCCGTCGACATAGTTGCTCTCGTACTCTATAGTCAAAAGTCAAAGATTGTTTTATTAATGGAGACGTTTTCTTCACGGCGTTCAAATAAAAATAATTAGGAATAAATTTAAACTTCATAGTCAAGACAAAAATCCGTATTATAAAAATTATTAAATCAAATTTATTGCTAAAATGAAGTCACCGGATCTCAAATGAGAAGCTTAGCTTTTTTTTCTCTGAATAACGATAACATTTTGTATTGGAAATTATTATTATTATTATTATTGTTTGTATGGCAGGCAGCTAGCTAGCAACCAGCGTCGACGCCATTATTCCTTTCCTTCGATAAAAACCGAAATTAAATTACATTATTAAATCGATATTTTGTTTTATGGAATGTTAAATGTTTAGTATTAATAGTTACTATTAATATGGAGAAATTTTACATTATGTATAACATTGAACTCGTTAATGAGTTCAATGGAGTGCATCCAGTTTTATTTCTTTCAATCCTAACTGTGAATCTAATACGGGTAGTTGCGTAGTTCCTTCCATAAGTCTGGAAAAACGATTAATTGCTGATGATCTTTTATAATCTTGTAGCACTTTTACGTTTTTTGTTCGATGTGAAATATTACAGTATTTTAATTAGTGACATGTGTTCGGGCGCCACCCTTTGATTTTTAGTTTGCCTTACGGCGCCTCACCACTACAAAGGTAAAGTGGGGGGAAAATCCTTTACCAGTAGCCTTTAGACAGTGGAAATGGTTTTTCTAAGGTTCATAGAAAATGAGTAGAAAAGGAAAGCAAACTGGATTAAAAATATAACTTATATTATAAATATAAATATAAAAATTGCCAAAACGAAAAATAACAACAAAAGAGAACATTATCCTTGCAGTAGATCAGACATATGTTTAACTACCTGCTGCAGATCATGGCCCTGTGCTTCACATAATTCGATAATTCTTTCAATAAAAGTTACAGGATCGGTTTGTCCATTGAAACTTAACTTCCATTTATAAACTTTTATCGGTTGTTCAGTAGGGGTAAGTGGTGTTCTAATCGGATCATTGATATTAGTCATAATAGATTAATTTGTTACATTACCAGGTAATCCTATAGTAACAGAAGTCCCAGTGGTCTGAATTGGCGGTGGGAAGTTAAACGATGAGGAAACAATAGCTGGTGACTTTTTCCCATCTTTGATGAAATTGGGCGGTCGTTTTCTCAGAATTTTTGCATTTCCATCGGTGTTCAAACCGAATTTTGTCAATTCTGCGGCCATTTTTTCCTTTTTCAAACGATAGATCCACGATACCCTTGTGTCTTGTGGATCCATATTTAAAGTCGGTAAAGGTAAGGAATTAGCTTGTTCTTCACCATCCATTATTTACAATTTTCTTTTACAAAACTTCTAACAATATATTAATTTATATGTTATATTTATATATTAAATTACTCTTTCAGTTAAGAAATCTTATAAATTACAAAACCAAAACTGTTAATCCGGACAGTTCTAAAAACCCACGTGTTAACCACGACTTAAAAAACGAGTATAGTGACGCGTATTGCCGTTCACGTATACGTAATTTTTCCCTTCGTATCTATCGACAGCAAAAATCAACATGAAAAATCAATAACAGACTATATAGTAGCAGGACATAAAAATAGGAAGAACATAGTAGATGTAAAAGTATCAAGAGGGCCGGAAGTGGGAAGTGATCATTATATGGTTATATCAAAAATAAAGAAGCCACTCAAATCAGACAACAGAGAGAGAAAAGAAGATAAGATAGAATATAAGAAAATAAAAGCGTATAGACTAAAAGACGGAGAGGTGGCAAAGCAATATAGAGAAAAAATGAAGAGGATGATCGAGAGCAGAAATGAGAAATGGAAGGCAGTAACTTTGGAAGAGAGTTGGGAGGAATTCAAAAAGATGATACTACAAATAAGCTCTGAAGTGTGTGGAAAAATAAAAAGAAATAAGAAAATAAAACAAACGGCATGGTGGACGGAAGAGATCAAGAGAAGAGTGAGACTAAAAAAGAAAAAATGGAAGGAATATTTACAAAAAAAAAGTAGAGAAGCGTATCAGTGTTACAAGGAGGAAAGGAAAATAGTGAAGCAATTAGTATTAAAGGCAAAAAAAATGAATGGGCAGAATTCGGAAATAAATTAGAAAACGAAGCTACAGAGGGAAAAAAAATATTCTATAGTAGACTAAGAACAATAAGAAAACAAAAGACCAACAGTTCTACATATATAAATAACAAAGAAGGAAAAATATTAAAGACGAAAGATGAAATAATGGAAAGATGGAAGCAATACTTCCATCCAGAAAAGCCAGAAGAAATACTAAAAACATCATGATATAAAATTAAAATAAAATAAAATACAACTCTGATAAATAATAAACTAAACATAAACATACCTGGTAGAAGGGTCCAGTAAAAAAAGCAAAAAACAAACAAGGCGAAGTAAATAGAAAAACATAAACTTACTCTCTACCACCGGACCTCAGCATAATTACCCAATACTAACGGCAGCAGGCACCACAACATAATCACAGAAACGGAATATTTCGCGGCTACCGGTGTTGCCGTGGCACACGCCCCCCCGACGTGCACAATCCAACCAAACAAGATACTCTGGCTGCCGGAAAATTCTCTTGCTAACCAGAGGGGAGGAAAGGTTAGAATCGGACTACCGGAGAACTCGCTTGCTAGTTCGAAGCTGGAAAGGTTAGAATCTGGCTGGCGGAGAACTCGCATGCTAGCCAGAAGTTGGAGAAGGAATATGCTGGTTTCCGGAGAACTCGCATGCTAACCAGAAGTAATTAAAGGTTAGAATCGGACTGCCGGAGAACTCACTTACTAGTCCGAAGCTGGTAAGGATAGAATCTGGCTGCCGGAGAACTCGCTTGCTAGCCAGAAAAGGGAAAGGAAAGTGTTTTGTTTTGATTGGGCAGGCAGGGCGGCTCAGGCCCCGCCTGAATCTCAGTTCCGATCTCCTTACCTTTATGAGGTGGTGAAGGAGTAGTCACGTCGGTCAGGACTGTCCGTTTTCTACAGAAACAGCCCTTTATGTACCCTTTTGGGTCGCGTAATTCGGAAGGCGCGTAGTGGGGAATGCTAGATACGCATAGGGGTGGATTCTGCTACAGTACGTATTCGGTTAACAGCTTATAGTTCAATAATAATCAATTTTTATAGTTGATAATGCCTTGTCTAAGTGATGCAATTAAATGACTTTCGGTAAAGACGACATGCCTGATTACAATGGCATTGTCTTCGGAGATTATCATAGATAATATTTTGTTTTTATTTCATGAAAATCGGTTGACGCAACACTTAGAAAATGGCGTTTTACATTAAGACAAAAATAAAGCATAAATCCATTCTATTATAATCTAATACTCTTTTTCGTTAGATGCTACCACCATTATATCGTCTGCGAATGCTCCAATCTTTACTTCAACTCTCTCCATATAATTCCATCCCACGTCAAATCCTCTAGTTCTTTCTTTCGCTTTCCTTATTATTTTGTCCATGTAAATATTAAATAATGTTGGACTTAGTCCCCCTCCCTGTCTTAGTCCGTCTTTCGTTTTAATTTTTTTTGATTATGTGTTTTTGACTATCACGCTATTTGAGTTTTCTTCATAAATTTTTTTTATTAAGCTAATCATTTTCCTGCTTATCTCTTTCTCTGACATCATCTTCCACAATCTATCTCTTCTTACTTTATCAAATGCTTTTTTTAAATCTAGAAAACCCATGTATGCATTTTTTTTTCTTTGACTTGTTTTTTCCACTATCTGCTTAATCGTAAATATATGGTCTTGAATGCTTCTTCCTTCCCTAAATCCTGACTGAGTTTCGACCAGAGTTTTCTCTATTTCAATTTTTATTCTCTCGTTTATCATCATTTCCAACACTTTCATGTTTGTATTTAGTAGGGTAATTCCTCTGTAATTATTACAATCTTTCTTATCTTCTTTCTTAAAGATTGGTACTATCAGTGCATGCTGCCATTCTTTATATAAACTATTTCTTGGCTAGAATTTTGATCAGCGATAATCCAAAAATGGTTGTTACCCTTTTTATTGAATATTCATTTCCCACCTTTGATCGACGATCGATTATGGGTTATTGCCGATTATATCCGGAACCGTCCGAGTTATTCCTCGAGCTAATGAACTCATTGGGGTTCATTATGATTTGGAACATCCTGCTTTAACTGCAATAATCCATTGTGGGATTTACTATTCTTCAAAATAATCAATTCTAAAAATGCTTAATTTATATAATGTTATAATAATGGTTATTAAAATAAATGTATAATGATAATTATGAGAATAATAATAATACTAAGGATATTGTATTTAGCCAGAATAGAACTAAGAATAAATGTTGTATGAAGATATTCATAACTCATGCATTCAGACATACAGCACTTTGCCGTTTTGTAGCTAGAAGGCCTGTAAATTCAAAAAATAAACAACTAAAAAATAGCATCAAACCTAACAGTAATAATTAAATGGCTTCTAATTAAAATTTACGTTTTCTTCAATTTTTGCCCCAAATGAATTTACTGCAATGGTAAATTACAAATCGTGTCACAACACAAATAAAATGTGAAAATGTTAATTCTAACAAATATAAAAAATGAAACTATTAATGAAAATTATAGGAAATATTAAAATAGAAACACGAGTCATTAATACTGGTGCCCCAATGACTACAGCCATCTAATCAATTAATTATCAATTATCTAATTAACTAGTTTTCAGAACTGCTCTCCTGCAAGTAAAGTTCCCAGCAATGGCATTAAGAAAAAATGAATCACTATAAGTATGTCAAAATTTCAAGTATTGCATAGCCAGCAAAGTGCCGGCAGTAGTAGCCTGCCTGTGATCAGAGGCATGAAATTGTATAATCATTCAAGGTTGGTAATCATGATGGAAAAAACGACACTACTAATAATTTGTCTTATTTGCTGTGACGTTGATATGAAATATAGAAGTTAATTAAATGAAATATACCTACGTCATGGTAATTTTCGGGTTACCTCTTTTAATTGTAGCAATACTACAAAGTATAGAAGCCGCCAACCAATTAAAACAGCTACAGGTAACGTAGGCAACCGTCTATTATTAATTTTTAAGTCATTAAGATTTCATACGTATATTTTTTGTATTTCTTGTATTAATTAACTAATTTAATTGTTAATTTTCTCTTTCAAATGAGCATACATATAAGAATATACGAAAAATATATATATAAGATGTTGCATCTATTCAAATGGTAATACTTTTAAGTATTTACTGTATTTCGTTTTAATTTTTTTTAGTAATTTAATTTTTAATACATATGGGCAGGTATATGATAGGAATGCGCCCGATATATCGATTTCCAACAAATATCGATATTTTTCCTTTGACAATCGATATAAAATTCATAAAATTTTTGACCTTGCAAATCTCCAAAAATTGAAGTCAAATTTGTTATGTTTGGCTGACATTTTTCAATGGTACTAACGTGTACGAATATAAACCAATAAGACTTATTTCCTATTTGCAAGAGAGACGGTGAGATACGAATTTCAATGAGAGAAACGGTTGCAACGTATGATTTTTGCGCAAGCCTTATAAGTGATGTGAAGTTAGCCACAATTTTTTTGGTAAATTTTTTTACCAAATACTAAATTAATAAAAAGTGATGTCGATTAATAATCGATTCTTTAAAAAATCTTTTTATGGATCTATCTTTTTGACTTTCGATTATTTTTTAAATCGATTCAAAAAAGTGAAAAATCCAATCGATTGATCATATTTTCTAAATATGAAAATTGACAATTTCAATATGCAGTACATTTACTTAGTTGTATTACTTATATTACATTACGCATATATACATTCACCCGCACATTACAATTTTAAAATCAATTTTTTACAGTTGGAAACATTTTTTACTAGAGGATTGAAAGTTAAAGGTTTAGGCTCACATTTCTTGCTTCTTGAGTGTATCTGCATGACACTGCATGTATATTTTTTTTAAATCGATTATTTGGAAAATCGATTATTTTGCTGCCGATTCTTTTTTGAATCGATTCAAAGATGGCGATTTGTAATCGATTCTGGTAGAAATAATCGACAACACTATTGTTATTGTTTTATATATATGCTGTATAATGTATTTATACATGTATACGTATAATGTATTTGTTGAATATTATTATCTGGAGAATATTTATTTTAACTCATAAATTTTCAACTGCCGATGATATGAATATGCGCGCGTAGACCTTGTACTTTATAGGTAACAGATATTAAAAAATAAAAACTACTTTACTATATAATTCTAGTCTCATGTTGAAGTACGGCATATATTAATTTTTGTGGTATATGTGTGTGTAATATAATGTACGAAATACTTTTTGTGTATCTACTATCACACCCAATAATAGACCTATTTCTTATTCACAAGAGAGGCAGTGAGATATGAATTTCTATGTGAGAAATGGTTGCAACATATGATTTTTGCGAAAGTTTTGTAATAGCAATGCAGTTAGTGGCACTTTCTTGGCGTACATGTTTTTGTACTGAAAATAATAATATTAATAAAATACGTGCTATTGATTTAAATATATGAAGTATAATTGTGTATTTATAGATTATTGTTATCAGGAGAATATTTATTATAACTTATATAAATTTTCACCTGCCGGTGACGTGAACCTGCGCGCGCAAATCTGGGACTTTATGGTGTTAGATTAGAGGTAGTTAAATTGTTAGAGTGTGTAACAGTTGAATAAAGAATCATTTTCCGAAAGCAGTTCGTTTACTCCATTCGCAACAAACCCCAAACTTTTATTAAGTCCGGCACGTCGTCGTTAAATATTTATAAAAGTATTTTATTATTATTAATTTATATTATTTATTATTATTTATATTATAAATTTATAAAACAATATAAAAGTATATTTGAAGCTAGTTTTCAAAAAATATTTGAAAATGACCTTTATAAACTTTGTAATTCAGTGGTCTCAACCTGGATGAAGTCCAATATTCCGGCTGGTCTATAAATAAATTAAACTACTTATAACAAATCTCATGTTTCTTTTAATGTGCTAATCTGACTAACTAGTTGACTATGATTGTTGATTATAAAAGCAAGAGACATATCTCCAAATGTTGTTCTGATATACATTTTTTAAAAATTTTGTTTGTAGCTTAATCACAGGTTTCAACGTCTTACCAATGGCCAAATAAAGCAATTAGCTAATCTCTCAAACATCCAATATTTCAATACAGTTTTAGATAAAATATTAATACCAAGAGTTGCAAGTACAGAAAGTCATGAAACAGTTTTTCAATTTATAAAATCTGAGTTAAAAAAATCTGGATGGAATGTGGATGTGGACGAATTTGAAGATGATACACCAAATTTCGGGCGTTTAACATTTAAAAATATTATTGGAACGCTAAATTCAAATGCAGATCGTTATTTGGTATTGGCTTGCCATTATGATAGTAAATATTTTCCAGATGAAGTTTTTATTGGTAAGGATTCAACTGTATATTACTTCGTTGGTTTTGTTTTTCTTAAATACCCATCTAAATTGTTTTATAACATTTGTGTTTTTTAAAACTGAGTGTAGCCGCTGAACATAAAGAAGTGAGAGAATTCTATGTCAATGGCTCATGAAAATGGCATTTGCAGTATATATTCAATGCAAGGCAAATGACTTTTGAAAGCAGAGGACAACAATTTGTGGTCTGTTTTTTTACAAGTTTTCTGTCTTGCATTTTATAGATGTATATAACTATGTTTACCTACATTTACTTTTCTAATAATCTTTAATAGGAAGAGTGTGACTTGCTCAAAGTCATACAATATTGCAGGCCATCATAAAAAGAAACCGATACGTACTGTCCATTTGGGTATACTGTTCGGCAGTAGTATAGGTGTGGACTCTATTAGCTACAAAATACTTGGGAGTATGATATGATGACTTGATGACGTATTGACTTATGTATGACTTGATTGTTAAGGACGCATTAATGACGGAGCATGTAAATGTGGTCAGAGCAACCAACATGGGTTGGTTGCTCAACCAGCATTGATTGCTAGACTGATACCCAGAACAAAAAGACACAAAAACACCACAGTGCCTAAAGATGATTAGCATAGCTGCATTGTCCCTTTTACTGTACACGGAGCCGGCGTGGGGTGGCGTCTTGAGGTACCAAAGATATGAAGAGAGACTTGAGAAAGTTAATCGAAGGTTGGTCATTTTTAAGACTTCGGCATATGGGCCGGTGTCGACGGCTGTGGTCTTGGCAGTCGCTGCGATGCCTCCAATAGACTTGATAGCTGAAGAGAGAAACAGTGTTTACAATGCTACGGCTGCGGGAGCTAAAGCGAGCGCGCGGGCCGTTACACTGGAGATGTAGCAGCAGAGATGCCGGGGATACGAAAGATGGACCAAGACTTTTATTAAAGATGTGGTTGAATGGGCGAATAGGAGGCACGACGAACTGGATTGGATTACCCAGTCATTCACAGGGCATGGAATTTTCAGTTCATATCTGGCCCGCATGGGTAAGATAGACCCAGCTCAGTTCTGGTTGTGTGGGGAGGTAGATACCCCGGATCACACGATTTTTGAGTGCCATAGGTTCCATGTGATCAGAACCAGGACAGAGATTCGACTGGGAAAAGAAGTTAGCGTGGAAGCGGTGGTCACAATTATACTATAGAGCAAAGAAAACTTGAAGGTCGTATCGGACATGCTCCTATCAATCATGAACTTGAATAGCAACGAAGAGAAGCGGGTACGATTGCGTCGATAGTCCGTTATACGTATTGTGGAAGTCCTATATTTGCATGTTTTGATTCATTGATTTTAACCTGTACATAGTATTCATTATTTTAGCGTGTTGTGAGTAACTTATTGTGTTTGTCGTATTTAGTATTTAGGTATTGCGTTCTGGATTTTACGACTCAGAAAATTATATTATAGATTTTGTGGTTACAGAAACTGTTAATGGTAGTATTGCAAGGCCAGACCTTACTTTTTATATATTATATATATATTGTTTTTGTAAAATCGGTAACACGTTGAAAGAGAAATAAAGTATAAAATGTGCCATCATGTCTTGGTGCAGTGACGAAAGTAATGCCTCAAGGCGGTCCCCGTCGCTGTGTGGCACTTGGCGGTGCCGATTTGGAAGAAGTAGGAGCAGGAAGTTATAAAAAAAAAGTTTCTTTCAAATACAATGAAAGCTGAAAGAAGAATGGGCATGGACTGTCATTCAGAACACATGTTGATATACTGTTTCGGGGTTCAGCTGTAAACCATTAACTAGTAACCATGATTGCCGCTTAAATATTGGCTAACATTAATAGAAAAACAACTGATATTGTGAATGTCTCTAATTGACGAACGTTCTTTTGTAAACGTAATATCGTCATATAACGAATATCGGTAACTTCACTACAATGCTTTTCTGGTACAAGTAATAACCAGAATTGTTAATTGTAGTATTTAGTGAATATTGGAAATGTCGGTCGTTGCTGCACGCACGACAGTTCAACTTAATAGCTAACATTCTCTATTCTTACTGTTAGAAAAGAAAGCGTATGTATAGGGGCTTTTATAATTCCAAATTAACAATTCATTTTGCTTACTGTCTTTGATGGAATTGTAGGTGCGATTGATTCAGCTGTACCATGTTCCATGATACTAAATTTAATTAACGTATTACAAAATGAACTGATCACCTTGAAAAACCAAACTGCTTTTAATTTGAAATTGATATTTTTTGATGGTGAAGAGGCATTGAAAGATTGGGGACCAAATGATTCAATATATGGTGCACGCCATTTGGCCAAAGTTTATGATCGTAATAAGAATCGATTACAAACAAGTGACGAAATTGTTTCTGATTTGGCAAAAATTGATGTATTGGTTCTATTGGATTTATTGGGGCATGCTAATGTTAATTTTTATAACTTCTTTCCAGAAACAACTAGATGGTAAAGCTGAGTTGGTGTGCTGGGTGAATATATATATAGATTTTATTGTTACGTTACAGGTACACTAAAATGGCCGATATTGAAGATAAGTTGCAAATTTTAAAGTTATTTCTTCCTAGACGAACGAAGTACTTTATTCGACGTGATTTTTTCAATGGCCGCATTGAAGATGATCATATTCCATTTTTAAGGAAAAGTGAGTTACTTTTTGAAACTGCAGATAAAAGAACTACTGTTTAATTCAAATTGTTTCAGATGTACCAATTTTACATGTTATTCCAATTCCATTTCCACCGGAATGGCATACAGTTAATGATAATCGTGATATTGTTGATATTAACACGGTGGAGAATTTAAATAAAATATTGAGGATATTTGTTGTGCAATATCTTCATATGTTAGTAACAAATTAATTTTTTTTAGTTCCAAACTAATGTGATTTGTGATTTAAGAATAACTCAAGCAATAGAAATAATAACTTACGTGACATTAATGTATTAATGTCGCCGTGGTAATAGTAAAGTGAAAGTCGTTTATGACAACGTTACGTATAATAATGGTCCGGATGTAGCTTGAACATTTTCTAATTTTACTCTAGGGTCGCCATAAAATGTCTTCCCGTAAAGTCGGCTCTACGTTATCCGGATCGCCGTATAACACTGTTACGAGAAGAATGATCGCAAGGTTCAAATTATCAACGCAGAAGAGTTGGTTTAGTAAGGATTTTGTTTACATACTTAACACTACACTATTGACACTAAACATCTTACATTCTAAATACAACGGAGGGACGATGGGTCGGCATCGCGACGGAGGAGAGGGTTCCAGATCGGCCGGGATATCTCGAGTACGTTGTGGTATTTTTGTTTTTTCCGTCTTCCCTGGTGGGGGTTCCATTGGTATGTATACCACCCAACTCCCCCTACTCTTGGGTCGTTGACCCACAGTTGCTACGTCGTACTACGCCCGCTCGGGTATGGAGGTTTTGCGTCATTTCCTCGATACCTGCCCTCGTTATAAATATTGCATTCCTTATATACCATTAACCCCTGTTTTAATTATCGTTATAATATATATTTTAAATAACCTATTTGCTAATACTACAATATTTATATGCTATTAATCTTTAGTTAATAACCCCGACATTATTTAGGTTAAGCAACTTAGCAGTTACTATAGAGATGCAACGTAATCTAAATTACTTTACTTATTGCATCACAATTATGCCTTATTTTTTAAAATGCACATTAGCAACGTCACATTACGTGGTTCCATTAGCAATGATCTAGGTTCTCGGTTTTGTAACCATTATAACCAATCTTTGCCACTTAATGTGTGTCTAATCATTATATGACTAATTGCGAAAATTTTATCCCTTAGCAGAGTAATTTTTGGTTATACAATCGCGAAAACAAAATCATTTTATTCGGATTAAATTTACCCGTCACATTATCGCTTTTAGATGTATAAACGAACTAACGTTATTTAAACTCCGAAGCAATGTAAATGCTGTTACTTGAAAACAATATTTCTATTGCAATATATTTGTCGAAAAGTTTTTCAGTCACTGATTTCTCTTTAACATCGAATTTGAGATCCAGTCATACGTAGTATCAGGATATATCACAATGAAGGAGTTTATGGACCTACTATTGTCTAGCTTTTATATTTTGTTATTCTATGCATGCATGCTATTTTTTTCGTTATTTCTATGCATGGACTTACTAAAATTCATACTCCATCGTTGCAGGCTAGCGGTTATCATATTGAACCCACAAAATTGTGTTCTAAAATCTATGTATTGATCTGATGCATATTATATCTATTGCTTGAAAAATTCAGCTGTTAATGTAATGTTTGTTTGATATTTCAATTTTATGTAGTGTTTTTTTATTTGTATTGTTTCATATAAGTTTTATAATTACATGATTACTATATTAATATAGCTCCCGCCCAGATGGTATCGAAGAAAGCATTCCGGAAAAAGAATTATAAAATTATACTCACATCCATTCCAGTTACATATGTGTATAATGCAATTATTAAATGTCAGTACTGTTACGTTTAAAAAAAATAGCAATAAATAACTAAATAAATAATTATGTTACTTACATTCTTCATAAAATTTTCTATGTATGCTCTGGTTCATCTACCTGATATGCCTATCAGGTAACTAGGGATTTTGGGGGTTAACTGATGAATCATTAGCCACATCAGTTCCCTAGCTGCAGTGCCCCATAATTTTTAGAATAATGTTATAATACTGAAGAGATGAATAATGGTGATTTTAGAGATTGTTCCGACAAGGCTATTATTTTTGATAGTAACGGGCAACGGAACGTAAGTATCTGAAACGATAACTAGAGAACACATTTCAACTGCTTTGTATTTAAATCAAAATTTTCATTTCTGTTCCGCTTTCTCACCCTCCTCCAGACTCAAATAATTCTATAAGAGCACCTACATTTAAAAGTATTCAATCATTCGAAGTTGCCCATTAAGGCAGCACATAAGTCACATAGCCCCATGCGTTATTCGCCGTTGGCTCTTAAACCCGGCGTTATGTTACCAAACCAGGGACATCTTGTGCATCCTCGACAGCAGCAAGCATTTCCAACGCATCCTTGCACAAAATCGGCAACGGATTTGATTTTGTATGCTTGTAACGCCATCAAGCCGCTTGACTATCACAGCCTTGCTGTAAAATATGCTTGAACCTATATCCCATACGGAAACTGTTCAGTGCACAAACCAATATCGCACAGATCCTGGCGTGAAATACGGTGCTAGAGGGCAGTCCCATCTCACCTTTGAGACACTCGTCGCAAACTGTGAACCCAGCTCCGCTCCACATCAAGGAGCCGTTCGTGAACCACATCAGCCTTGCGGGCAGAAGCATTTCCGCTATCACTTTCAGCCATCTCTTCCTACTAGGAAAGGTGTCTGAAAACTACCTCAGAATAAGAGTTCCACCAAGCACAGTGTCCCTCCTAGGAAGATGGGGGATTAAAAGCAAAAAGTCCACCATTGTCGCATGTTTAGTGTCCCAGAACTCCGGTCCCACATCACAATCCCAATCATTTAGGTGGATAGAGGCCCTCTCGGCTTCTGCCTCAACCGACAAAAGTAGACGCAGAAGAACCATAATGACCTCCATCGTTGCGACGGGGTAATAGTAGTCGGTATAGCTCTCGGTGCCCTAGTGAACCCTAAACAAGCTAGCCTCTGAACTTTCTCTAACTTGGTCGTTCGCTTTGCGCTGCTTACCGCAAGCCCCCACACAACAGATTCATAGACTATAATTAGGCGTATAATAGACGGCGGATCAATTCTTGCATCATACTGCAGAAGCACACCACCACCGGCTGGTTGACGCCGCCACCAACCTTCAGTAGATTCACCGCTACCAAATCTCAAGCAGAAATTCGAAAGCGTAAGTGCCCTGACATTGGACTTCACCAATATGCAAGCTCTCGCCGCAGTCAGATCATCTCTTCTATAAAAGATTTTTCCACCTGTTCTTTATGAGCTTCATACACACAGGGTCGTGTAGAATGTCTACGTCTGTTTGCCATATACCTATGTGCCGACTTATCACTGAATTGGAATTCATTTTATTTTGCAACTTATTGTGCAAAAAGGGGACATCACTCTATTTGATGGTCCGATGTTCCCTTTTTTCCAGTGTCATGATGATGGCTCACCAGTCCCCCACTCACTCTGGCAGCTTTAAGGAGCCCCATCAGTTCATCGGAGGAATGTTATTCGATGAGCAACGTTCTTCAAATAATATTTAAAAGTGTTTATATTTTATTTTGGATAAAGACTTGTCCAATACATTGGATAACCAATTATTATTTGCGTATATGTACGCTAGCCAAAATACTAATTTGCTATTCAGAATATTTTCGCCCAATATAGCACAATCGTGGTAGCTCTTTTGATATCGAAGGGGCAAATTGTCTCTCATTTATAGATGTCGCTACAAGAAAAGTTATAAATCACTGTAGAGTTTCGACATAATTTAGTTAAAATGCTTGCGTGCTTCTGTCGAAAGCCTCCTCGGATCGATGACTGCCTTAACCTTTCTGATGGGTAGCGATTCGGCGGAACTGGTCAAACGGTGCATACGTGGTTTGTTGATGTGACGATAATTCCATGAGCACTGTTACCTTTTTAATATGGTTTTGCTGAAAAACGTTTTTCCAATTATATTTTGTTATAATAATCACAATCCAAATGTTATACTATTAAGCTACTGATGTTGGATCATCAGTAACTTAGGCTCAAAGTTATCACAAAGAAAAGAATGATTACAAGTTATTTACTTAATTAACAATTAAATCAATTTTTAAAAGTCTGATAAGAAAACAAAATGATTAAAGTAGTTGTTAGCTATTTTGGGAACTAACGAATTGCAGCGGAGCTGGATTGCTATCGCCGACTGGGTGTTTCGTGGGTTCGTTTGAGAACAATACTTGAAAATGATGGTATCAGGGGACCATCCACTGTTAAGCGTTTCAAGTCTAGCTGCAACGACTTGGTGTCGTTGGTGTCTGTTCTAATCTTAGAACTCTGCTAAAACCCAAGTGTCGAAATAATTAAATTATCATCATCAAATAATGAATCTTCCTCGGTACTCCTCTGAACCCCCAGGACCAGAATTAAGCACAAAATCCCCACAAATGGACACCATCTGTGACACGATCTCTGCCAACTGACGATTATAATTGGGAGCGAGTTATGAAATCTCCGATTGAGTATTGTTATTAGCAACGGCGTAATCGCTTCCAGGACCTGTCTCCACTCGAACTCATTCGATTTCCCGACTTTTTGGGGAAAAACTAGCTGAACGCGACTCAAAATCGACCACTTAAGTTGGGCGTTTTAAATATTCTCCACAAACATCGAAATTAAAATTTACTTCTTGTAATAAATTCGACAGCTTCAGTTGGTGGTGCTTGCTATTCTCTCTTCCATTAAAATTGATCATCATCGATTACGTCGCGCGCAGATTCAATAGGGTCGATAGTGCGCAATTGGGACCAGGGGCGTATCCAGGGTTGAATGTAATTACAGAAAAGTAAATGGAAAATTAGGAATTTCTATTTACACAAACCAATAAAAAACAGCAAAATAATAAAAATAAATTGGATTTTCCTAGTGGTCGATTCAAACCGTTACACCTTTCTCTTTCCATCAGTAGAGGGGGAATCTCAACCATAGATTTACCGATGACTTTGATTAGTTAGCTTTTCATCTCAATAAACGGTATTGTCTGGATTTCGACCTGAAACTCATTAGAAAAATTAAGGATGTCACAAAACAATATCCTAAAATTAAGGTGAAACAAACGCTAAACTTCAGATTCCTTTCACAATGATTCAAGGAAAGAAAAAAAAAACATCAATAATGATACCACTCGTATTATTCTAAAAAATCATACAAATCTGTGTCAAAAACCATAACTTTCAATAAGAATAAAATATCAATTTCAACTCATCCATCCATTATCTACTAAATATTGTCAACACAATAAAAAAAGTAATAAGAGAAACAGACTCAGATTTATCTTTTCCTTATCTCGTTTCAATATACAGGAATTGATATCTTAGTTCTCTGTCACAAAACATAGATAAAGATGGAATATATGAACATATAATATGTAATAAATGTTGTATTCATTGAAAAGAAAAAAAAATCAAATAGGAACTGTTATGTATGTAAATAAACAAGAAGCGTATTTCTAAATGTATTTAATTAATTATTTCAATCCGTCGAGGCGCAGTCATAATAGGCGTCCTTACACCTATCCTCAATGTGGTAAGCACACCTCGTGATTGCAGCAGTAAAGCAGAGGTGAAAAGGAAAAGGAGGGAGAGACAGATGATAGAGAAGATCTTTAAAATAAAATTTTTAGATATGAATAGGAATCGAAACTATAAACTTTTATGGGGGTATAAGGAGCTTACTACTGCACCACAAAGCCAACCGATATGCATTATATTGGGTTGAGTATATAAATTGAATTTTGGGTTGTGCCGAACAATAATCTGTATTTTTAATACAAAATATACAATCGACAGAGATCTTTAACACGATGTTATTTGAAATGATTATAGGGGTGAATATTTTTTCTGTAAATGTTATAATCTGTATTAAATCTAAATTAACATATTTAGCCATATGCAAATGGCTATAAAATCAGCTTTTATAAAATTATTATAAAATGTGATAAAGCCAATTAAATTTAGCCTATTAATTAAGGGAACGACATGATATGTATTGATGAATATTATGTTTACCAAATCGGATTCTGTTAAGCATATAGTCTTTTCCTGTCTAGTAATTTGAATCATTTTAAGTTCCTCATTATTTTTACCTGTTATGATTATATTCTTACAACAAATAAAACGTAAATAGTCTAATTCCATTGTACTAAAACATATATGACAAATCCAATACATATTTAGAATCAGTGTTTGCCATTCAAATTCTTCCAATTCGAAGGTATTATTTAACTTTACAAAAGGCCTAAAGTCCATGGCCATATTTAATCCAACATCAATTAATATATTGATGTTAGATTATATAGAAAATCTTGTATTTAATAATAAAGGTTTTGCTTCATTTTTTTCACTAATTTCATGTTCAAACTTGTCTAATAGTTCAAACAAATCTTTATCAATTTGATCAGCACTTAAAATGCATTTATTTTCAGAAGGCATCATGTTTATACAATTTTTGTATAAATAATTTTTTTTTTATAGTATATTTGTCTTATGAATCCAGGTATTATGAGAATTATCAAAACCAAGCCATTTTACATATACCATGTTGCCTTTTTTCTTTAACACTGTCTCAACTAAATAGATATCTGGTTGCTTTGTCTTCTGCAATTCATAACTATAGAAAGATCCCTTATTGGGATTTAAATCTTCCAACAAATACGTCACAAGATCGGTGTAATTGATTTTGATAATTTTAAATAGTTCGATGGTCCAGTTAAGTGTGTACTCTTTATCGAAAGCATGCTTTTCTTTCCTGATGCGTACCATATCGCCAACATTTAATTTCGATCCTGGAAAGATTTTCATATGGTTGTAGATTGTATCCAACAACTTTTGCTCAATTGTCATACCAACAACATCACATGCTTCATTTTAATTGTACTATGTTTTGCTCCATTATAATTTTTGACAATAACTGGTAAAATTGAAATCCACTTGTGCGTTCCATTTAAACTGAAATATTTACACAGTCGTTCTTTTATAGTACGAATTGTTCATTCAGCAATGGCTGCTTTCATTCGCGAATATGTTAAATAGTGATTAATTTTGTATTGTTTAAGCAAATCATGAAAATGACGATTGTAGAATTCTTTGCCTTGATCAGTTTGTAAATTTTTAGGGCTACGCTTTGAGGTAGTTAATATTTTAAAAAACGCTTTCACCACCGAATCATCAGATTTATTTCTTAGCGGTTCGGCCCAAATATTTGAGCAACCATTAGAGCAAGATCTGCTTGCCATAAATCGTCTAACCCTTTAATAATTGTATGTCTCCTCTGAAAATTCCATCTTATTGGTTTATGTAGTTCAGTAACAACTTGATTTTTTTCTATCGATGCCATTTAGTGCTTTATCACTTTAAATATTAAATAACAGGTGTCTAGAATCTTAGAAAACTACCTTCAGTCTAGACGTGTTTTTCCTGGTTGTTTATCAGCTTTGGAATAATTAAGATTTTGTCGCGATTATTAAATACATCCATCTGAACCTTATCTAATGTTTTAATTATATCTTCAATCGTGTTATTAGATTCAACTCTACTGCTATCAAATAATTCCGATAATTCTATAATTTTTGTCTCAAAAGTATTGATTAAATCATTAATTCTATTAGATATATCTATTAATCGCTGTCTATTATTTTCTTCACTTTTAGCCACATCTTCCTCTAGCATTAAATACAAATTCACTGTTGGTCCACATGAACCATCCCCATATTTTTTATTAGCATCATCATCATCTTGAGTGGGTAAATTAACGTTACATATTTTTAAAGCTCCAATATCTAAATCAATGTTATATGTGAATGAAAATAATGATGAGGAAGTAAGCGAGGAAGAAATCTGATAATGTGAATATTTATCGGACGAACGTCCAAACTTATCTATACTCATCATCGTTGTTTAACTAAATAATAATACTTATGCATGGTAATATATTAATATATAACTTTTGATTCTTTTAATTCTTCAATAATTGACGCAATCTCATTTCTATGAGAAGAATTACCTGCTTGTTGTGATGCGAATAGCAATCGTAATCTATCAACTAGTTCATTAACAACATTCCAATAAACATATTCTATTGGCTTGGAATTATAGACTATAATATAGTTTCCACCTTGCTTTATCAACAATGGACGAATAATACGTCGATATTTCTAATTCCTGACTCCAACTATTCTGCCTTTCTGTATAGATTAGTGTCATATAATATGGGATCAAATTCCTCGATGTCTTTAATAGTATAATTTTTAGGATCTTTATAAAATAATAAATTATATAGTCCCTTGCTACCTGTATATAGTTCTCTACCTATTATTATATGAACAGTAGTTATATCAAATTCAATTTTATTAGGACCCAAGGTCCATCTATTAGTGATAGCGTTATATCTTGGAGAATGAGTAATGTCAATATTAGGAGAATGCTGATAGTCTTTTATAGGTTCTTGAGAAACTTGTGAATATTTATCTAATTGCGGTGTATCTGCATTAGTAATTGTATCGTCGCTTTCATCTACTTCATCATCCTTCTCATCCAGCTCGACTTCTTGTTCTATTTCTTCCTCCTCCTACTCCTCGTCCTCCTCTTCTACTTCTTCATCTATCTTGTCAATTTGATCTAATTCAGATATTTTTTTTTTCCATTTTCTTTACATTTTTCATTTCGTTTCCATTTATTTCGGACGTTTTATTTTTAACAACCACATTGTCTGCTGCTAATTTTTTTTACTGATCAGTAACAGGTGTAAAAATTCGGTTCAATAGACGTTCATTAGAACGTCCCAATTTTAAGGCTAAATATCTTTTTCGGACATCATTAGCTAATTCTAAAATTTTTCCTTGGCGGGCACTTTCCGACTTATCTAGAAGCTTCATGATTATAAATAGAACTGTTTTTTTCTTGACAATAAAACTATTCATGAACCTTTATATATACATCAAAGCCACATCGATATCGACCATTATTTAATTCGAATTCTTTTACAATTACTAATGGTTTAAATTTATTACTATTCCAACATTGTTTTTAAAATAATTGTACGATATATCTGGTGTGACATGTTCATCAAAAATATGTTTTAAGTTAATATCATCTTGTTTAAAAAGTACAATCACATTACAATTGTCTCTTATTAATTGTTTAGGGATTTTGGAATAAGTTTGACATAAATATGCTACGTTTATGGATTAGTGTCGTCCCATTGAAAAATATGTCCTAATTTTATCCTGCTTATCACATGGAACATCGTCGAATATAAATACATAGTTTTCTTTAGCTTCATCAGGATCAATAACTAATTCATTATCTTTATATGGGAAATATTTTATTTCTTTAACTTGCTGCAATACATTTTCCAATAATTTATACTTAGGCTGATAAAGAGATTTTGAATAAAGATAGATATAAGCAAATTTTAATTCATTTCGGTCAAATAACAAAGCTAAGAGTGAATTTGTTTTGCCGCACCCGCTCGGACAACAGAAAATTCCGCGAAAATAGTTTGGTAATAACTCACTGTGTATATATGTTTTAGATGTCGAATCATCAAAGTCCAAATTCTCGATGAGAAGTTTAAGATATTGTCTTACTAAACGCATTTTTGTAACTATTATGGAGATAAAAACGAATTTACTATATAAATGAATTCATTTTGCTTATACGGTTTAGTAATCTGAAACCTATACACTACAGAGGTGCGGGTATAGTAAATTTGTTAATTGATAAACTTCCCTTTGAGGCCAATCTCCCTCATTATCAGTTGTGCGGACCTGGAACGCAAATCCAGAAGCGCCTGGCACGTGGTGATCCTGGAATCAACCCATTAGATGCAGCTTGCAAGCAACACGACCTCGCAACGCAAGTTCTGCATTATCTGATAGACATAAGGCGGGCAAAGAATTAGAAGATCATGCTTGAGAACGAGTGAAACCAAAAGATTCCAGTTTTGGTGAAAAAGCTGCATCTTGGCTAGTTGTAAATACAATGAAAGCTAACAGAAAAATGGGAATGGGGCTTTCATTCAAAACATACGTTATCGATCCTACATCGAAAGCGTTAAGAAAATATAAGAATCATAAAAATTTACGAAAATCAAGCTTAGAAGGATTAAAAGCTGCCCGATTGGCTAGTAAAAAAGTAGGGGCCGAAGAAATATCCGTTTGCCACGCGTTATTCCATTTGAGCATAAATCTGGAGGATTTTTACCAATGTTGCCTATTTTATCTGCCTTGGGAGTAATGGGTGCCCTAGCTGGAAGAGCGTCTACTGTAGCGAAAAATATAATAGATATAAAAAATAAAGTAAATGGGAATAATGGCAACAATGTTGAAATTGGCAAGAAAGGTTCACGATTGCTTTTTCGTAAAAATTCTAGAGGATATGGATTATACTTTAAAAAAAATTACTGAATCTACCTGATAGAGCTCTTTATGATTATGAAATATTAAATTGTATAAATAAACTGAAATTGTCATATTTTAGAGGTGCCTGTATGCGTGATACATTACCCAAATATATACGTTATAATGAAAGTGGTATTGTTAATTTAGATTTGAAGGCCAATACAGGCACTCATTGGGTGACGTATAAAAAGCAAGGTAGTACCATCAATTATGTCGATAGTTTCGGTAATTTGAAACCACCAATAGAACTTTTAAAATATTTCGGTGAATCAAGTAATATAATCTACAATAGAAATCGATTCCAAAAATTTTATTCTAATAATTGTGGTCATTTATGTATTGAATTTCTATATAATAGTAAGCCATAGTACAGTCTAGTGTTAGTTATGTCTATAATATTGACATTAAAGGATCGTAAATCAACACTTTCCATAGATTTTTCCAATCCCATACAGCTAGATACCAATTTTCAATACGGGTTGGCGTTGATTGGTTTCTTTTCCTACAACACATACCGAACGTTGAAGAAAATACTAAATTTCACTATATAGATAAAAATAAACAAGTCAGTTCAATTAGTCTACCTGCTGGAGTATATGAGATTACAGATATTAATAATTATCTAAAGAAGAAATTGATACCTTTCAAGTTGAATGGAAATGAAAAAGAAGAAGATATTTTTTTCCTAAGACCAAATAGTAATACTGTAAAGTGTGAAATTTTTCATCGTAATTTTGATATAGACTCTAATACAGATAATTCGCTAGCAGAACTACTAGGATTCTCACGAAAGATATTGCAAGCTGGAATAGTTCATTTAGCTGATCATCCTGAAGATATTGTAAAAGTCCGAACGATTCACGTGGATAGTAATATATCAAGTAGTGCATACTATAATAATAAACCGTCACATACATAATACGAATTGCTCATCACGTCCAATCCTGGATTTTCTATAGACGAAATTCCACGAAACTTTGTTTATTTACCAGTAGTAGGGAAAGAGATATCTACCACTTCACTAAAAATACTAGATCAGAATTTTAATCTAGTAAATTTTCGAGGAGAAGAAATTATCGTTCGGTTAGAATTAAAAAAAGATGGTTTTAATAATTAATAGTGATTGTAATAAGAATGTTAATAAATCGTATAAAAGGAGTATTAACAAGCAAACACATTCAGTTAAAAAACGCCGTTCAGCTAGAAAGTTGGGGGGTAAGTTGTCAAAGTTAAACACAACTTTTCTGAAATCGATTGGATATGCCGTCAGATCAAATTTTAAACCTGTATAAATCTCCATTGAATGATGATTCTATAACACATATGGAATATCGAACATATCTTCCCTATATTAAGTCACTTTCTAACAGTGATGTAATTGAAATAACAATAAATAGAAATAATGTTTGGCTATTAATGGCCGAATCTGCTTTGGTAATTAAAGGAAAATTGAAAAAGACAAGAGGAGATGAAACTGTGTGCCTAGTTAATAATGCAGGACCATTTTTATTTGATTCAGTAACGTATGAATTGAATGGTGTAGAAGTGGAACATGTTAAAGATCCGGGAATTGTTAGTCTTATTCGTGGATACTTATGTTATACTGAAGAAGATGCAAAACATTTAATTATAGGAAGTTGGAACTTCCCAAATAGATTATCAACATGTGCCAAAGAGGAATTCTTTATTCAAATACCATAATCTCATTTTGGTGTATCATATTTGGTGTATTCAGCGATTATAACACAATGATGTGTGGAAAACATACTTTACGTTTAGTACGTTCTCGTAATGATAACAATGCTATGTTAACTAGTAACAATACAACAATAGGAGAAATTCTAATTGACAATATTGAATTGAAAGTAAAGCATATAACGCCCAATGATTATATAAAAATGGAATTATTAAAATCGATAAAGCATGATCGACCAATTTTAATTCCATTCAGAAAATGGAGTTATCATGAATTACCTTATCTGAATACGGGATCTACAAAAGAGATATGGAATGTGAAAACTACCACTAATGTAGAATGTCATCGGTATGTCATTGTTGCTTTTCAGCAAAACCGAAAAGATCAGATGACTAGTGATAATACTTAATGTGATCATTGTACTATTTCTAGCATTAGGTTGCTTTTATATGGAGACTATTATCCATTTGAAAGGCCAAATATAAATTTTGCTTCAAATAACTATGCAGATATATACTGTAATTATTCAGATTTTTATCGAAGTTATATGAACCAATCTCTGTTAGAACGCAAACAAGTTTTGTTAAACTACGATAATTTTTTTACACATGCGTTGTTTGTAATTGATTTGTTCAAGAGGGCAGAAGAGCGAAACGGGGAAGACCAGAAATTACATGGGATGAGGGAATAGAAAAAGCAATAAGAGAAAGAGGAATGAGGCTGAATGACGCAAGAAGAATTGCTTGCAACAGGAAGGAGTGGGAGAGATGCATAGGAAATGAGGAATAGGAGGATAACGAGAAGAGCTCAAGCCGACACCAGTTGATGGTATAAGGCATATAGACATATATATATATACAATTTGTCTGTATGCATTTTCTTTTATTAAAATGTTTTTGTACGCTGCTAAATAAGGATTCCAAATCCGAAAGTTTCGGACGATTTCTATAAACTCTTCTGTATTTTCCATCTAAATTATTTTCCACATTTAACTGACAATTAGAATACGTTATCTATTAAAATAAATACTCACATCAATCAATATTATTTTTTCACTGTATACGTAAGTATACTAAAATAATTAAAATTGTTATGAGTAGCTACAACAGGAAATTTGTTGTCACACTGATAAAGTTCAGTAACAATTCGGATAGAAATTGAGATTTTGGGAATCGTCTATCTAGATATATACCAAATATTGGATATTTGGATATAAGTACTTGCTATTATATGTGAGTCATATTACCAATAGATAGGAGACAGTTATGATAATTGAAACTCTATTCGGTAAGCTGGAAGCCAGCAGAGGGTTGATTTCTTGCAAGGTCTTTCATTGTTGTCGTTCACTAAAGAACCCGATGATTCGGATGATCCGTAAACGTTGTCTATAGTAACACAAGGAGTGTTACTATAGATATCATAACTGACTGCATGTAACATTATTATTATTTTGTTATATGCTATTTTATATTATATAATTATGGATCACGCTAATCTAATCTATATTATAAAATTATATACACAACAAGAGCAATAGAAAAAAAAGCTAATTTTTTCTGCCGTGGCATTTAGATAATTGAATATATTAAATTGAATGTTAACGTACACTTACGTTATTGTTAGATTACAAACGTAAATGATATCTATAATAATATAATATATATTATTATATAAATAATATAATTGTACATACCAATAATGAGTGCCATCTACATTGTGTTGGGATTCTTCGAATTATCCGGCTACATACCAAACACGCATATACCATCTGTGGAGATTTTAATTTGAAAAAGGGCAAATCAAGTCGCAATTGTGAAAAATGCCAGGTTTATTCATTGTGGTAAAATAGCAACGTTTTAAGAGTAACACATTATATTACAGTATTTTATTCTAATACATACATATGTACGTACATATTTATGTACATATATAGATACATGTAAGCAATATTTTACATAAATAGCAAAATTAAGAAATTGTATTTGAGTTTGCTTCAAAAATATAAGATAATAATTGACAGGCGACTAAATATTAATGAAAGTTTTAATATGTTCTGTATTATTGAAATGAAAATTTTTTCGCA
This sequence comes from Platypus cylindrus, assembly GCA_949748235.1. Lineage (NCBI taxonomy): Eukaryota > Metazoa > Arthropoda > Insecta > Coleoptera > Curculionidae > Platypus > Platypus cylindrus. Next base: position 43,058,069 of record OX456488.1, on the reverse strand, counting down.
TGTTCTAAATATCTTTTAAAGACACGCCAATATTCGAATCAAAATCTCTGAAACTTGTACATATTTATAGTTTACGATTATGTTATTTACTACTATACATTAATCTAAATATCAAAAACAACTAAGTATATAAAAAATATATTCTCGCTAAATTTCATACAGATGATTTTTAAATGCTTCCCGATAGGCACTCAAAATCGCAAATTTGATCCAGTATACAGTATCAGGTATATTTGCGATTTTGACAAACTTCGCTCGAATTTGAGTGAAAATTTTAAAATGATTTTGGGCTATGCGGTTCCAATTATGGGAGGTGTTTTGTTCATGAATAAATAAAATGACAAGAAACAAATCGCTTTGAATTTGAAAACATGTACAATAGTGATAATGTATAATTAACGTATCATATTTAACATAAAATAATATTACGTTATTCTATTTAAATATTAACTTTTTACTAATGTCTGCAGGACGAAATGGTGAATGCGCAACTACTTAATAATAATGTTGTTTATGTAGTAAGTTACAACTTTTCTCTCTGCATAGCTCTTTAATTCATATTATGATTATACGACCTAAAACATTATTAGTTGAACAAATGTTGATAGAACCATAATTAAAATAAGTAGATTCCATGGATGATATATATTCCATGTATAATTTATATTCTACGTGTTATCGTCCCCTCGTATACGCTTGCAATATAAAAAAAATATAGTAATTACCATAAAATTGAAGAAAAAAAACGTCGACGGCGCCAAATTATTAGAAATCCGTATGAAAACGCACAGAGGCTGAATAACAACATTTACGCCAATAGAAAATTGATTTGTATACATGTGTAAATTGCCTACATTTTACGAAATATACTTTTTAATACAAGAAACACTTGTTTCTATTTACGTGCTATTTTACGTAATTATTTTATGTTTATTATTTGAACTTAATTTAAAAATGCTTTACAATTGTTTGTTGCATTCCGAGTGCGACCTTGGATGGATTTTAACGTTTGCAAACGCAAATATTTCGATGACAGAAAAAATTTTCCTTCTCACTCCTGCTTTCAGTTAAACATATTTCCATCTTTTTCTTAGTCGCTGGTGTTACATGCCTCGCAACTTGTACGAGGTACTGCAGCCATGATGCGGGGTGTACCTAAATTTTAATTACTAGATTTAAATATTAATTAGAGTAATTTAATTTAGGATAATATCTATTATGTATGTACAATAATAGTTTTGTACATGTTTTTCTAATTTCGTGTTTTTTACTCGACAAGGTACTGTCATATAATTTTTTGGTTTTTCATTGTTTTCATGTAACTCTAACTCATAAACATTTACTGACATGTTATTAAGTTTTTCAAATATACTTATTTGACCTACTGAAATTGGTAATTGTAAGCCATCTTTTTTTAATAAATTTGAATAATGTGGATACGATGAAATTCTATCTGAATGATTTGTAGCAGGATAAAGTCCTGCAATAAAAACATGAATTATCTTAGTTTCTTATGTTAATGCAGGCCTTTTTATTTGAAATTTCTTTAGGTAATTGAGTATAGGATAAAGCACCATGACCCAATCCATGTTTATTTATACTCGTATTAATTTGTATATTAACTATTTTCTTCAGGACGCAACCACTATGACGTTCTTGAATTTCAAGATTTTATGTAGTACTTTGTCAATGACCGTGCCACTATCAATTTTTTCTTTTCTAGTATGAAAATATTTATATTCTAAAATTTGTATATTTTCTGTGGTGGTGATATATTGAGCGCATAAGCAGGTGTTTACTTTAACACCTGCTTATATTAAAAGCAACATTCATTGCTTTTAATATATTATTTATACGTCTCTTAAAAAGTTCAAAAGAATCTTTTAAAAATTCTGTGGCATCTGTGTGCCTTATGTTATAAAGGATGCCTGTTCGGATACGGTTGTTGAATGCAGAATTTAGATCGTTTCAAATTATTCTATCACTTTTCTTAGAAGCTCGCAAATTGCCACCAGTATGAGTCTAATAATTATTATTTTTTAATATAAGATGAAATCTTCTTAAATGACTTAAATCTGAAGAAAGCTTAATACAAACTCCTACAGGTTGCTTCTCACGTACGATTTTCAGGACGTCTCGGATACTTTTATGGATTTTTCTGATCTATATGGTCGTTTCTAGACTGGAACTATCTTTTAACATAGAGTAAAGGTACAGCTTCTGAAAGTATATTTACTATATCACTGCTTAAACTAATTGTACTTTTCATGATCACTATATGCACACTTATACAACTGAAAACAATACTAGTAACTTTATAATATTACAAGCAACTATAAATTTAATTTTTTGTAGTAGAATACTTCAACATTACTATGAGCATACGGCTTAAATACATGATATACCACCACCCACAGCAAAATCATAATCCATTTAATAAGAAAACTTTTTAATCTTTAAATCTTTAAAAGAAAATCGGTCTGATTTTATATTTTGCTAAATAAACAATACAGATTAGAACCGTACTAGAATCATTTTTCACCCTTATAATCGTTTAATACAACTATCATACTGTTAAAGAGTTGAGGTGGTTTTATATTTTATATTAAAAATACAGATTATTATTCCACGCATTCTAAAATTCCTTAAGAGAAATGTGTTTTAAGTGCCGATCAAATCGATAAACATCTGTTTGTAGCTTTGTCATGAAGCAAAATCTTTATTGTTATTAAATACAATATTTTCTACAATAAAGAATGATTGATGTTCAGCTAAACATTAGGCGTTTTATAAAATTAAATAATGTCCTCTAATTTGAAGCATCTAAATAGGAAACCTTAATATGTATTGGGTATACGAGATTTTCTATAATAACTGAATGATTGATGTTCGACTAAACATTAGGCCTTTTATATAATTAAATAATGGGAAACACTGATTTTAAATATGTATTGGATTCGTCATATATATTTTAGTACAATGGAATTAGATTATTTACGTTGTATTTTTGTAAGAATATAATCATAACAGGTAATAATAATGACAAATTAAAAATGATTCAAATTACTAGACAGCAAAAGACAGAATGTGATTTGGTTAACATGACATTCATCAATACATATCATGTCTTTCCCTTAATTAATAGGCTACATTTAATTGACTTTAACACATTTTATAATAATTTTAGAAAAGCTGATTCTAAACTTAGCTTAGGGCTAAATATATAAATCGAGATTTAATACCGATTATCACATTTCTAGGAAAATTTTTCACTCTTATAACCTTTTCAAATAACATCCTGTTAAAAAATCAGGCAATTTTATATTTTGTATTAAAAATACAGATTATTATTCGGCAAAATTCAATTTATATACCCAACTTAAAATAATGGATGTCAGTTGGCTTTGTGGTGCAGTGGTAACGTCGTTATACCCCACATAAAAGTTTATAAGTTCGATTCCTATTCACATCTCAAAAATTTTATTTTCAAGATCTTCTTTATCATCCGTCTCTCACTCTCTCTCGTTTTCTTTTACTCTTCTTGTTTACTGCTGCAATTACGAGCATGCTTACTACATTTAGGATAGGTATAAAGACGTCTATTATAAAGTAATTATATCGTAAAATATTTTTTCGCCTATGAAAAAAATTACCTTAATATTTCTTGATCTGAACGATTTGAAATGCAAAAGGCAGAAGGTGGTCTGCCTTTCCGATGGTGGTCCCGAACGAGTAATATATGTAACTCAAAATTATAACTATTCAGCCAATGTGTTCCATCTAAACAAATGCAGTCATTTCCATATTTTCATAATAGTTCACACTGTGCTTAAGCCATTATGACTAAAACAAAATCTTCGTTTCTCAAAAAAGTGTAGTTATCTATTGCACTTCCTTGACTTTTATAAAACAAGACACATCAATTATTTGACATTTCCTTTACCTAAGCTTCTATGCTATTGGCATCATTAGAGTGTCTGACTGAATTAGAATTTAAATTAAAACATTTTTCTATATTATACAAGTCTTTCCTCCGCAATAAATGAATTCTTTCCAACTCAGAATTACAAATAGAGTTCCTCACGTTCTCCAAAATCTCATCAAGAGGGACCTTGATATAAAATATAAAGATATCCCGACGGCATTTTTATACGTATCCATGTGGTAAGCGAGACACAGCCATCACCTTTTTTCGAATTGTTGACAATATTCGATGCTACCGACATCTATCCACACAACATCAAACTTCAAACATTACATCAAAAGATACCTTGGAAACCACGTTGAAACTTACTCTACCCACCAAAACATGGCGCCACATTCCAAAAACAAATAGGAAATGTCATTGACCAAAAAATATGACACTGATCATTGACAAACAAAATGCGATAAAAAAATTTTTTTGCCGCTACAAAAAATTGTAACGCCATCTTAGTGGCGCTACATTTTGAACCCGTGGTATGGTTCTGCTGTTGAATATCTACAACGACGTCTATATTTAAGATATCAATCTTCGGATTTTTCAGTTTCTGAAACCATTTTTTATGGTAGCGCTTTGTGCGTTTATTATCTTTCATACATGTTTTGTTAATGTTACCATATGGACCGTGGGGCATATGCTTATTTATTTAGTTTTTGCTTAAAAACGCCGTTAATTGTTGATTATAATATTTTAATGGCCGTTAAGTCATGGCAGTCAGCAGCTGTTCGACCTAACGACAATTCTTCTTGAATTTCAGACTATTCTGGGTTGCAAGTGAATGTAGTGAATAAATCTGGTTGCCCATGTGCACGTACATATATTATGATATCTTGAGCATATTCATGCATATGTCTGGGACTGCCGATATATGTTGTAGGTAATGTAACCATTTGACTAATATTTTGAGCATCTGCGTCATTTATTACAGCATCTCCCAAGTCGAAAACGACATGAATGTTATTTTCAACTCGCACCTTTCTTTGATTTAATCGAATGAATAGAAGTCGTTCTGTTTCACCTTTTGCGTACATGTCGACAATTAACTGATGAAATAATTGTTGATACAATAGAATGGCGATTTCCTGTGTTGTTCGGGTCATTATACGATACCCATAAAAATCATTAGCTGAAACTTTTTTGTTAGTGGTCATACCAGTTTGTGAATTTACATGTTTTAAATTAAAATAATAGCCATTCTCTTCTTGCCAAAAAATTAGCGGATATTGCAAGGTATCATATGATCTGTGGGTTTCAGCAATCTGCTTTAGACCCGTGTCACATTTTTGAAGCTCAATATCTTTTACAGCTACATCATTTATAATCCTAACAATTGCCATGCCGTCAATTGTAGGCGCATTAAAACCCCGTTCGTGTTCTCCAGCAGGTGTCTGATGGGCTTAAATAATCAATCAACTTCTACTCATCTGCTGCCATTCTTTACAAAGCCGTTTTAAACACATGCACTAAATTATTTCATTCTAGTAGCAATGTTTGAATCTTCAAGACAGTATCTTGCTTTACAGTTGAAAGAAAAGGGTTGTTACAACGTTGATTCGTTTGATCACCTTCATTTTCCATGAAGTAGATTTGAAGAAATTTGTAATATTGATACGGCTGTGGTAACGGACTCAATTCTGTGATAGACTTGACCTCTAGCTTAGGATTAGGAACATTTGAAGTTTGATCACAGTATGATTGCTTCACTTATTTTATTCCTACGTTTTGGTTAATTTCTGTGACCGATTTATCGTTACCTTTTCTTGATTGTCGGTAAATCTTTGGCTGAGATTTCCCTTCTACTGGTGGAAAGGGGGAGTTGTACCTGTTTAAATCGGCCACTAGGAAAATCCTGTGTGTTTGGGGATAATTATTTATATTTTATTTTAATAATTTAATTACCCTAAACTTTTGATACACCTCTGGCGTCGTTGCGCGCTTTTGACCCTTTTGGAACGGCGCGCGAGTGAATCAATGAGAGTTTTTTTTAATGATGGGGGAGAATAGCCGAGACCACAAACTTTAACGGTTGATTTTTTATTATTGAACGTGACGAGCGGGTAGTATTTTACTAAGAGTCGGGAAGTCTTGACTTTCCATCCTGGGAGCGATTACATCGTTGCGAAGATTCGCAATACCCAAACGAGGATTTGGTAATTCGCTCCCAGATATTATCGTCGGTTGGCAACAACTGTTGTCAAAGGCGGTGCCCAAATTGGGGATTTTGTGCATAATTCTGGTTCCGGGATTCCTGCAGAGTTCCTGAAGAGGAGTGGAACCTGTCCACTGGATGCTTGTTGTCCATCTTGCTTCATCCAGCTCTGCTATAATTCGTTGGTTCCCAAAGTAGCCAACGGCTACCTTTTTTTTCATTTGGATTCAGCATTGATGCTCCAACATCAGTAGCGTAACCTTTTAACACCATATGGATTGTGATATTATCTTAATTCAATAAATAATTTTTTTTTATTCAAAGAGCAATTATTATTTTACACCCATTCGAACTCTGAAGACTAGCACGTTACAATTGGTGTCAGGTGTGGGTTGTCAATTAAAAACTGTTTCGAAAATGAACATTAGTGATTTAAAAGAGGTGGATTTAAAAAGCGAGCTACAGTATAGAGATTTGGATACCACCGGAAAGAATATGTGTTGATCAGCCTGCCCATATCGGCATGAAGTGAAGGCACCTTTCGGGGCAATAGGATTTTTAAGGAGGGGGCCGTGTAACGATATTTACTTATATAAACAATAGCAACTACGACTACACTCTAGAATAATCTCAATGACATGTATTTTAATAAATAAAATTGTCTAGAACTGTCTTGACGGACACAGATTATTTAAACCAATAGGCCATAGATCAGTCAGAACCATTGAGAATATCCTAGGATGTGTATTTTATATAAAAAAGCCGTAATTTTCGATTTCCGGATCAGTTTATCTATTGCTTAGATACGCGTCGCTTAAATAAATATTTGTATAAGAATCTGCTCGGTAAATCTGTATATAAATAGTCTTTGTCATATTGTTCAAATAGTGCTCCTGAATTGTGTTTAATAATTGTGTTGATTGTCTTGTGTTCCTCTTAGACATTTTTATTTTATTTAAATAAATAACATTGTATTTTATTCAAAGTGTAATTATTAATTTTACACCAATTCCAATTCATAAGACTAGAACGTTACACTACCATACATAACTTTTAGTGCTTTTCAAAAATTCTGAAAAGTGTTTTTCAAAACATTTATTAAACAATATTCAATTTTAAACAGTCAAAATTTAATACATTTTTAATTTGAATTTAAAGTTTATAAAAATAAACAATTCTGACCTTCGCTCATTTGCTGTGTGGGCCAGTACGCTAAGTATACTGGTAGTATCAACGCTAAGTGTTGCGCAATATTGTGAAATAATTAAAGTTGATTTTTCGGATTAAAGATATTAAGAATAGTTGTTTGTATTGATATCAGGAGTACGTGGTGTGAATATTTTAAAACTTAAAATGAACACTCTGTCTTTACTTTTTGATTATTTTAACTAATTAATTTCGTTTTTCCTGGTGTTTTGATAGTTTGAAATTACTTTCAACCGTCTTTGTAGGGCGGCTGTTTTAATTTACTTTCACCATCTGTTAATTGAATACAAATCTACTAAAAGAAATTTTAAACTGATCAAAACCCTATGAAGAACGAAATTAATTAATTCAAATTATCAAAGAGTAAATCTACTATATAATAAAAAAAAGTTTGCTTCCAGTATGCTTTTCTTCAGACTTCGGCCTGTACTGCCTTGCCAGTCGTCGTACATCAGCTAGCAACTAGCAACAAAGTAACTGCTTACGAGCAAGGGAGATGTGTAATGTGAAGGCATCATCATTAATCATGGATGTTTGATTTCTATTTAAATTTGAATGCATAATTTATATTAAGCAGACCAAATTGGCCTAATAGTTAAAGCTGGCATTTAAGTTTTTATTCTGACAGCTCTTTTTAGTCTGGATTTTTTTTAGTTTAATTTTATTTAATTCTAAGAGATCTGAGGCACATATAAATGTTTCATGCTAATTTAGTTGCAAAAATTGTGTATCCTCCCGATGCCGGTCATTTCCGTATACTGCGCGATTTAGGCTGACATATTCGATTATCGTTATGGATAGGTTTTATTGTATATCTCTCAGTGTGAGTATGATGAGAGATAGTAGCGTCCATTATGTGGCACCGAGGCAATGCAACCGTTAGTAAACACTACATCTTATTGGACGATTTAAAATCTTTAGATATAGCATTGAGTTTGACATTTGCGCCGTTGAACATTGAAGTTGTTGCACATGTCGTTCGTGCAAAAAAATCATTAAAATTTAATACTCCTTTATAGTTGAGACTAAAACATATAGGTGTCATGATGTATCGATTATTAGTTTCGCACTTGGAAAGCATTGCCATAATTTTCTTTTTAAGCTACAGTTTTTGCAGCAACTCCTTCAAAATTGTAATATTTAAAAGTCATTATTTTAATACCAAAATTTTTTTGTAGCGTAAATTTTAATTAATACCAAGTGTATTCAAAATCGAAGGGAGAACGGTATTATAGCAGCGTTGGAAATGTGACAACATTTTACATGTGATCGTAAGGGGATGAAACATGAAAAATCGACATAAGCAGCAACACTAAACATTTAGAGTAGAAACATTTACCAGTCTCTTTGCTGGGTAGACCTTTTCTTCTTAATTTTTTTTTGAAGTCTCCTGCTTTAATCACTTTTGCGTACTACGTGAAGTTTTCCAATACTGGAAAATTAGCAGTTGTGATTTTCACCATTAATTTTCATCAACCATAAAGGTAAGAAATAGAAATTTACGATTTGTAATATTTAAAAATTTATCTGATATTAATAAAGAATTAGTTGGTTATTCTATTAAATGAAACTAAGCTAAATCTGTGTTGAGGCATTGAAAATAACTTTTCTACATTTATTTCATTTAAAACTTGAAATATCGAAAAATTATTAAGGATTGACATTCATTTACAAAATTAGCCAGTGAGAAAATATATGCTTGTAGAAAAAACTTAAAAAAAAAATTAAACAACTCGTCATTCTATGAATTTAGTTATCCTGCGATAAAGCATTCAAAATAAATTTAAAACCACTGTTGTTATAGTATTATAGCCATGTGTGCGTGTATATGATTTAAATTTGCTGTCGGTATAATAAATCGTCTGATAATTTATGTGACAAAGTGATCCATTTCTGTCTCACGATATCTCTGATTTTAATTTTTATACTTAATTATTATTGTTTATATTGGATATAAATTATTCAGTTGTGTGTGTGTTTATACTTTTTATTCAGTAAAAGCGACATCATCGTGCTCTGCTACTACGCCTCTGTCATAATCAGAAACCACCTCTTTTCTGCTCTAATCCTAATAATAATTATGTTTGTCAGTTAACAAACTTCTTGTTCCAACAAGACCAAATTTCAATCAATTACATTTCCATTTTGGGCAGCAACGCAAGGCGTGGCACGGAGGGGAGAAGCTTTCTTAATTATGGCTTGTGCTGTGCTATTAAATATGCAACATGCATTAGAATTTATTCACGATAAAATGAATAAAGTGGAAAATTGTTAGTTAGTTTTAAATCTAGCTGTTTGGATCCCTCAAAGATTTCTCTTATAAGCGTGTGTGTAGGAAACAGTTTGAATATACAATATAATATAATCAATTGTGAAGATAACTCGGAGAAATACTTCAGCATTAGTTATTATTATTAATAAGTAAGAGATACCAATATTAATTCGCTAAACCAAAATCGCAATATAAAATCGCAGTTTTATTTGTTGGATTATATTGAAACTAATTTTCTAAATTAGCTTAATACCACAAAACCTACCTTCAGCAAAAAAAAAAACAATTTCTGGATTAAATGGCAGACATAATTAATTTTTCAAATTAATTATTTGTTGATTAAAATTACCTCATTAGAAAAAATAGCGCTGAATACGCGTGTGAAAAACCGATTTTTGGTGCTCACTAATGAAACACTCACTGCTCCACAGCTCGTGTTTCAAACTCGTTCGCACCAAAAAACAAGCGGTTTTTCACACTTGTATTCAAATATACTATTTTCATACGCGTATTCAACGCTATTTTTTCTAATGAGGTAATTTTAATCAACAAATAATTAATTTCGAAAATTAATTACATCTGCCATTTAATCCAGAAATTGCTGTGTTTCCCTGAAAGTAGATTTGATGATATTAAGTGAGTTTAGAAGATGAATTTTAATGTAATCTAACAATTAAAACTACGAAATTACGTTATTATAATTCACTAAATTGCGTGCGAAGAACTTCTGCTTTTCGGCACCAAAAATCGACTTTTCGCACGCGTATTCAACGCTATTTTTTCTAATGAGGTAATTTTAATCAACAAATAATTAATTTCGAAAATTAATTACATCTGCCATTTAATCCAGAAATTGCTGTGTTTCCCTGAAAGTAGATTTGGTGATATTAAGTGAGTTTAGAAGATGAATTTTAATGTAATCTAACAATTAAAACTACGAAATTACGTTATTATAATTCACTAAATTGCGTGCGAAGAACTTCTGCTTTTCGGCACCAAAAATCGACTTTTCGCACGCGTATTCAACGCTATTTTTTCTAATGAGGTAATTTTAATCAACAAATAATTAATTTCAAAAATTAATTATGTCTGCCATTTAATCCAAAAATTGTTTTGTTTTTGGTGAAAGTAGGTCTGTGGTATTAAGTGAGTCTAGAAGATGAATTTTAATATAATCTAACTTTTAAAACTACAAAATTACCTTATTATAAGTCACTAAATTGCGTGAGAAAAACTGCTACTTTTCGGGACTCAAGTCGACTAAAACGGGCGCCGAAAAGTGTACTGTTCGGCACCGAATTAGAAAATAGTATATTTGAATACAAGTGTGAAAAATCGCTTGTTTTTTTGTGCGAACGAGTTTGAAACACGAGCTGCGAAGCAGTGAGTGTTTCATTAGTGAGCACGAAAAATCGGTTTTTCACACGCGTATTCAACACTATTTTTTGTAATGAGGTAATTTTAATCAACAAATAATTAATTTAAAAAATTAATTATGTCTGCCATTTAATCCAGAAATTGCTTTGTTTTTGCTGAAAGTAGGTTTTGTGGTAATAAATGAATTTAGAAGATGGATTTTAATATAATCTAACAAATAAAACTACGAAATTACGTTATTATACGTCATTAAATTGCGTGCGAAAAATGTTGTTTTTTTTGTTTTTCCTTGCGTTGTACAATTCTAGTTATTTTCTTTTTATTCACGATAAAATGTTAAGGTTCCGTAGTAAATAAACAAAGGTTTTAGTTTGTAAATTAATTGTAACAGTACATTTAATTTAATTAGGAATAATTGAAATATTGGCATGATACCATAATTATTAATGGTTTTTTTTTTATTTTATTTGAAAAATATTTATTTTATTTATTATATCAATTTATTTATTATGTCAATTTATTTTATTGATGAATTTTTTTTTTTTTTAATTGTATAGGCCTAAACCATATAGCATAGGTATAGGGCAGTCGGACTGCAAAATTGAAAACAACTTCGGATAAATAAAATCTATTTTTGTAAATAAAGTTGTTTTCAACATAGGGGTCTGCAGCCAGCACCACACTAAGGTATATGAAAATTGTTATAGTGAATCTCCCACCCTGACCCTTGACTTTAATAAATAATCTTGGGTATAAAAAGGGTCCGATTCGGCCGAAATGGGGAAGTTGTTTCGTGACTTCAAGATACCTAGCTGTAAAAGGTGGGGTATAGGAAACATTAAAACGACTTCACTGAAAGCAGCAGAGTAATCCGCTCACCCGAAGAGGGACTTAAACTCTGCTCATACTTCCTGCGGTTACAGGGCGGAAATTTGCTTGGCATAACTAGTTCCTTTGGCCAATCGAGTTCTCGAACGGCTACTCTGTCCCGTGGTGGTCGAGTTCTCGAGATCCAGTCCCTTTGACCAATCGAGTTCTCGAACACCTACTCTTTTCCCCTGATTATCTATTTCTCGAAATCCAGTTCCTTTGGTCAATCGAGTTCTCGAGTGGCTACTCTTTTTCCATTGGTGATCCCGTTGTTTTGCCCAATCGAGTTCTCGAACGGCTTCCTTTTCCTACCTATGTGTCAAGCAAAAGTCCATGACCGACGCTAATTGACCGAATTGTTTAATCATTAAATTTATTTTCAGTATTTTTCACCATTAGCGGTGTGGTACCTGCTACCGTTAGATTATTATTATTATTATCAGTTATAAGGCTTAGTCATTGCATTTTCTTTTATTTTCTAGGAAAAAGGTATATTTTAAATTTATAGTATAGCATATTTAATTTCTTTAAATACAGATATAGAAAATGAAGGTAAGAGTAAAAAGTATATACGATTGTTTAAACCCGAATGTACTGATTCGTTTATTTTATTTTTGCCAAACTATTTCTTTTTGTTAATGACGATTTATAATTTAGAATGTACATTATATTTTTAATCTAGCTGGCTTTATTTTCCTACTCAGTTTCTATGAACGCTAGAAAAACCATCTCCACTGTCTAAAGGCTACTCGTAAAGCCCAACAATGTACAAACAATGTAGATATGTGTATATAAGCATATGCATATAATAATTCAATAATCAATAGACGCAGGCCGAAAACTTATTGTCACACCAATTGCACACCAATATTAACTGTAAAAAGATAGAAGGCTATAAGGTCTTCTACCATTTTTGAATATATTGGAAATAGATTTATAAAAAATGGATCGCAGATCTTTAGTTTTTTCTGTTACATCTTTATTTTTCTTTTACTAATTTATTAAATAAAATTTAACTAAACAATTGGCTATTATTTATATTTATTATATTTATTGCCTAAACTGATATGTATGTATGTAATATTGTCGTAGATATAATTTTACGGTAACATTTTCAAATGCATATGAAGTTACTGTACAATAAATAAAATTTATAATTAGTGAAGTACGGATGCAGTCAAGGTAAATTATCGGAAGTAACTACCGCTATACCACGGATACCAATATCCCCGTCTCAGACTAATAGTCGTAGAAAAGTTTCAGTTTTTCTGTATTTATTGTTAAATATCTTTTTGACGACAAAAAAAGTTAAAACTAACTCTTTTTGGAGTTAGTTTACTGCCAATGGTAACGCAATTATCATTGGTGGCATATACTTTGTTCATGTCTTGTTTTTTTAGATTTTAATCTTCATTTTAATTTCATTATTTATATTATCTCGTAACATTAAAATTTAAAATGTACAAAGACAGACGTTGTTTTGTTGAGGATTGCAAGATTATTATTGTCTCCCATCGGACAATAATCTAAAAATAAGTTTTCTACGCCACTGATTCTATAATATTAAAATTGAAATAATCACACAATGACACTTACCGCTTAAATGAAAATTGATTTGTTGTTTTAAATAGTCCGATAACACATTGATAGTTTTGAATTTTTGTATTAAAATCCATGATTTTCCTTTAAATTTAGAAAATAAAATTTCCCATAAGGACAATGCTAAATTATCAGTACTTCTACTCCAGCGCTACTTATTGGGTGCACACTTTTGTTTCTGGTTTCCTGTCTTTCCTTACTCTTCTATAACAACGTCATATAATGACAATTTAAAAATAAAAAGCGACGGGTTCCAGAATTTTAAAAAAATGTTTTTCCTAACTATTGTATAGAATTTATTCGTTGCTTTAAAATAGCAATTAAAATACTGTAAACTCCACGAAAAGGAAAAATATACACACGTAGAGGTAGTCGAGTGAGTTACATACATTTCCTCAATTTTTTCCAAAAATTGGGAACTTTGCAGAAATTACAAAATGGAAATAATTAACCATTGAAGTTAGAAGTGTGGGTCGTGCCGCTTTTTTTTTCTTGTTTCCCCTCTTTGTTATAGTCTTCCATATTTAAAATAATAAAATATCAATGCTTTATTACTAAGTAACATATTATTGAATCAAATAAAAGAACAAGAACTAAAAGTAACTACGTAATTAACAATAATTTCTCTATATACACATATAGAGTATATCTATATACCTTGGTTTCACGGTTTTTTATACGATTTAAACATTTGAATTTGCTTTAAATTTAGCATGTTACAAGAGTCTATAAATAATAAATAAACATAAATAAATAATTGATGAACTATTATAACAAAGGTTTATCAATTATTTATCTATAATATAAAATTATTTCTATTTAAAAGTCGTTGCGGTAATATATCATAGTGTTAAGTTTCCGTACTGGCGCTTGCGTACATTAATCAGTTTTGGCTGAACCGTACAGTCCGTTGATATAGACAAATTTCCATATAACACGAGCGTAGTTGTAGGTTACTTTCATAGGAGGTCTTGGGAAAAGTTAAACAAGTGGCCGCACATCCCTGATCCATGATAATCACGTTTCACTGCCGCTATATTACGGCTAGAACGCTGAATTTCAGAGCAACAATCGGAAACTGCTCTGCATACTCTGCAAGAGTGGACTTTTGCTTGTATTTGCCCTGTTCCTTTAATTACGAATCAAAAAATTTGCTTCGTACAGTCCAATCGATTCTATTGGTAAACAACACTACCAAATGGATAGCAACCCACTATTGGATGGTATGGATCAAACAATTCATTGAAGTAGAGTTAAACTACCAACAAAGCAGGCCGCTGGCAAGATTTTAGGTGAAATACATTCACCTAACGCACATTGGGACGATCCAATGTTGTCGGTTGTAACAGTAAACACCTTTATTTGGTAAATTTTCTAATACCAACTATAATGTATGTATATACGTTTATATATACAAACGTAGTTGCCGTTTAACAGTCGGATTCTGCTGTTTACAATTATTACTAAATAATTTATTTTATTTTATTGGTATTCATTTTACATTAAGTGTCGAATAGTCAGTCCCGATGCGACAAATAATTAAAATTAAGTAGTTTCCCTTCTCATTGCAGAATAATTTATATATTCTGCGAAAATTCTAATTTATATATATATTTATAGCGGGCCGGAAGTGTGGGTGGTTGCGCAGATTCCGACCGACCGTCAGCCACCTCCTGCGAGGTTGAATGTGAAGCCCAGTATGGCGGCGTGGCCAAGACATCGTTCGCAAAGTTATACTGGTGGTACCGAGTCTAGTGATTTACCCGGACAAATTAAAATGTTACCAACTTTTGTGGACTTAACTAAAGTAGACTCAGCGGTCAGTAGGAAGCGTAGTGCTAATTCCTACTGGACGATAAATTACCAAAAGAGCAGTGTGTAGATAGCAGACGATGTTATGGCAACTCGGCTAGCGCGTCTGTTAAAAATTGCATTGTGGGAGTGACGACGCTTGTCATGAAGATGGACGCTGGTATAGTCCAGAGTACGTCGCGAGAGGTGAAAGAAGCCATATCTAAAATAACCTGATACGTTAGGATTCTAAATAGTTATAAAGTGATGGTCGTCTTAGATCAACATATGAGGGAGACTCCTTCTCTTAAGCATGCAGGTACGCAAGTGAAGGTTGATTGCTGCGATGTGGGTACGCAGACAGATGATGCGGTTGCGTCGGATATACCGCTGCTGATTGGAGCGTCTGATGATTACGATGAGTACATTAAGATCAGAGATATGCAAATTGGGGAGGCTCATTTTGGGTCTACAAAGTTTGTCGAGGGGAACCCGATGTATGCAGTGGGAGTCGGATATAGAGTTCTTATCATCGAAAAAGGCAAAGACTGTTGGAGAGAGATACTCGCTAGGAACTTCAGAATGAGGTACCCTGAAATGGCTGGGTGTGATAATGAGGTGTTCTCATTAAGGCGGGAAATCACGTTAAGGAGTAGTTCGTCGAAGAAAGAAGTTGCCATAAGGGGTTATTGGGATGGTAGAAGGGCTGTTTTGGCTGCTTATAAAAATTAGAGGTGAGATCGAGGCGGAAGCCAATACATCACGTAGGCCATGCATAAAGTCAGGAATGTTAAAACTTGGAATATGAGGAAGATGGCTGAAATGATATTTAAAAACAGAGGTTTTAAAGTTTGTGTGCACGTCCCGGCAAAAGTACCCAATCAAGGAATAGACACAGGAGGTAGACCTTACGCAGTGGCGTAGCAAATATCACCGATCGTATTGCGGCTCTGAACAAAATACAGGATAAGTTAGCTCCTAGTGAGGTCGAGATGATATGGTCAATCAGAACAAATCGGGAAGGGAACATGGTCATTACTGCCGATCGAAACGACAGTAACATCGAAAGTTTGAAGAGTGGCATTCAGGCTGCTGTGGGGGCTAAGAATGTCACGTTGAGATGCAGAAGATTATATTCATTAAAGGTATGGTGCTTACTACTGATGCCAAAGTAGTAGAGAAAGCGGTCCGCGCTAGGATTCGCGAAGAAGAAATCATTTTTGGGAAAATGAGACCCGTACCGGCGGACACGCTTACTATGACGATCCGTGTTGGTAACGATGTGGCGAAGAGGCTGCTTTCCCAGCCTGTCTAGACTCTAACCATGCCTAAGGATTGGCATGGTTCGGTGCATGATGCACGAGAAAGTCGAAGTGACAACTTGCTTCAAATGCTGGATGTACGGGAACACAGCAAAAATTGTAGTGGTGAGGATAAGGCTGACTGGTGTCGTCGATGCTGCGACAAGGGACCCCAGGAAAAAAGCTGTGAGCCTCAACCTTTGTGCCTTTTCTGTGGCACGGGGCACGCGACATGAACGGGAAGCAGCCCAAAACACCGGGAAGAAATTAGAAACTCACAAGCTAAGAGAGGTTCTCTAGGGGGCTAAGTTTGGGTGTCCCTTATGAGGGATAAGAAGACTGACATTGCACTTTGTACAGTTGAACTGCAATAGGAATGCTCCCGTCCACGACCTGTTGGTGAGGGAAGAGTACACTGCACGATATTCAGTCATCATGGGACAAGAACAACACAGACGAACATGTTGTAAGTACATTTACGATGTCAATATGTCTTGTTTTATACATTGCCACGGACATCTCCCACGTAAAATAGTGAGGGGCGCTAGTTTTGTTTGGATTGAGCTAGGCATCAACAGGATGGCTGTCGTTACGTGCTGTTTTTCTTCTCACGGCCTGGATGCTGATTTCTCTGAGCTGCTTGACCGAATTGGTGAAATGATGGATGCCGACCGCGGGCTTGCGGTTGTTATGGGTGGTGACCTTAACGCCAAGTCGACCTCGATGGGTTCGCATGTGGTAAATAGAAGGGACAGGAGTGGCTGCTGGGATGTGACATGATTGTTTTAAACGAGGGGTACTGTCATACGCTTGATGGGCCGGGGGGCCAATCCATTATCGATTTTAATCTGGCCACCCCCAATGTTGCTGGTGGAATTGACTTGTGGATGGTGGAAGCTACAGGGGAAAACTTATCGGATCATATTGCGAGATGTGTTCCAAGCCCAGCAGTTACTGCCTAGATGAAGGATTACCAGCAGGGCCTGGGAAAGATTCTCCGCTAGAGCTCAGACCGTAGAAGTCCATGGTTACTGTGATCTGACTGTTAAAATGGTGCAGTCAATGTGCGATAAGTATTTCTTACATCACGGACAGAAAACTAATAGGGTGGGGAAGTACCGGTGGAACGACTCCGTGGCTAGAGCCAGAAAGTTTGAATACGGATGAGGAGAGCCTGGAAGCGGACTGTCGGAACACGTGGACAATACGGGGTGGGGAGCGCTAGAGATGATTACCTCGTGGCCAGAAGAGCCCTCAAAACTGAGATCCGCAAAAGCAAAGTCAGCGCTAATCTTATTCAGGATCTTGACAGAAACCCCTTTAGAATGGCTTACAAAATAGTTAGGCGGAAGCTGGGTGCCGATCAGATGGTGCCTTTGAGCGGTACGGACGAAAGGAAAGTGATTAACGAGCTTATAAACAATGAATCTACCTTGGATGGTGGTTGCGTCCGGACGCTGGACGGTGAACACGCTCACACCCAAGTCACGACGGACGAAGCCCTAAAGGCGGCTATGGGTCAGATGAGTGGAATGCTTTATTACCTGTTCTAATACAGTGAAAATAGTTCCTAGTTATACGATCTTCATTTCTTTTTTTTTTTTTTTGGTTGATTTATAATACTCTGTATTATTTTTTTGTTCTTCAACGGATAGCCATTGTTGGAACTCTAAAATTTTATGATAAATTTTGATTTAGTTTCGGGTGTGTGCTCGCGTATACACATAATATAAAATTTTTCCAAGGGACGTACCATTTAAAATATATTAACTAAATTATTTATTTACTATATATTATTTATTTTTTATTTAAAATTGCCCTATACGGGTTTCATAAAGTAGTTACTTAGACCCCCAAAAGAGTGCTATAAAGACGACTTTAAAGCACCGAATTAGAAAAAAAATTGTATGTTATTGTACATAACAATACAAGAAAAAAGAAATAACAAGAAAAACAAAAATAAACGTCTATAAAACAATAATAAGACCGACACTGACATTTGGATGTGAGACATGGATAACAGATATAAAGGAAATAAGTTAAGTCCAAGCGGTAGAAATGAAATACATGAGGAGAGTAAAGGGAGTGACAAAGAGAGAAAGAATCAGGAATGAAGAAATAAGAAAAGAACTGGGAATGGAGGCGATACACGAATACATAGAGAAGAGGCAGTTGGGATGGTGCGGTCACCTGAAAAGAATGGGACAAGAAAGACAAGTGAGAAGGGTATGGGAAGCTAGACCTGGGCAGAAAAGAAAAAGGGGAAGACCTGAAACTGCCTGGGATGACATAATAGAAAAGATATTACAAAGAAGAAGAATAACGATGAGTGAAGCTAGTAGGATGGCAAACAATAGGAAAGAATGGAGAAAGTTTTGCAAGGCAGTGACGCGAAGCGAAAACGTATAAGCCTGGAGAAAGAAAGAAAAAGAAGAAAAAAGGCAAAAAGATAAAGACTAACAAGCCTACACCAGAAATGGTAGACAGGCTTTACGATACACATATATATATATATATATATATATATATATATGTTATCAATAACATATATATATATATGTTATTGTATATGCAATTCCCATTTTAATGTCTATATGTATATGCATACATCCGAATTCATTAATCATTAAGGATGTAAAATATATACCTTCGTATACCTTCGGGGTTCGAGCGGAAAGAGGTTACATTACATCTAGCTTTAAGGACCGCATCCGCCTTGCGAGTTTACCAGCTAGCTAGTGCTCAATAAATCAAAAATTGATAATAAATCCCGCCTCCTAATACACGGTCTTATTCTCTCTCACTTTGACTTAGTCTGTTTCTGATATTCCTTTTTCTTCTAAGCTTGGCGTTAGCTTTTTTTTAACTGTGCACTTGATGTGGTTACTTTTTGTAAAAAAATATATTTTATAATTCAGTGGGTTTATGACATTCTATCCCAGTCCACCTGATTGTCCTTCAATATTTTTCCCGTCTTGAAAAATTATCTATTAATATGTTTTTCTGTTGCAATAACAATAGGGACACAACCAGGATAAATTATTAAATATTTAAATATTTATTTATTTATGAAATTCTTTTAGTCAACGAAAAAACTCGGATACTCGTACAGCGCAACAAAGCGAGAAGTATAGGACAAAGTACATAAGGATAGTGAGACAGAAAATAACTCGCACACATCTTGGTATGTGTACTAGGACCAAATACATAAGCGGAATAGGCGCAGAAGGTTTTAAATAAATACGCAATAAACATACTGACTAGAGCGGAAAAGCAATAAATTAGAATAAAAAAAACCATATCGTTTTGTATTGAAATGAATACATAAAAATGTACATATAGATACCATAAACAATAATTTGACGATATTGATATTATTTCTAAAAATGTCAATTCCCTTTTTACTTTATTTCTCTCTATAGGTATTTCTCTTTTCAATACAAGCGATAGATGTTTTTTTTTCTTCGATTTATTTCTTTTCTTTATTGGTCATTATGTTTTCTACGTATTTATTAAATCTTTCTGTCCCACTTCACTGGTGTAGGATAACCTATAATTCTCTCTCACACCATGCGAGTTTTTTCTGTCTCACTTCCTCTTATGTACTTTGTCCTACACTTCTCTCTTTGTTTGCTCGCTGCTAGCGTATGAGTCTACGAGTTTTCCAGTATACTGTCATAATTTTTGTTTACAAAAAGTAACCACACCAAGTGCACAGTTAAAAAAAAGCTAACGCCAAGCTTAGAAGAAAAAGGAATATCAGAAACAGACTAAGTCAAAGTGAGAGAGAATAAGACCGTGTATTAGGAGGCGGGATTTATTATCAATTTTTGATTTATTGAGCACTAGCTAGCTGGTAAACGCGCAAAGCAGATGCGGTCCCTTAGAGTTTGAATTAAGCATTGTCATGGTGTTTTAACTATCGTATATACTCGTATATATCTTTGACTTCATTATAAAATTCAAAAATACTGTTTTTTTGTTATGTTCAAGGCTTAATCATTTTTGTTTATGGGTTTAGAGTACATTTAATATAGAAATTGTATTACTAAAATTTTGCAGTGACTAAAGCTAAATGCAAAAATAGAATAAATATTTATCCATAAAATATAATTAGTATCCTCATAATAATTTAATATTTTAATAATTTAATAATTTAATAATTTGTTGAAATAAATAGAAAAACTTAAATGGTAATGCAACCTAATGTTACACCCAACCTAATGCTAGTAATATGGATTATTATTATTTATTACTACCTATAAATAATTAATATTATATCGAACGTATCAAGATTTTTAAGGTACACATTTTAAATTATTATAGAAAATATAATAACAAAAATATTATTCATTTAAAAAAATCAGCATTTCTTGGGAAAGCGGATTCCTATATCTTATATTCCCGTATATTTGCATGTGAAAACCTCATTCATAATAGACATCCTAAGACTCGTGTCCACTGGTAAGTAAAACTTGCTATAGTAGGTCTCTGAGACCGCTTGCTATTGTGTACACGTTAGCGCAAGTTGACTTGCGAGAGCAACTTCTGCAATTTTTACTCTCGGAGCAACTACTTCCACTTGCTAGTGTGCACGTTAGCTCTCAGGCTTGCGGTTCTCAGAACATGCCCGACATTTTTGCTGCAAGTGCTGCAAGTTGGGTTCGTTATTTTGAGCTATTCATTTTGAAAATGAAATAAATGGACTATTTATAGTTGTTAATTAAATTAAATTAAAAATTAAACTTGGTATAAATAATAAATAGAAAATACTAATTATAAAGAAAATATAAATCATGGATAATTTAATAATAAAAGAAACTTACTTCTTTGTACTTACTAGAATACAATAATAAATTTAATTCATTTACAAAACTATACACTATCACTATATTTACAAAAAAAATAGAAATAAATTTAATGTAACGTCAAATAGCAGCGTAGAGTAGATAGAGTAGTGTACACGTTGAAACCGAGGGAGGCGCAAGAAAGACTTGTTATAGTAACTTGCTAGAGCAAGTGTGCAAATAAAACAAAAATAGTATAAACGGGCTAGCAAGTACTTGCAGCAAGAACTGTCGCAAGTTACTTGCCAGTGGACACGAGTCTTTACATTTAAATATATTAGATATATATTTGATAAGATCTAAATAGAAACATAACTAATTAAAATCAGAGTAATCTGATTTTAATTATGGTTAAAAATAACCATAATTAAAAAACATTAATAAATAATTAATTAAAGAAGATTAAATAATTATTATAAGAATATTAATAATGGCATATAACTCAAAATCTATGAAAATAGGGTACTTTTTTTCCATACGCCATAATTTTCAGAGAAAAAAACATATAAATATATAACTTTGCCATAAGATTACACGATGATATAGCTATATAGAACCTAATTTTTTTGAAAAAAATTATATAAAATAAATCTATTGGATCTTTTTTATTTTATTATTTATTTTTATTATTATATAGATTTATTTAATCTCATTAAATATGATTTATTTCAATTTCAACTTAAAAATTTTAACTTGAATTTTAATTAATACAAATACTAATTTACATTTTCTTGTTTCGATAAAAAGAACTTTATTAAAATTCCGGCCGTTATCAAGAGGTAATTAGACATTACGATACGTTATAAATGTGCAGTAGTGGTCGCGACCGTTAAAGAACGTGGTCGTTTTTGAGAGGTACTAAATAGCAGAAATCCCATATAAACCATTCAGTAAAAACAAAAAGTGACCGATTATGGAAGTGACCGTTATCGAGAAGTGGTCGTTAAGGGAGGATTTACAGGAGTTGGATTAGTCATTACATTAAAGCGAGCACTCATAGATGGTGGAGTGCCTATTTTTAAATTCACTCAAATTTTGGTGGGGCATTTAACTAAATAAACTAATAAACTAAATTGGCATAAGGCCAATTTAGTTTAATTTAAAGACCTAGTAATCATTAAAAGCTGACATTTTCTATTCCCTTCTAGTATTTGCCGAAGAGAAGATTCGTTGCATATCTCCTAATTGTCACACAAATCCTACTTAGTAATTGATTTTTATTAATTACACCCATTAATTAAACCCTATTCAGCAGAGTCCACTCAATTATCTGCTAGTAATTTGAAGTGACAGTTACGGGTACGTGAACGTACAGTAGTTTAAGTAGATATCGACGTATCGAATTATTGGTGAATGGTTATGGGAACAAATGAAGAAAATTATTAATAAACTAGGTTGATGTATGTTACTATTGGACTGACCATCAAACCCTAATTTTGATGGAATTCATAAGGGTTTCATAACATATCAACTTTTTTCTCTCAATACGTGACTCAGAATCACTTACTTTCCAATGTACGCTACACCGCTAATCTTGTACTTCTACAATGTAACCTGATAATAGCTATTTAGATATAAATTTTATAATTTTAAACTGATCTCACGACTAAGCCACCTATTCTAGACATCGTTCGCATTACTCGGATGCTAATAAAAGCGACTGTTTCAATTACGAATACGTTTTCTAAATGGTATTTTTGACTGCTTCTCACAAATAATGCTGTATACTTACGTTCAGTCACTCCGAATGTTCCAATTTGGCATCGTGGTAAATGTATTCCAATTTTTGGTATTAATGATTTAAATGTGGAGTATCTTGAAATACTAAATATTAGATAATATTTTCTACTATTGCATTATAAACTTAATAAGTTATTTTTAGAATATATATATATATATATGTATATCAATAAATACAACTACATTGCCATACAAGTGGGCAGAGTCTATAAAATTTTATTCTGGCTATTTTGTATAGATTTTTTAAATTAGATTTAATTTTAATAACCATAGTCGTAGAAAACGTATAGTATTATCCTCGTTAAAAATCATTTTCTGAATCTCGCGAACATTACTAAACTCGGCTTCGCCTTGTTTAGTAAAGAACGAGTGGAGTTACCCACTCGTTCGCATTAAAACGTATACTTTAAAAAAGCGAATGATAAAGAATACAAAATTTTAAAACGAGCAGTAATTCATCTACGTTTTCTAAAATTCGAATAGTCGAAAATTGGGCGCCAGGTGAGCCGATCTCTCTGATTAACCCTGAATACATATTTATATGTATTTCAATAAAAGTATTTGTATATTAATTATTATTCCTTTATAATATGGAAATATTCAAGCTCCCATTACATGAGATGATTTTGGAATAAACTTGGCAATTTTAAGAATATAGAAATTTCATATATAGTTCAATATATTTAGAAATAGGTTTCAAAATAGTATATTTGAATACAACTGTGAAAACCGCTTGTTCTTTGGTGTGATCGAGTTTGAAACATGAGCTGTGGAGCAGTGAGTGTTTCATTAGTGAACATCGAAAATCGTTTTTTCACACGCGTATTCAACGCTATTTTTACTAATGAGGTAATTTTAATCAACAAATAATTAATTTCAAAAATTAATTATGTCTGCCGTTTAATCCAGAAATTGTTTTCTTTTTTCTGAAAGTAGGTTTTGTGGTATTAAGTGAGTTTAGAAGGCGAATTTTATTATAATCTAACAAATAAAACTACGAAATTACGTTATTATACGTCATTAAATTGCTTGCGAAAAACTTCTTTCGGCACTCAAATTAGCTAATTTGAGTTAATTGGCACTTTTCGGCACCGAATTAGAAAAATGATTATTTCTATACTGTGAAAAATTTACTGAATTGATTTAAGAAGATATGAAAGTCTCAGGGTGAACATCAACGTCAAAATACAATAGCAATAACACTAATTATATTTAATAATAGATTAAAAAATTATTCATAAATCGCTTAGTTAATGAATTTATACACTGAAATGCAGTAATCTATTCCTCTATTTCTAATTCGCCCAAATTTGAACATCACTTCGCTCTTCTCTCTCTTTTCCGATCCATCTTAAAATTGGCATATGCAGTTGCTGCTTATAATTATTATTAAAGTTGTACCTCCAAAAAGGATTTGGTAATTCGTTATTATTATAACTATTTAATAGCAAGTCACATTTGTATTTTACAACTTCGAATTAACAAAATTAATATTCATGGTTATTCGCTTGGGTGAAGTGTTGAAGAGAATGAAAGAGAAACCAACTATATGAGTGGTGATTGAAAGCAACAAAGAGATGAGAAGAAATTACTCTCAGGTTTTTATTATTCCATGGTACGTAATGATTCCATTTAAATTTTTTTTTATACATTTCATTTCATTTTATGTATCTACTATAAGTTCCAACTTCATCTATGAAGCTTTTTTATATTTTTTTTTATGTAACTAAAAAGAGGTAGCATTATTTATAATTTTTCATTTTAACACGTGTACTGTAAACAATAGTATTAGATCGTATTTATGAGTAACTAATATAAAAGCCGATGGCAGGGATTCTAGCTCCCAGCTGTTTAAGAATTTCCCAAAATAAAATCTAGGGGGGTACTGAAGTGAATAACTTGTTAGGTGCACGTTTCGCAACTCGTGCTAATTGAGGAATTCATTTTACTATTTTTTATACCCCCCATAAAACAATATCTATTTCTTACTCGATGTACCTACACTAGTAAGGCTTGCAACCGGTTTACCGGTAAAAATGTGAAATATGGGTTCAAAAATATTACCGGTATATTCAAATGTTTTACCGGTAGTACGATACATTTTTATTTTAGGTTTCTACATATGAGGCACCTGATCCAAACAAGGCCCAGCACAAAGGCCCGCTGACGATACTTCAAAAACTACAGAAATCTAAAATCATTTTATTCGACAAATCTATTATTTAACTTAACTACATGTAATATTAACAGTGTCAGGTGACACTGATAAAAATTATTTCGAATTGTCATTAAATTCACAGTGAAAAAACGGTTAAGTAGTGTTCTGAAAATTGATGAAGGTAAGTGGAATATTTTATGATTAATATTAACAAACTTTCCATAGAATGGGTTTATTTGTATTTAGACGAGCCTGCTTTATAAATGCATGTAGTTGTTTTATTGGCTTTTTCGCTTATTTGTGCAAATAATTGTTATAACCTCAAATATAGGTTGCTTTAAGTAAGGCCCAGTAAAATGGTTTTAATATGGCCCACAGTGGGCTTTATTAAAACTATTGAATGTTTATTAATAAGTCATATATATTTTTTAAATTACTGTTTTCGCATACATTTATTACAGATAGGATAAATCATGTCAAAAACAATTGTCAAAAGAGCAGTGGAACGAAGATAGTTTAAAACAAGCAACGGATGAGTTAAATAATGAAAAGTCACAACGAAAAGTGTCAGAACTATATGGAATACCAAGACGCACATTACGTAATAGTATTAAAAGTGCATCCGTCAAACGAAAGCTAGAGAGAAGAAGTTTGCTCTCTCAACTGGAAGAAACTGATCTTATACAATGAATAATCCGATTTTGTAATATTAGTATACCATTAACTCCAAGTTCATTACGACCCTAAGTGTATCGTTTCATTAATATAAACAGCAATAGCCAAATTTTCAACCAAAATACGCAAACTGCTGGCAGATCCTGGTTTAGGTTTTTCTTGAAACGTCACCCTGAATTATTTTTACGAAAACCACGGTCAATGAATCCTAGACGTGCCCAAAAAATTAACAAAAATATCGTTGACGATTATTTTTGCAAACTTGATCGACTATTTATCGAATTAAACATTAAAAATGAATCTCACCGAATCTACAATATGGAAGAAAAGGTGTGCCAATTACTGTTAGGTTCTCAGCTTAAAGTTCTTGCTCGACGAGGAGAAAAACGAGTTCATTTGGTGGCTCCGGAACATGGAGAAAATACTACCATTGTTGGCTGTATAAATATAATCCTCGTTGACCAATTTTATTAATTTTTGATGGTGCACAATGCCATCTTGATTATAGTATTATCGACGCAGCAGAACCACATAAAATTTTGTTTCATAAATATGAGGATTTAATAAAATTTTCTCCAAAGTATGGCCTTTGTGCACGAGTGTTACAAATATACAGAGTGGTTTCCGTTCAACTGGCATATATCTTTTTGATCCGTCTGCTATTCCAGAAGAAGCGTTCGATCCAAGCATTCTAACTCGACAGAATCTACATAGTAAGCAAATAGAAAATGGTAAAAATAATTCAGAATTTTCAAACATACCAATCAATGGTCGTCATAATCCTACTTCTGACAGTGAAGATAACATTCCGTTATCTGTATTGGCAGAAAAAATTTCATCAATTTGTGATCCATATTTGAATTTGTCAGCATTGGAGAATGAGGCAACCTTATCATTTCATGACTTAATGCCTACTCCTGAATTTAAAGTTAAAACAAACTTATCTAATTGCAAAAAACATTAAACTGCAAAGCACAAAAGGTAACTAAAGATTTATTCACTAATAAACCAGGTCCATCATCTGATCATAAAATTTCTGTTTCTCAAAAACAAAATCAAAAAAAATGTAATGAAGACAATTGCTATTGTCCAATGTGTAAAACATTCAAGATTCTAAATATGAGAATGTGCAAACAGTGCAAAACTTGGTACTATGAAGACTGTATAGGTTTAACTGCAAATGATACAATTTTGCAACACATGCAATTAAGATTATTATTTTTTTTTTGCCATAAAATGGAAATATTGCTTATTTTTTATTTTTATATTTCTGCGTTTCTTGATCCTGTTAAGCAATTTTGTTACTGATGTGTCAAAAACTAATATGCAATTAAGCTTTTTGTTTTCCTGCTTTTAAATATAAGTTCTATTAAGTCTTTGTCATTTTTATGAATTTTTTACTTTTATGCTCTTATGGTTTTTAAGTTTTTTTTTTTTGCTTTTAGCGGCAATTTTTATAGTGGGCCTTAATAAGCACACTGCTTCTAATAAAGCCCACAAGGAATTTTTTTTTAATAAATCATAAATTTTTTGTGCTTGTATTTTTATTTCCGTACATGAGATTTTTCGATTAAGGAATTAATGCACTTTTATTCGGTATCGATATTCAAGGCTTTCGTTTAACAGAAAAATGGAAATAAAAATTAGGTGGGCCTTATTTGGATCTGGTACCTTGCATGAAATTTATCTCCCATAAATAAAATCCTAATAAAAGACAGTCGGCGCATTTTTGCCGGCTTTTAAATTATCATATAAGATGATGACTATATATACCTCACATATAGGTATGTGACCTATATCATATGTAGGTATGCATATCGATAGACTAGAAACCATTCTCAGGTTTCTATTTAATTGCTAAGAAGTATAGGTAAAGATCTAGTAGGTATCACTAAAAAAATGTGTGAAAATTTAAGTACATTATTCAAGTTACCAAAATTACATCATATTCGTATAGACCATAGGAAATTGTATGCAGTAGAAAAAAATTGCCATTTTGGTTTGCCATCTAAACAAGTACGGAAAAATGTATACCTATATATTTAATTATTATCATATTAACTTTTTTATTCTATTTATTTCCCCTTCCTATAAGAGAGCAGGAAAGGCAATAAGTAATCGTTTTTAATTGATAAATTTCGATTCTGTTCTCCTTATTATGTTCGGTATGTTGCGGTCGCCATAGAATTAATTGATAGACTTGATCGTCAGGTAGGCCGTTGATCTGACGGTACATCTTTTCGATGTCCGCTGTAATTACATATTTATTTCTTCTGAAGTGTTGAATGATTCGATCGTTATTCGTTTTAAGACGTGGGCCGACATGCAAAATATTATTTAATGAATTTGATGTCTTCGGCGAGGCATCAAAAACGACTCGAAGTTTAGCTCCAGTGACACCCTGTTGGACAATACCATGATGGGGAATAATATAAGGTGGAAGATTGGTTTCATTAAATGAAGTTTTCATCATATGGCCCAGATTTTCATATTCATTCATAAAATCGAAATATTCTTTACGAGGATCCGGAATGCGAGTGAATTTTCTTTCCAGCTGTAAAAATCGCCGCAGGACGGAATCAAAAGAATTTCCCAACAACGAAGCGCTATTTTTAATGGGAAGGCGAACACAAAATCTACTATCCGTGGATTGAGAAGTAGTGGATACAAACATATTTTCACACTCGCGATATGTTGTAGAAATAGGAGCTGAATATTCGGGCACATTCTCAAGCTTCCAGAAACGTTCAACAATATTGTTATCGATCGTAGAAGAATTTAGTAGTAAAGAATTGGCTTGAAGTTCTGTACAGGTATCTGAACGACTACACACCAGAAAGCCGAAATCAGATTCTTGGAAATAAAGGTGATCGTGAATACCGTAGAAACGCGAAGATTTTAGAATTTCGAAAGAAATGATGCACCCAAAATTAGATGAATTTCGCGCGGTAGAAAGAATTGAGGATCGGCAAGATCAAACTTTGATGTAATTCGTGACGAACATGTCACGAAAAATGACCTATTGGTTACGGTCCCCAGCGAATCTTGGAATTTCCAATTCTGGCAGCGTAATATTGGTAACTGGTCGTGAATGCGTGGAAGTAAGCTGGGGTGATCGTTGAGACTGTATCGGCGTATCATCTGGAGCTGGAATTTTCGAGGGTGTTGTTGATTCTGCTGCGGCTTTGATGCAATAAAAGAACTCGACAGGCAGTTGCACGTGATTCGATTTCGTCAAATTCTGCCAGCGTTCCTTCATCGACCGGGGTAGTGGGATCGCTGTCGACTAATTGGAGATAAACCTGGAATTGGTGGTTTAAGTCGGCGGAGATAGTGTCTATAAATTCCACAATGTCCCCATCAGAAATCGCTTCAGCTCGATCACATAGTCGATTAACGTAACGTTTGCACAGACGAATTGACGGCATTGTCATTACAATATGCACGAAAGTACAATTGCAAATCGATCGAAAATGTTGGCACTATTGACACCAATAACACTGTTTACACTCACAGATTTTGCGGTGTATGAATTAGTCCCTACTCGGGCGCCAAATTTTGGTGGATGTTTGTAGATAGTACTCGAATTTGGCGGGTGAATTAAAACTTATCAGGCGCCAGACAATGATTTATTTACATTGTCAATGTGTGTGTGTCAACTAGTAACAATTACACTAGATTAACTTATTACAGTTAACTTATTACATAAAACAATATTATGCAGTTCAAAAAACTTGCTTTGTTTTCATAAATCGTACAGTATACGAGAGAGCAGTAATATGTAGAAAGGTAGATATTATGTGGAAAAAATATTTTGAAGTTAATAATTTTTATTATTGGTTTGTAACAACATATATGAATGATTTAGCAGATATTGCAACGATCAAGGAAATTGATCCATAGAAATTCTAGATAAGCAAAAAGGAAATTGCCGAAAAAATTAAGTTACAATATATATGATGAAAGTCATCTAAAAATCCATTGAATATTGATATGATCTTAATTCTGTTCAAAATACATATTTCGGAATATATTATAATATGTATATGTATTGTATACTTCTCGTGCATACTATATATTATGATATTTGTAATTTCAAATAACTAAACTTCATAACACAAAAGCGCCGCTTACCCTCGGCCCAGTTCTGTTTATACCTAATCACGAAAAGATGGTACAAGTTAAGTTTTTTTGTTATTAAATATTGATCAATAATAAAATCCGTATTACATACCGTCAATAGATATAGTATATTTAAAATATATGTCTTGTCCGGATGCACTAAAATTAATCGATTGCTAATTAGTTGTTAACAAACCGCTTAAAATTTTTTTGCACCAAAGACAAAAATTATATCTCAACTGAATAACAATCAATTAATTGTTAATTTTTTCTGTAACCGAGCATTAAGTATATCATTCACAGTGTATAGTTAGAAAACCATATTACTTTTTTCAAAAAAAAAAAAGAATTAGTGGTGAACCTGACAATAAAGGATGTGTTTTCACTATGCGATTTTTTCTGATCTGACAACAAATAGGTTGTATTAGATACAACATTTAAATCTGTCCTCCACACTATTTTTTCAGCTACTGGTTTCATATTGTATGTAAACATGTCGTGATTTTATTTTGCTATATCGAAAGAAGGCGTCAGCATATATTTACTTCCATTTATTACCCGCTGTCTCTGAATGTTTACCTTTTCTGGTAAATGTAGATTATCTAATATTCGAAAAATGAAACACGTGGCATTTCTAAATATATGGAAAATCAAAACACGTCTTAGACCACATATGTGAAATATTAAGATCACAAAGCAATTCTGGTACAAATAGAAGTTTTATCTTTCTGTAGTGGTATGGCAGTTCGAGTTTTGAATATTTTTAATACTATCAAAAACTATTAGGACATAGAAATATCTGGATCAAACATAATGCTGCGTGTTCACTTCCGATTAATCAAATCCAAACACATGCTTTTAAAGGTGACGGTGTCCACTTTCCTTGTGATATCGAAAACTCGATCACCAAGGGAAAAGAGTAGCCGTTCGAGAAGTCGATTAGCCCAAGGAACTGAATCTCGAGAACTCGATCAACAGGGGAGAAAGGAACCGTTCGAGAACTCGATTAGCCAAAGGAACTGGATCTCTAGAACTCGATCACCAAGAAAAAAAGAGTAGCCGTTCGAGAACTCGATTGGATAAAGGAACTGGATCTCGAGAACTCGATCACCAGGGGAAAAAGGAAGCCGTTCGAGAATTCGATTGGGCAAAAGAACTGGATCACCAAGGGAAAAAGAGTAGCCGCTCGAGAACTCGATTGACCAAAGGAACTGGATTTCGAGAAATCGATAATCAGGGGAAAAGAGTAGCCGTTCGAGAACTCAATTGGTCAAAGGGACTGGATTTCGAGAACTCGATCACCAGGGGAAAAGAGTAGCCGTTCGAGAACTCAATTGGTCAGAGGGACTGGATTTCGAGAACTCGATCACCAGGGGAAAAGAGTAGCCGCTCGAGAACTCGATTGGCCATAGGAAAGAGTTAGGCTAAGCAAAGCGTTTCCGCAAGAAATAGGAGCAGAGTTTCAATCCCTCTTCGGGTGAGCAGTCAAAGAAAAACATTTGGTAAAATCTGCATGATCTCTCTTTCCTATTATCACAAATGCATCCTTTTTTGACTCTTGAAATATTTAGTCCATCCGCGGTAAGCCTTTTCACTACGTCAGATGCGATAAAAAGATATTTTTTGCTGGTAAGGTAAAAAAGGCCATCTATGGTCTCTTCGTTGCAGGGTGGAACTCAGACTTTAACAGTACCTACTTACACCACATCAACAATAAAAATTCAACGAGAAAAATGAAACAAAAAGATAAAATACAATTCAAAATCGGAAATCAGGACAGAAATCGGAGGAAATGAAGGATCTTTGAACTTTAACTAGGTCGAAGAACTGGAAACAAAATCGGAGCAAAATTAAACAAAATAAAAAAAATTAAAAGTAAGAAAAAGAAACTGGAAATGAAATAATGTTGAAATAATTGTTCAACAATTGTTGAATCAAACCAAACCAAACATAAAAAGCATAACTCTTGAAGAATGTAAATTAACGATTTTAGCTACATGCAAATTATAGCAGCCATTTATTTTTAGCAAGTTAAGGTCGAACAAACCGTTATTCTTGTTTCATTTAATTTTTTTATTATTCTAAAAAAGTAAAACCCGATTTTTTTTTTAAACCTTTTCAGTAGCTTGTTTTTTTTTTTTTTTTAATTATTAAATTCATTTGGAAAAGTATTGTATTTCGAAGAAAAAATCTGTATATCTATATAATAATATTATACGTATATATTAAATGTTATATAAAAAATCTTAACAAAATAGCATTGATAATCAAGTTTTAACTTTGGAAGAATAATACTAAATTGTTTTCCGCTTTTTTTAGATGTCCAGAGTGAAATTGATGTTCCTTGTTTTTCTATCGATTTTCAACTGCTTAAAGGCGGCATGTCCATCAAGTAGATCCAGTAAATCGGTATATCCAAAAGATAAGGTAAGCAGTATAAAGAAATTGTATAACAATGACCAATTTCATGAGTTATCGATTAACTGAAGAATCGTTTATACTAATATATACTTAAATGGTTTAACTGAGTTCTATATATTTAATAACAGACTCTTATTATTCACTGAGACAATAAAACAAACTACCTGTGCACTGACATAGGTAGACGAATAAGAATTTTGTCAGTCGTAATGCTTTTAAGAAAATTGCTTTTCTATCAAATCTAAAATATCTAGATTCTAGATTCTATAAAATCTAGAAAATTATCTTTTCCCTCTTCCCTGCTGCTATACCCGCTTCCTTGAAAACACACCTATCATAAATAAAAAATAAAGAGAAAACGGGCAATATAACAGAAATTGCTCCACAATGAAGTGACAAAAAAGGAAAAAAATGCTTTCCAACCGAAAGAATTCACCGATGGAAAAACGACCTTTTCTGATTCTATTGCTGCACATTGTATGCCCTTCTCATTCTTTTAGTGCTGTTTCACAGCTGACCAAGAGTTGTAACGTAATAATAAAAAAAGTTATATTCCTTTCTACTTCTTTTCCCCTTATTTTACCAGACTTCTTTGCACGAAAAAAAATTGTCACGAATCTTTTTTGTCCGCAGATAAAGTGCTTCTCTCGTACTAATATATTGAATTTAGTAACACCAATAACAATATAGCAGCTTCGCTGAACAATAACATCATGTAATAGTCAAATGCGAAAATCGTGTATATTCAAATACAAAAATCATTACTCAACCAAAAAGTTAACAAATATTGAATGCAAAAGAAAAAAACCGTAAAGAAAATAGAGATCAAAGCGAAAGAAGACACGCGTACAATCCTTTTATCATTTCGGTTTTCTGTTTAACCTTCATCCCGCTATCTTTTTTTACTTTACGTAAGTGAGGTACGATAGCTACTGCTATCGCTACCTCCACCCTCTAGCA
Organism: Platypus cylindrus; assembly: GCA_949748235.1. Classification (NCBI taxonomy): domain Eukaryota; kingdom Metazoa; phylum Arthropoda; class Insecta; order Coleoptera; family Curculionidae; genus Platypus; species Platypus cylindrus. The sequence continues at coordinate 43,024,599 of OX456488.1, read as the reverse complement.
TTACAACGTTTGGTCTCCGCATTTTTTCGGCAAAAGGAAATATCTCTCATTCTGCCTGGCTCTCCAGGAAGATTACTTTTATATGTGGACCATAAAAATTATGTTGCGTATATCATGCCAGTAGTTCATTAAAAAAAAATAAATAAAATAAAAAATTAAAATTTCGTCCTCTTTCTACTTGTTTCTATCTATTTTTTGTCAATGGTTATAATAAGAACCTTTTTCATTAAAAAGAAAAAACTAGACGGTAAAATTAAGAATTTTGCCGTCTAGTTTTAGACTAGAGGATAATTAGGCGAGAATAATTATAGCCTCAATTATATATACCTATAGAAGGCTTTATTTGCTTTGTATTGCTTTAAGATATGCCATATAGACATCTCTGTCAAGTTCAATGTGATAAGGTAATGATTCATGCTACCGCAGCTATCATATTTTCCCTTGGTTTCGGACTTCACCACAATCGGCTTTTTTCCAGAAGAAAATTACTATTTTTTCTTTCGCTACTGTTACTGTGTAAAAGTAAAATTTAAACAGTAACATTTTCGCCTCTATCACCCTTCTTCACTTGTAGATGCATTACGAACATGATAGGCACTTGAGCAGGGACTTGGGCGTTGAAGGTATTCGTTTTATAGAGTTCAGTATAGAAAAAAAAATATAAGATTAATGGTTTTGTTTTTTACACACGACTATTTTGATAAAAATAAATAGTAGATTACAAGGCGAGCGGGGAATCTTGAGTCTGGTATGGCAAGCTGACACCGCGAGGCTTGTATACTATCTTATTCCAAATCGCATACTTTAATTTTTAAATCAATAAAATAAACAAATAATAATTAAAATTTTTAATAGGACTGGCTAGTGGCAATATTTATTATATTATTTTATTTATACAAAAATTACACAGGAGCAATCATAAATTTTTTTTTGGTTTGTTATAATTTCTTTATATATATTTTTATTAATTAATTCGAACAAACCAAAATAAATTGTCGAACTAAGAAGTTGTTTTGTTTTGTTACTTTTGTTAGTAAGTTAGGTTAGGTTAACATCTATTGTTTTAAATGTTATATTTTCTAAATGATGTTTTTTATCATTTAAAAGTACTTACCTATTAGTTTCTTTTTTTTTATTTAATTTCTTTCTTGTACTAATAATTGGTTATTTTATTATTAATTAACTTTTGTTATTTTTCTATTCACTACGGAAGGAGTGAAAGATACTCACTCTAGTTAGATCATCCCACATACATAAATTTGAAAACAATGTACATGCCAATTTCTATGCAACCTTTGAAGAAATAAATGCAGCCACCATTATTTTCCCCGTCTTAGCGGGAAAGTATATTACTTGCCTCTTCTTCTTCTTAAATAAAGAATAGCCTATTTTCAAACTTTTTAAATGTCAATAATAAATGCATTACATATACGATTTGGAATAAAATTTATTTAAACCATTTTTCATTTATCACTAGGTATTATTGTTACTATTGTCTAGAGAGCCTGTTTGATTAAATCTTATGATTTGTCTCAAATTAAATACTATAACTTACAAGTTCTTTTGATATTTAATATTTGTAGTCATAATTTATGCAGCATTCTTGCGAAGTAACTGACAGTACTGGAATAAATATTAATAAAGGTCTTTTCCACTTTCACAAACTCTTATCAAGTAATGAAACAGGACAAATCTCGAGGAACTTTCGCATTATTCTTTGCAGAACCTTTTGAAGCAATAACCAAAGAAAACACTATTTAATATTTAACGGAAAATTATAGAAGTGAGCCAAAAGTTAAAGATAATTTACATGTTGGAGTTATACATATATATATTTATAGGTCGCTATTTAATTCAATTCAATCAATATTCAACAATATATGGTAATAATACCATATATTTACGGTATGTGTACTTGAACTGATAAGAAAATAGTTTCTTTAAATTGAAATACATACAGTTACATCCAGAAACACAAATTGCGAAGGATTGGAACTGTTAACATTTGCCACGTAGTTATTAAAAAAAATTTTTCTTTGCAAGACTATTCTAGGCAGCTCGCATAATCCTCGACGTGGATCATCTTTTTTGTATTAGAAACCGATTTTCTTCAAAACAATTCTTAAATTCTTAAAGTTGTTTCGCTTCCATTAAACATTCTTTTTTCTTGTAGCCTTACAGGTAATGTTTTTCTTGTTACATGTTCTAAAATAAACATTTCTTTAGAAACTCTTTCAATTAATCGTATACATTCAAATAACTATATCTGTCCTCTTATTATATAAAACGAATTTCTTAATAGCACATGTAAAAAATAACTGAAATAATAATATTAAGCACTGACTTCTATGATACATATCATAAATTTCATTTCTGATATCATATTCTTGAGCCTCTGTTAGATCTGTTAATTTGGGTGTCTTGTAGATTCTGCTGGTTTTTGGTGGCTTAATTGATACACCTTTTTTACAGTCAGAAGAAATTTTCCTCACTGTGTCGATGGAAACTTTTAGAACGTTAGCTACTCTCGGAAAAGTAAGTGTGTTACAGAAATTATTATTTGTATACTAACGGCAAAATACATTATTAAAAGTGCAAGTACTTACTTCTCGAACTGCATTCAAAGGTAAAAAAGGTCCATCATTGTCCCGTTCCTGCTCGAAATAGATAATTAAATTAGCTATTAAACACTTACAGTCTGCGCTTAGTCTTGTGGGCATTACGTTTTTATAAAAACACAATGATACAATAGCAGACAATGCAAAATCCACTCACTACCACACACACTGCACTAACCTACACAACACTGAAGATAATTCGATCAATTAATCAATATCGATTTTTAAATTGATTTTATACTTATCGTATTTTACTTATAAAATTGAATAAAATAATATTTTTCAAATAAGATAATAATGAAATCACATAAATCGGTGAAAATAGTCACAATAGTTAGAAAATAAGTACAATAAATCATTATTTATTGTATAGTGTTACTATAACATTTTAGCGGTAAGAAAGTTTGGTTAAGATTTTAATTAGCTTCAATGCAGCGTGGAAAATATTGTGTCAAACGCGTTTTATACGTTGCCAACATATTTTCAAGCAAAAATAAAATTTCCAACAAAAATGTGAATGTTACACTTAAAATAAAAAAAATTGAGATAATTTTTACTTTTAGAATATTTCAATTATAATTCTAATCGTTTTGCAATAGTCCTTTGCCCATTTTACAGAAGTTATTTTATAATTATTAAAGCTATTGGCATTACTGACACGTCATTTTTTCATCGATGACGTGCAACGTTATTAGTAACACGGCGGGTCTACATCTCTTTAATTACAAATTTTACAATCAATGTAAAATTTGATGTGTTTAAATTGGTATTGAAATGCAGCGCTAGAAGAGTAATTACAGATCACAAGGCGAGCGGGGAAGCTTGCCATTACAGTCGAGAGACTAGACTAATCTTAAGGCTGGTATGACAAGCTGACACCGCGAGGCTTTTATCCTATTTTATTGCAAATCGCATACTTTAATTTTTAAATCAATGAAATAAACAAATAATAATAAAAATTTTTAATTGGACTGGCTAGTGGCAATATTTATTATATTATTTTATTTAGACAAAAATTACACAGGAGCAAGCATGTATTTTTTTTGGTTTGTTGCAATTTATTTATATATATTTTTATTAATTAATTCTAACAAACCAAAATAAATTATCGAACTAAGAAGTTGTTTTGTTTGGTTACTTTTGTTAGTAAGTTAGGTTAAGTTAACATCTATTGTTTTAAATATCATATTTTCTAAATAATGTTTTTATCATTTAAATGTATTTATCTATTAGTTTCTTTTTTTTGAATTTAATTTTGTCGATGAACGGGCTTTTCACCAACGTTAATTTATTAGTGTTAAGTATCGTATGTATATAAAACAGCCTCTGGATTAATGGGGAGATGTTAAAAAGTAATAAAAGGAAAACCTTTGCTCCAACTGGTAAATTTATTTATTGTTTATAAAATAAAATGTAATCAAATAATAAAATCTTCTATGGAGAAAAATCTCTTCGATGGAAGAGTTTCAATTACCGAATTTTAATTGGCGGAAGGTGCAAGAATTGTCAAAAACAATGTATTTGGAAAGACATTCAATTCATAAGGTTAATTGGTTGCATAACTTCCATTAATGTTGAAAACGATACTTCGTTCTCGATGTGTATAGAATAATATACTGAATAATTTTCGATTACAAAATAATTTTAATCTAATAACTGAAAAACTACATTTTTGTTATCAACTAACTATTTACATATATTATCATTGACAAAATAAATAAATAATATACAATTACTAGAATTGCATATATCGATTTTGTTTTTAACGATCGGCGCTTCGAACGCAATCCCATCTACGGTGAGACAAAGATAAATAATCTGAAAAGGGAGACAGATCTATTGCTGTCATTTACGGCGTTGAAATTAGATTGAACATTGCAAAGATTATTAGCGATATTGTTAAAAATAAAACATTTAAAGGTTTATTTTCGCTATAGGTAAAACAGAATTACTATCCTGTCCTTTGTCCATATCCTACCGAGTAAGTACCCCCTCGAATTATACCCATTAACCCTCTTTTGAAGGATAGATCTATTAATAGTACAACACCTGGCTTGTATTAGTTATTCTTTTTCCCAAAAGAAATTGAAGAATCTAGGTAAACTCGACCAGCGTGACTGAGAATAATACAGAAATAATATTAGTGAAAGAAATAGTGCGTCTGATAAGATATGTATTTATCAAAACGTAAGTAAATTGCCCTTATCGGACTCGAAATACTCTCTAGCGAATTAGTTAATTAAATAACTAATATTTACAATTTTTAGAAATAGATTAGGTGCATTTTTTACCTTGCTAATCTGATTTCTGTTGTTGGCGCAAACAAATTTCTTTCTTGTACTAATAATTGGTTATTTTATTATTAATACACTTTTCTTATTTTTCTATTCACTACGGAAGGAGTGAAAGATACTCACTCTAGTTAGATCACCCCACATACATAAATTTGAAAACAAGTTTCTACGTAACGTTTGAAGAAATAAATACAGCTGCCATTATTTTCCCCGTCTAAGCGGGGAAGTATATTACTTGCCTCTTCTTCTTCTTAAATAAAGAATAGCCTATTTTCAATCTTTTTAAATGTCAATAATAAATGCATTACATTTGCGATTTGGAATAATCGAAGTTTACAGGCTGCGTTGCTTTTAGCATTAAGAAGAATTTATCATTCTACCGAAATTCGAATGTCTTAAATTTTGGAGTACGAAAGTTTCACATGGTTTTATTCAAATTTATTAAGGAGCACTCATTTTTCTTTTCAAGAATTTGAAGTAAATGAAATCAGGAATAATTCTCATTTAAGCCCTTTAATATTCATAATGCCTTCATTTAATCGTAATCTAATAATAACACTGTACAGTTTTACCAAACCACTAGTACCTAGGTGGGGTAGTACTATACTTTTTTTTAACAAAGTCGTAGAAAAACATCTTAAATTTTCCAATAATTTGTACCACCAGCATCAGATCTTGTCGCTGTAACATAATGGTTTATTAAAATTCTCGTTAAAAAATGATGATGAAGTCGACAGAAGGAAATAAAAGCGGAAGTAGAAGGAACGTGGAATAAAGCTCAAGAAAATGAGTGATGGAAATGATACGGGGCGCGGCATGGATCCTGATTTTACCATACTTAGAAACGAAAGTCACGATTTTGTTGCTGTAACCACGTCTCACTAACAATTCATCCATCCCATTAAAAAAAAAAACAAGGCTGAAATTAGTATTATTATTAATCTGCATCAATGTCGCCTTGGTTGTCATGTCTACTGGTTTATTATGAAACGACATGAAGATATTCTTATTAGAAAATTTGGAATAATAAACTTTTCCTTACTTCATACTGGAAAAAGGACTTGATAAAGTTATTGGAAGAAAAGTCTAGAATTTAAATGAATAATTGGAATAAAAATAATTATTATAAAAATCTGGAATCTCATGTCCTTCTACCTTTTTATTTTATTTGGGATTGTAAATTGTACGGTTTCCTCATATTTGCATTGATTGAAAAGAGAAAAGTATATTTTAGTACTCAATTCGCCAAAGTGCAATCATGGCTAATATGATTTTTCAAATATACAATTGTATGAAAGACGGAAATCCTCCAAAATAAAATTATTTAGTTTTAATAAGCAAAAATTGTTGTTCATTAAAACAAATTCAAAGATTCGAATGCATAAAATGAATTTCGCATTTGAACATAGGATCACAAACACATTAGATAGTTAGAATTAATTTCCTCATTCCCATAGAATAAATCGACATCCAATTTGGTTGTCCGAGAATAGAAATAAATTTCTATAATTTATGTAGTAGTTTTTTATGATTGCAGACAAAACGTAATATGCATTTCGGCAAAAGGTGGCTTTGTTGCTCTTGGTGATTATCGTGCTCCCCAAGCGTGCCGCGGTGTTACTTGAGCGGAACAAAGTATCACTTTTTGCTCTTAATACAAGTACATAAATAACTATTAAACTTCAGATTTAACCTCCACTCTTAGATTGCTGATAAATTCTTCAATGCCTCAATTGGAAACTTACTTTTCTCTACAACTTTCTGCCACTCCTGCACTTCTTACTCTAATCTGATTATTAATTATTAATGTCCTATTATTTATTTTATTTTAATGATTTTGGTTATTATTATTATTATTACTTATTAGTTTTCTTACAATTACTAATCTACTTTTGAGTAGTAATTCTATACCTATGAAAAAAGAAACGTATAACTAAGCAAGAGCTATCGCGCAGCTGAGCAAAAAGTATCAGAAAAGGATTTAGTTCTCTTACTCTTTCTATTCTACTACAGGTTGTGTTACTCGTTATCCAATGTATCTCGGTATTCTTGTTATTTCCATTTTATCTATCTCATTCATGTTGCTTTCTCTTCATTTTATGAAATACTAGTGTATAAACCCGATTTAATCCGGGTGACTTCCGGGACTGAATATCATGGGTACTCGAACTTATTCCGGATGAGCACCGCGAAAATAGTCGTATATAAATGTTTTAATTATATTGACTAAATGCTACATATCAAAGATTTCGCCTACGAAGGACTATACCTTCGTCTAATACTCTGTAACCTAGATAATGGGACGTCGTGACAAGTCGTGTGTGCCCATTGAAATGAAATAAAGTTCCGATTCGATAATCGTCAAGTGATATCACCTAACGGTTTGTTTTGTGCTGGTATTTTGATTACCGAGTGTCCAAATTTAATTCGGATTAAGCTTCTTATGGTGAAGATTTTGGTGATCAATCAATTTAATTAGAAATAGATTCCAGTAGCCCATATCTGGGAAATTTCTGGTCACTGATCGATCGAAGGATCGAGGACCACAACATCCAATTCAACAGACCTCCACACTTAGAACGACTGAGTCCAGAGCGCAGACCCGATAAGTAGACATCCACTATCATCTTAATTTTTCTTTCTTTAATTCTTTACTAACAATCTATCGAACATTTAAAACATTGAACAAATATATCTTTTGTTACATCATTCAATTCCATCTCTTTTATTTCAATATAACTTGTTTCACGAATCACGTTGTTCTCATCGTCATATGAGCTAATTAAACTCTTCCGTATTAAATCCATATTAGTAACTTTACCTTATTTCATTACTTTTTTTGTTTGTTCATTCCTATTTTGGGAGGCGCTGGTTGTATTAGTCAGCTTAAATTCACATAACACCAGTGGAAGGTTATGTGTTCAACCTGCAACACAGTGGCGCCCATATTTATTGTTGAGTCCTGGTTTGTGATTTTATTTATGAACCCATGAATACCCGCCGGTGACTTTTGCTACACCAGACTAATCAAATCACCCTGATTATCAATTAATAATTTTTGTAAACCACCAAAATTTGTAAACCAAAATTTATTTTAAATTTTCAATACAATGCCTATTTATTAAATTAGAGGTGTTTTATTTATATTCTTTCCATCCAAATAATCGTCGCAGATTTGTCAGGGCATCACTGTGTATAAACAAGGCAAGAGATGACTATCATTCCCCTCACTGCTAGGAAGGGGCAGTGGGATATTACATGCAAGATATTTCATTTTCAATTAAACATTTTTTTTCGAGGGTTTAAAAATGTCACTATGGTTGAATGTAATACATGATTATATGATGATGTTGGGATGACCACATTATACGTGGGTGTCATGTATGCCAACTGGAATAGTGTGGCATTTATTATTTTTATTATAGTGTCACATGTGTCATAGGGAGATGAATATAAATTGAAATTTAGCATTGCAGTTCAACTAGACATGGCACGTTATGGCTGTAACTACTCGTTAATTAACTTATCTTAACTATTTTTTTATCGTTATCCACAAAATTCACTACTATGATTATCGCTTTGCATGCGCATTCTTCTCTTTGCCATTTTACTTTAACCGTTTCTTTGAGAAGAAGCGATAACATAACCCAGTAGATGGAGTGGAAGGTATTACGATTATTATAAAGAATGGTAAAGCTAAGAAACAAGAGAGTAGTGAAGAAAGTGTGCAGTATATCAAGTAGTAGGTTGCCAGTATGATGCATTACGTTATTCAGCGGAACACGCGCACAGACTCACAAACTGTCCAGCTGTCACTTCTACACCCCACTATCGCTATGATCCACATCCCTTGCATGGAACGTGCTTAATTAAAATTATTCATAAACAACGGTCTTATAATGCCAGTAAAGTTGCACAAACTAGAACAGTTCATTTTTTGTTTAATGTTTTTTTTTCGTGGTTTTCAGCGGTGATGAAATGTGGACGTGAAAAGAGGTAGCGCTGAATAGTAATGAAGAGGTAAATAAAGTGGCGATAGTTGTCGAACCCCATTTTAATTTAGTAATTTAATAGAATAATAACTATTGAAATAACTTTTTGTTATTGTTGGTGTGTGGTGTGGCATTATTTCAAATTATTTTATATATGAATTGGAGAATACAATTTATAGCATCATTTTATTGCCGGTTTTTTATTATTCTGTGTGGTGGAAAGTTATTGTTTTTTCCAAATTGAACATGGTTAATATCCTCTCCACATGACACATTAGATATTTAAATAATATTTGAATTTGAACTTTAAAACTATAAAACATTGATATGAAATACAAACGTGCATACCCTATCCATATTTAGAAATGTATTCTCTAACCTTGATGAGTATGCCGTATCTTCTCTCTACAGAAAGAGAGAAGGAGGCACAAGGGGGACAAAGGCGGCACCACCATTTTCTCAATTAAAGGATACAATATCTACTTGATGTTAAATATATCCAGATACGAGAATCTTTGTCCAAGTCTATAAGTGTGGTAAAAGATGGGGTTTGTATTCAAATTGCAATTTTCAATGTGGTTTTAATTCATAATTAATACTTGCGCTACGGTACGTACTAAAAAACGGAGAAAGAATGAGGGAGGGAGAGACAGATGAACCAGGACAGGTTCATCAACACACTCATGTTAAACAATTAATCTAAAATTCCTGTTTCGAATATGAACAGATGTAAAAGCCCTAGCTATAGCATGTATTAACCTTTCGACGTTTTCACGATTTTTTATTAGAAGTAAAAATTGATTGTGGTTCAAGAAATCTATTTTATTTATCTTTTTAGCAAAACTTAATTAATATAAACTATTTCCTAACTTACCTATATCTTAACTAGAATTGTGATCAGCGATTGATAGTCCAAAAATGGTTGTTACCCTTTTGATTGAATATTCATTTCCCAACTTCGATCGACGATCGATTATGGGTTATTGCCGATTATATCCGGAACCGTCCGAATTATTTCTCAAGCTAATGAACTCATTGGGGTTCATTATGATTTGGAACATCCTGCTTTAACTGCAATAATCCATTGTGGGAATTGCTATTCAGCAAAATAATAAATTCTTAAAATGCTTAATTTATATAATATTACCATAATGGTTATTAAAATAAATGTATAATGATAATTATAAGAATAATAATAATACTAGGAATATTGTATTTAACCAGAATAGAACTAAGAATAAATGTTGTATGAAGATATTCATAACTCATGTTTACTAAAATAAATATTTTAATTGGATTATAGTACGAAATTAATTCAAATTGAATTTAAAATGAACTATTCAATATGCAATCGATCATGATTAGAAAGTGAATGGAGAGCAAAACAAAAAAAAGTCGCCAATGAGTCAATTTTACAAAGCAATGAAAAAGCGACTGAATAAAAAGAAAAGGGGGAGAAATCCCATCAATAAAACCGTATTTAGAGACTGAATTATTATTACTATTATGCTTACTAAAAAAATTAAATGTAATTTTCTACTTCTTTGGACAAATAAAATAAAATTATTATCTATAGCTCCTGCTTCGAAACCCACATTTCGTTTGTCTATGATTTAATGGTTCTATGAATTTCTATGATCATGACAATAGCAAAATAAATATCATTTATCTTTGAAATTGCATAGTTCTGTTGTTTGAAATAATTAATTAGAAGTATCATTACTCTCGTTTTAACCTGATAGATTTATACTATCAGGGCAAGAACCTTTGTTACGAAACAGAATGTTTCTGCTAATAATAAATTTTCGAATAATTCCTTAATTTTAATAAATAATTTTGCGATTTAATTTTTAAATTAAATTTTCACAATTTCTCAATTTTAACTCGCATAATCACTTCACAGTTCTCAAGGAGATTCCTCGGCATCGCCTTCTCACATATAGGACCAGGCGCAGGTCGTGTTACGGCTGTGTTCTGACTGTTTGAATAAAAAAAGTAGCAATTCCCTTTAAAATACATAGAGATGACTGTTTTTGATTTCCACATGTAGGACTGGGAGCAGGTCATGCTACGAGTGTGCGGTGTTGGTGTCGCTTTTGAAGTGATTCAAAAGGTCGTATGGTACTGATTGTTCATATATTACATATTAACATGTGCAGGATAGATCAATATACAAACTATAGAGAGAATTGAATATAACTGTATTGTCTATGCATATATGTGTATGCCTGATACGAATGAATAATTAGTAGTAATTAAACTAATACAAGTAGTAAAAATTACGGAATTGTATTATTTATATAGTTTATTATAATATTATAATAATTAAAATATATAGATAATACAAATCTCTAAATTAAAAGGAAAAATGTAATGTACTTCGTAGAAACATATTTCAATCAGACGGTAAGTTTTTACTTATATGTATATATTAGCTATAATATCTTAATATTATATTATCTTAATATCTCTACAATGCTTATGTGTAATGTTAATTGGCCGTTTCTGTTTGAAACTGTTTAGTCCCCATGTAGAGTTTAGACATAAAAATTTTCATCTTTTCCGAAATGTGATTTTTTAAATATTAGAAATCATTACATACTTTTTTCTATTTAAACTATTTATTCCGTGTAATTTATGCTGACGTATGCATTTGTATGGTTGCATTCGTTTATGTCGGTACGTGCTTTATCTATTTATTATTTATATAGTAAATGTAGATTTTTACTAAAATAAAATTTAGTAACACAAACTTGTAAAAATAAGTTGACGTTGTTAAGAAGTTATTACATCATTTTCAGCTAAGAAAAATAATATTAATGTAAATATTAATAGGAAGAATGCTGATAGAAGTGGGGACGATATATATATATATATCGTAAAGCCTGTCTACCATTTCTGGTGTAGGCTTGTTAGTCTTTATCTTTTTTTCTTTTTTCTTCTTTTTTTTTTTTTTCTTTCTTTCTCTAGGCTTATACGTTTTTGCTTCACGTCACTGCGTCGCTAAACTTTCTCCATTCTTTCCTGTTGTTTGCCATCCTACTAGCTTCACTCATCGTTATTCTTCTTCTTTGTAATATCTTTTCTATTATGTCATCCCAGGTAGTTTCAGGTCTTCCCCTTTTTTTTCTGCCCAGATCTAGCTTCCCATACCCTTCTCACTTGTCTTTCCATTCTTTTCAGATGGCCCCACCATCCCAACGGCCTCTTCTCTATGTATTCGTGTATCGCCTCTATTCCTAATTCTTTTCTTATTTCTTCATTCTTGATTCTTTCTCTCTTTGTCATTCCCTTTACTCTCTTCATGTATTCTTTTTCTACCGCTTGGACTTTACTTATTTCCTTTTTATCTGTTATCCATGTTTTTTTCCATTTTCCATATCCAAATTCCAAATCCATATTTCCATTTCGTCACTTGCTCCAATTTTACCTTATCTACCATGATTTTTATCTCATGTTGTTCCCCGATCACCATTACTTTTGTTTTCTCTTTACACATCTCCATTCCGTTTTCTCTAAGTGTTTCATTCCATTTATTTATGCTTGTCTGCAACTCTTTTTCGTTAGATGCTATCACCATTATATCGTCCGCAAATGCTCCAATTTTTACTTCAACTCTCTCCGTATAATTCCATCCCACGTCAAGTCCTCTAGTTCTTCCTTTCGCTTTCCTTATTATTTTGTCCATGTAAATATTAAATAATGTTGGACTTAGTCCTCCTCCCTGTCTTAGTCCGTCTTTCGTTTTAAATTTTTTTGATTGTCTGTTTTTGACTATCACGCTGTTTGAGTTTTCTTCATATATTTTTTTTATTAAGCTAATCATTTTCCTGCTTATCTCTTTCTCTGACATCATCTTCCACAATCTATCTCTTCTTACTTTATCAAATGCTTTTTTTAAATCTAAAAAACCCATGTATACATTTTTTTTTTCGTTTTACTTGTTTTTTCAACCATCTGCTTAATCGTAAATATATGGCCTTTTACAGTAAGATCTATCAATAATTTTGCTTTTTTTCCACGTACTTGAATATCTCCTTGTCAGCTTCTACTACCCAGTCCTCCACATGTTGTTTACTGTTCCTAAAGGCATTTTTTTTAACTGCTCTCATTACTGTCTTCACCTCTCTAATCCCCACCATTTTCCTTATTTCTTCATTTTATCTTAATATTTCGTTTACTATTTCTTCTTCAGTATATCCTTCCTCAATTTTTTTATTATAAACAACGGCTTTCTGTCTTTCATTTTCCTCACTGTCATTCCTTTTACTTCCTCCAGTTTCTTCTCTATTTGCTCTTGTTGTAGCTCGTTTCTGCACTTCATCACTACCAATCCGCTTTTAAATTTTTTTATTTTCTTTATACCTTCTTCACCTACTTCTTCTATCGTAAGGTTTTCTCTTATATTTTCCATTACATTCTCCCCTTCTGCCGCTTTCACTGTGATTTCTCTTATTTTTTCTGGTGTTTTCCATCCCTGTATCTTTTTTGTACCATTTTCTTTTTTTCTTTCAGTGATCGCCGCATATGTCGTTTTGCTTCTTTCTTGATTTATTGTACCTCCCACTGTCAATTCTAATATTTTCGTTTCTAATTCATCCATTCTGTTTTCGAATTGTTTCTCTATTTGTTCCAGCCTTTGCTCTACTTTATCCTTTTATCCTGGTTTTTGTTTTTTTCTCTGCATTCTCCATGTTTTCATATACTGTGGCGGTCATTTTAATTACTATTTTTTTTATATTCTCTATGCTTTTCTCCATTTCTTCCCGAGTTTGCCCTTCTTCTCTTTTATTCCCCTCTTTAAATACCCTAATTTCCCTTTGTATCATTTCAATTTGATTTATTAGCTCATCTGATACTCCACTCGACTTCTTTTTACTATCTTCTCTTTCTTCTTTCCACATATCTTTCTCTCTTAGTTTAATTCTTTTTTCTATGTTGTCCTCTACCTCGCTCATCACTACTCCTCTATATGATATGATTATATTTTCTTCCTCATGTTCCTTATCCTCCTCCGTTGAGGTTTTTCTTTTCCTTCACTCCACCTTTCCCACTGGTGGAGTTCTTTTTACCTTCGTCGCCACTTTGAATGGGGTTTTCTCTTCCGTTCTGGCAAGATCAATCTTATTTTTATAAAAACAAAAAAAAAACTATTGTTATTTTAACACAAATAGACATCCGACCACTTTCACTGTCCGATATAGACTCGAAGTGCGGACGATAATTTATCAAATTCCATTAGTGACTATATTAAAATCAAAATTAAAGAATCAGCAAATAAAAAATATGTATCTCAAAAAAAACAAACGCTGTTAAATTTCTTTGATGATATAAGTGAGACTATATTAACATTTCTCGAGATAGATCAAGCAGAAATTAAATGAGATATTTGTAACATTGTTAATTATAAACAAATCGAAATTTTGAAACAAAAGCAACAGGTCGACAAGGTTAAAAATAATCACATTCAATATATGCAGAGTAACATAATCTACTTGCCACAGGAAAATGAAAATTTTGTTCAATACACAGATTTATAAATAATTTTTTAGTTTTAGTTCAATTTTTTTTTCACAGTTTGTTCCTGTTGACATAGTGTTTGTGGTTTTTCAATGGTTTTTCTTCGGATTACTAAGCAAAAAAATGCATATATTTAATCTGCGTTCAATTATTTTCATGTCATCATTATCTCATGCATAATTTTATAGCAAATTCAGCACTGTGTACGTTATTTTTATTTTCATTTTTTATTCCGTATCATTTTCTTAAGCCATTAAACTGCTACTAATTAACAACCTAAAAATCTGCTTAGACCGAATTATTAACATTCTTATTATTATACAGGGTGACTGAAAACAGTTGGAATAAATTTTATCATTATACAGATAACAGCTATTTACACCGCCTTCTCTAATACATATTTTTTGAAAAATCAACTTCAAAATCTTGAGAAAATTTTATTAACTATGACTCTTGGTTAATATTTATTCCAACTAATCTTGTTTTACAGGCTAACTACTGTCAGCCTGTAAAACAAAAATTTTAGATACTAAAGATAATATCTAAATCTAATACATACGTATAATTTTTTTTGTATTGGTTAGTAATATAATATTTATTATATATTCAGGATAGGAAATACAAAAAAAAGGCTAAGTAAAATATCATATATATATATATACCTATATATCTATAGGTCTATATCTGCGTTATATGGGTATTAGGTATTATTTGTATACGTTATATGCAAACAATACAATATGTATATGGTAGTTAATAAAATTACTCTTACAAAATAAATCGATGCAAATAAAATGTTTGTTGTAATTAATATTTTTTATCTTAAAATGTCCCTACGTCTATTACTATGAATTTATAATTAGCATCAACTAATGCTAATAAAACAATTGAAAATGTTCTTAAATAATTGAAATATAGAGATCCACTATTTGGTGGGGCTTGAATAGTTATGTGTTTCCCATCAATAGCGCCTATACAGTTGGAAACTGCCATAATAACCAATTCTGAATGTGAGAGACGTTTCCAAATTGATTCACATGTTGAATGTATAATCTTGTTTGCAGTCGAAGGAGCTATTCTGTAGCTGAAACTGAGGGATACCTGCATGTCGCCTGAAGCCAAAAACCTACAAATAAGAATTATGTTTCCTGAAGTGCGATTCTTATTACTAAGTTTTCTTGTTATTTCTGATTTGTTGTTTGTTTTAAAAGTTTCATTCATTTAATATTAATATATTTTTATTTCTGAATAAGGCTAAATTACCAAAAACAAATGGCCAGTCTTTCCTCAGCAGAAATACTCGGACGCCATCTAGTATTTTGCTTCTCTATATCTGGTTTTAATAGATCAACTATGATTTTAAATTTCGGATAACTAATCCTAAAACATTTAAAGAATTTTCTTCTATCGTCCACCCATTTATGAAAAAGAGTGTGAAATTCTCCTTCTTCTTCTCTAGCCTTGTATATGGGATGAATCCAATAATTTCTTTGACGTTTTTCCTTATACCTCTTGCTTTTTAATGTCGCAACACATATCAGTGCTGAAATGACATCATCCTCTGAACTGGAAGAATCCATTTAGACTCAATCTAATTAGACTCGACACTATACTCTACGAACGTTTCGGTTTAAAGGCTATAATAGAACTAAATACGCAACGCAACATAAAATTATATTTTTATATTATAAAATAAAGATGTCTTAATATCATATTCGTTCGCTTTTACTGAATTTGCATTAGACTACGACCGTTTGCATCAATTCAAAAATGACACCAACATCACACGGTCGGAGCACGGTAGATGCACAGTCCTTCATGTGGAAATCAAAAACAGGACTGCCCATGTATTTAAATAGACCTGCTATAAAATTGAATCAAATAGCAAAGACACAGGCGTAACACAGTATACGCCCAGTCCTATATGTGAGAATCAGCCTTAACAGAGAGTGGTCGCCCGGTCTTACATGCGTGAATCGAGATGGTCTAACGTAACCGCAACATAAGCGTAACACAGCTCTAGCACAACCTGTGCACGGTACTATATGTGAGAATCAGGCTTAAATCGTTTTTATTCTGTTCAAATGTTGCAGGATCCTCATTTTATTGGATATCTTCGACTCCACCATTTAGACCACGCAACATTCTTCGCTCTTTTTCCTAGTTTATCTTTTTGAGGTGGCGAAAGGCTGAACACCCCGAAAAGAAAGATAAAAGAGAAGAAAATCAGCGTCATTGTCGTAACGTGGAGACACATTAAAACTTTCGTGACGAGTTTATTTATTTTAATATAATAATATATTTATTTATATATATTTATTACGAGTTATATTTATTTTACTTTTTCTTGACTTGTCTCTCTGATTATGATTTCGTTCGAAGGTTCTCGCGCGTAAGCGAATTAAGGGAAAGTTATGTAGGTTAACGACGACGACGACAACTCTGATTTAAATTTTTGTAAAAAGAAAAGCAACTTTATAAAATTATGAAATTCACAAAAATGAGATTACTGAACTAAGTAATCGTAACTTTGGTGTAACATTAGTATTTCTTATATTGTGGCTGCAAAGTAGTTGGAAGTTGTAAAAATAATAAGTTTTTTATAGCTGTGCGTACCCTTTACACAACAGCTATAAAAACAAAAGGAAAATTGACAAGGCGCGTTTTTTAATTTTTCATTTGCATGATGTAGATACGCTCATAATCTGTTTTAATCTACCAATAGACATTCTAATGTCGAGTGTTCATTTTATGTTATTCCCTAGTGATTGATTTGATGAAAATGATTTTCCCAATCATTTTCATGGCTCAGCAAACTGTCTAGGATCTCATCATCTTCATCGACATCGTAATAATTTGTTATTATTCGACTCTAGAAAATGCAACAAATTATTTTATAAGGCTTAAATTTTAAATTTATTCATATTCATCGAACATCGTCCTTTGTCCTCTCTCAAAATTACCACATCGCCAATAGATGGAAAATGACGGTGGTATTTCCACCCTTTTATAATTTACCACCTGCCAATACTGATGAAAGTCTCTCTAAACTTTCTTTATAATATTAAAATTTTCGGTTAAAGTTTCAAGAATAGTGACGATTAAGAAAAATGAAAGGAAACTACAAAAGTAGAATGGTTATACCTTGAAATGAAACGCTAAAAAATAAAATAAAAGGGGGAAATTAATAGTCAAAAATATAACAGAATATTACGAATAATAAGGGAAGTTCAAATAATCAAGAAACAGGAAATTAGAAGCTTTGGATGACAAAGTTTCTGGGATGATGAAAGACAGTTATAGCGAAAAGAGGAAAAGAAACGAAAAGTTATAATTGTATTTTACAAGGAGTTCGTTCAACCTTTAAATGGAAAGTAGAAATTAAGTTAATTAATGAAAGAAGTATAGAATAAAGTGTAATAGATTTCACTTTCAATTTAAATGTGTTTGGATTAAGGTAGAGATTCAATTTCGGTAGCGATAGAGCTGTTAAGTGACAGCAAGTGAGTGAAATAGATCTTGATTTTTTGCTTTATTTTAATCTTATTTTCCATATTGCATTTTAGTACTCACGTAATCTGAACTGAGTATTAAATTTTTTAATAAACATGCACGTGCAATTAATTTAAAACGTTAATTACTTTTTTACTACTTTTTTTGTCTCAACGTTGTTCTCTACAATTGCTGGCAGGTATGATTAGTACTAAAAAATCTAATAGTAATGATATATATAAGTACGAAGCACGTAACTGGCATATATGAGTTTAATATTCACAAATACTGGATACTGATATATTCCAATTATAACGCAATTTCTTTTTCTATTACTAATAACATTTTGATAGAAAAGAGTTTTTTTTATTATGCTGAAAGTAATATTCAGAACCATTGAGAATATTCTAGGATGTGAATTTTATATAAAAAGGCCACAATTTTCGATTTCCGGATCAGATTATTTATTGCTTAGATACGAGTCGTATAAATAAATATTTGTATATGAATCCGCTCGGCAAATCTGTGTATAAATAGTCTTTGTTATATTGTTCAAATACTGTTCGCGAATTGTGTTTAATAATTGTGTTGATTGCCCCTAAATTGGCCACTTTATTGTCCAAGAGCAAAAAATATTCACTGTACGACCGCATTTGATAGCAAAAAATTACAGATTAATTTGTGATTGTAGCAAAACACTTTTACATTAACAACATCACAGCATGTCTACATTGCCACCTGAATGTTTCCGATTTTCATTATTCATTAAATGTAATATCAAGTGCTCATAATTCTGATAAAATATATGAATTAAGAATTATGCATCTACTCCAGTGAGATTTTGCTTCTAATTTTTCTCAGTTCATAATTCATATTTTACGAATTCGCATGCAATATTACCATTATTATGGTTTATCTACAAATAACGCGACAAGAATCCATTATTATTCTACGAGTCACATACTCGTATATAAATTTTCAAGTTTCTGGGAAATGATTTGCATGCAGTATATCTAGCCTTTTTTATCCAGTTGAAAATTCACCATGACTGCGCAGGTCTATTTATAGGTATATACGTATTTGCACTGCATATATGGTGGTAACGCGAATATATCTACACATTGTAATATTAGATAATAGAAGTGGTTCCCATGGAAGTTTAGCAATTTTGTTGGACAAATTTTAATTTATTTTTTTTCGCATATAAAAACATAAGTTTGTAATATACAGTTTTCTGAAAATGGTTTATTTAGATATTAGACACATGCCAGAGTTATGTATATTAATTAAGCAATTAATTGTAATATTTTTCTTTACAGACAAAATATCCAGTATAAATTATACACAAATCTAATTACATAAGAATCAGCGTAATGGAGCAAAATAAATATTGACATGTTGCTATAATCCTCATTTCCGGATCCTCAAAACCATATTTTTCGCATATCTCTTTCACCCTTATCCTTATCGTTAGTCATGCAACCAATAACAACTTTAACGAGTTCCGAATTGAATTATTTTCTACTTTATATTGTGGTAAAAACAATTTACTTTGGGGAGCTCACACCAAGTAAATTATATTCAACAAAACTACAACAACTACAACAAAATGTAGTAATTATCGTAATCATTATCGTTATTATATGAATATACTACCAACCATAACCGAATTTGAATTTGTCCGGGGTGACAACTTGGATTGAATACTATGAGTACTCGAACTTAGTAGGCACTAGCACCGCGAAAATAGCCGTTAATATAAATGTTTTCATTATTTTGGCTACATGTAATATATCAAAGGTTTCGTCTATGAAAAACTATACTTTCTTCTAATACTCGTGTGTATGTGTAATCTCTTTGTGTGTGTAAATTAGAAAAATTGAAAATAGGCAACGTCGACAAATGTTTTTTCTGTAAATTCATATTTTCACATCTAATTACCACTAATCATACGTGTATTTTACAATTTTATGTGTAAAATTGAATAAATAAAAAATTGGCACCGTCGCAAAATTTTTATTAGTTAAATTCATAATTTGTTATCTAGTTACCACTAATCATAAACGAATTTTACAATTTTAACGTAAAAAGAAAGAAACAAAATTTATTACATCGCAAAGCATATTTTCTTTAAATTATCGCTTATATTTAAAATATAGACATCCCCTCTCCCTTGTAAGAAATTATTGTAATTACCAACATATTAAAATTTACATAAAAATTCAAACATTCATGAATGATGATGCTACAATGATGTACACACTGCACGTGAAGCAGTGTCCACGCAAACGCGCTCCTTCATTTCCATGCAGAGAGAAATGCTCTCCCTTCTCTCTACTCTGACCGACTGGTAATGATGTAACTGGTAAGCACTGCAGTGCTGCTTAAAAAGTAGCTGTTCGTCTGGCAAGGTAATTTCGCCTTAAGATTTTTACATTCTACATTTTTAAGAATTTACAGGAGTGAGAACACACATAAATTAAAAATATGGAGAACAGTTTTATATCTCTTATATTTTACTGTCACGTTTATTATTGTTTGTTTTAACATTTATATTTCGTCTAAAAACTTTGATCGTTTCTCAGTGCCCCTTTTTACCATTTTATTTTCTGCCTCCCGTTTTTTTCTTTAATCCTCATACAAAGGATTTTATTTTTTTGTTTATGTAGCTCATGCAAATTTTTTCTCTGAGTGAAGAAGTCTGCTGTGACTGAGCGTTTCTTGTTTGCTTACTGAACCTTTTGTCAAATCAATACGTTGGCTTTAGCGGCTGTCAAAGTACGCAAGATCAATCTATTGAATACTCGCTGATCTAGAACAGTAAGTCAAGATGAAGATAACATATTCAAAATTTGAAGCTTAACATATTAATTCTAGTAGAAGAAAAATAGCAACATCACAATGAGCAACATTTTATCAAATTCTGATAATATTTGCTTTTTCACTTTGTTCATCGGCAAAAAATTATTATCATGGATATACTCTTCGTTAAAAAATAGGACGCTTAGTGGAGTAAAAGACCGATTATTCATTTAGCAACTTCTTATTCCAAATAGATATGTTAGGAACTTCAGTAGATTTTCAACTAATTCCAATCACATTTTATCTACGAAATGCTCCATTTGACATTTCTAGAAAATCTTCTCTTCATTTATTCAATAATTTCATAAATTTAAGCTATTAATTATTATCATTATTATTTCTCAAAGTGCTCCGAGATCTATGCACAAGGAAAATTTTAATGCAATTATTAAAGTTTTCTATTACGAAATAGTTCAAAAGCTTCCTTTTCTTTTCGCCGTCATCATCCTGCTCTTCTCCTACCTACTTGCTGGTTACTGCATCCTTTTACATTTTCATTATTATTACCACGATCACTAGCTACTACTACATTTACCGCCCCTTCTACTCCTCCCACCTCCAATTGACAGTTTAATTAAACTGGAACCTTCTCAAGGGTATTTCTAAAGACGCGTCAAATTAATAAAGTAATGTCAGTTTCTATGAATACCATATTGGAGAAGTAGTTACTAGCATTTTAATTAATTGAAATTAATTAGTAATGCATCAATAATATCCTGAATACCGTATACTGTATACCATATTCTGCGTTCGAATTCGAACGGTTCCGTAGGTATATATACTTTTCTGCGACCACTCATTTCTGCAACATCAATTTCTACATATGATCCGGAATTTAGTATATATATAAAGGTCGTATTTAAATAATTGTTAAATTTTGAAACAACAAATATGTAAGATCAACTTTATTAAATGCAGTTCTAAATATGTATGCATTTTATAAATAATTCGAATTGAATTAAAAAAACACACAAAGTCGATGTTTTTTAATACATATTTTTCTTATTGTAAGTATTCTAATCTCGGAAATATCTACTTTCGTTTTATTAACTTTAACTAAGTACATAAATCATTAAACTTTTGAAACTTGTAGTGTCAGTAATGTCACAATTTTTCACAAGTTTTCACAGAAACAAAGTAAATGCAAACTTTCTTTTCTTTATTTATGAATTTTTGTTTATCTAGATGTGGCAGCGTCATTCTCCAGCATCCATAACGATTCTTTTCTTTTTGAATACTTGAAAAATATCAGAAACATTCAACGTTTCAATTCAATAAAAATATATGTCATCATATATCTTTGTTTAAACTTCTTTCGTTTGGTGAATAAGAGGCATTATTTTCTAGAATTTTTTTTTTTTATTTTGTTAAAATTGTGTAAAAGTCATGGTTTTATTTTGAGAAAAAAAAGCTTGAGCATTTACAAATTATAAACATAGGCTCAAGTGGAAAATTATCGCATTTGGCATCAACATAAAGAGTTGAAATAAGACGACATACGCATAAGTATCTTTTTACATAAAAATGGAAATATAATTTGTTCACGTAAAATGTGTCATTTTTTTCTGTTTCTTCTTTTTACATTTATAAATTGCCCGTTGACATTTATCAAATAAACATGCGACGGCACGCGCTTGTAGACTTACTAGAATATCCCACCAATTTTTCCTTTTGTTTCTTTTTTTTTCGTCTGGTTTCTTCTGCTCTTTATTTTTACACGATAAAAGAGTGTTTTGCAAGTCATCGTCACTATTCACCCCATGATCGTCTATTTAAATAAAGTTTTTTCATGCAGTTTCTAAGCAATTTATACTTTGAGGGTTGAATAAAAAATTATTGGAAAATTTATAGGCCTAGAATAAATTAATAATATGTTATTTCTTCTAGTATTCCGATGTATAGTATAGCTTCCGTCTCTATATTTCAATTCCAAAGAACATTCGATGCTGGCATGATATGGCACAATACGGTAAACCTCTATCAACGATCACTTCCCAATAATAATCACCTCTATAAATGGCAACTTTTTTTTTACCAGACCGTTTGTACTGAATTTCTGTTATTTAATTCTTCTCCATAACGACCACCTCCTCATAACGACTAATTATTTATTGATTACAAGAGATTCTTGTGTTTAAGATGCAGAAAGTATTGTATATGCCGACGATAGCTGCGAACCTAGCTAGAAGAAGTATTTTCGCCGACTCCGACTGTAACTGCATCGGATTGGACCAGAACTAATGTTTCACAATAAAAGGTTGATAAAAATTTCATTTAGGTTAAAATTGCAGTAACATTGACAAGCTCTTAATTTTTCTTAAAAAAAGACGGACAGAATTTAAATCCACGTTTCGGCAACCCAGCTTTTGAGAAATTATAAAATGCTAATTATACCGAATACTATTTATGCCCCCCTGCACCTCCATTAACAATTTAGTTTTATCGTCTAATAGATTATAGACGGTTTCAGTTTGTAACGACACTTACCAGTCACTCTGTTGAAAATGTAATTTCACTCGATTAAATTATAATAAAACCCCTACATAACGTTCATGTAAAATATTAACCTAATCGCTATTATACGGAGATGCCCGTTAGTAGAAGTTTCACTGTGTTGTGTTCCGTAGTACAATTTGTATACGGATTTGTATACCCCCAATCTAATACATCCTACCATGGTTGGATATTGGCGACATTTCAAATATATTTCAGTTGCTTGAATAATCAATTCACGTATATATATTATAAAAAACAGAAAGAAGCTAGTTAATACGTTATTAAGATTATTATAAATAAATAACTGAGTAAATAATTCATAATGAAATAACATAATGATGTAAATCTATAATGATTAAAAATTACGTGCATGAATTAAAAAAAACTACTTAATAAAAACATAATTAAAATTTCCTCTTAATTAATTTTGGATGATAATGTTCGGAGAGCTTTTAAAATTCATGAATTCAAAAGAATTCATAAAGAAGCCAATGGCGCGCCATTCACGAAATAGGTTTATATTTATTGCGCTGATGCAAGAGACCATCATCACATAAAGATTACATGAGAATTGTGCTAGACAGTGGTGCTTGTAATTAGTTAATTTTAACTAATTACAATTAGTTAATTTTAAAGGTTCCAAAGTATTTGACATTACAATACATTTGACGTACAAAAATTAAAGTCTTTTTGAGGGAAATACAGCAAGTGAAATTGCAGTAAAAGTTTCTGAACTTTCAGATTTAAGTAAAACCATTTTGCAAAATTAATTAATATATGTAAATATCCATGCGGAATTGGAGTAGAAATGCTAATGTAATGTACTATAGATACTACATACAAATGTAGTAACTAGTATCTACCCTTAGCTTTCCTGATTTTGTTACTCCTAAATCCCCAGACAGAATCACATGTTTAACTTTAACTCCTAATCCTATAGGTGCCAATTCTTTCTTTGGGAATTATTCAACTGTCACATAGTATTCGCCGTTTCGAAAAGAAAAATATGCATAATAAATCTTCAATTACCCACTATTGCTGCTAGCGCTTAAAATTTTCAAATTTGAATACAATATATCCGCAATCATCATCTTCTTTCATATCAGTTCTTCATCCCTTATTACCAATCCCTCTGTTCCACTTTTCTCAATAAGTTTCAATGTTCTCTCCTCTATTCCATTATTGTTTCCAATAAGCGATTTGGTAAGCTGAAGAAGAATATCTACTTCATTACACATAAACAACTTAAAAGAGTCAATTTTGTTGCTCTTTCTTACAATCAATAGTAGAAAAGAGATATTTTCCTCAAAACCATTTTTTATTCTACACTATATATCAAGGAAAATGGTAATAATCTATCGTTTGAATGTCAGTCGAACGGGAGCAATCAATACTATTATTAGACGCCATTTTTTATTGGTTCAATTGCAGATGCCATTTTTGCTAGACAGATATCGATGATGATGGGTTAGTATATGGTATTAGGCATTTTATCTGAAAGGACAAAATTGGATACTAACAAAAGGAAAAAATCAAAATAGTCTTCATCCTTTATTAAATGTTTAACTTACAAGGAAACTGAGTGGTTTTAAAAGATGATTATGATATCTCGAAAAAGTTGTCTTCAGCAATTAATTTAAAAAAAATCCAGAGTTATTTTATATTGGCCCTTTCCTTCCTTTGCACTCCGTACTCCCTTTCTCAATATTTACATTAAAATAAAGTTCTAGGTGTTACCTGCCACTTCAGTATCAATCCACTAACCTTTCAATCAAAATGGTTTTTGAGTGTAAGAGCATGTCGCTCAATGTTTGCCCGTTAAAACAACTGCATCACCACCGTTTCATATTCAATATTTAATGATTTAATTGGTTTATTTCACCCCAATTGTTATCGTCAATAAGCATTAGGCATCTTACAACAGCAATACAACATTAGGCAAAACTATAGTTTGTCCAGTATATACATCGATATGGGGGTTATAATTTTTATGCCATAATTAAAAAAGCGTCTAATGAAAATTCAATGCACTAACCGCCGGTTGCAGAAACGCGAATTATCCCTGTTGCTAAGATAATAGTTTATTATTAAACGAGTGACGAAATGGTATATTTGAACACAAGTGTGAAAAACCGCTTGTTTTTTGGTGCGAACGAGTTTGAAACACGAGCTGCGGAGCAGTGAAATGTTTCATTAGTGAGCACCAAAAATCGGTTTGTCACACGCGCATTCAACGCTATTTTTTCTAATGAGGTAATTTTAATCAACAAATAATTAATTTCAAAAATTAATTACGTCTGCCATTTAATCCAGAAATTGTTTTCTTTTTGCTGAAAGTAGGTTCTGTGGAATTAAGTGAGTTTAGAAGATGAATTTTAATATAATTTAACAATTAAAACTACGAAATTACCTTATTATAAGTCACTAAATTACTCGCGGAAAACTTCCACTTTTCGGCACTTAAATCGACTAAAACGGGTGCCGAACAGTACACTTGATTAATGTGAAATCCTGAAATCTTTTAAATGTAACATTTTTGCTTTTAAAAAAAGTAAATATTTATATTTTGGTGTTAAATCATCTTTTTCCATTGTAGATGCATGGGCTTTTCACCAACATTAATTTATTAGTGTTAAGGATCGTATGTATATAAAACAGCCTCTGGATTAATGGGGAAACTCGGACGTGTTAAAAAATAATAAAAGAAAGACCTTTACTCCAACTAATAAACTTATTTATTGTTTATAAAATAAAATGTAATCAAATAATAAAATATTCTATGGAGAAAAATTAACATAGATCAGACAATTCTAAAAATTAAGTATCAATGAAAAGATTCTATAATTTTTATCTCTGAATTAAGGATAAATGTTGTTAATAAAACACGGTATCTAACGTGCAATAAGTAATGTTAATGTGTAATACAATCAGTTAGAACTACCAACATTATCCCAGATGCAAATCAGATAATATGTGAAAAAACATGCCTTTAACTAAGGTAAAATTCTATAGTATAATTTAGTTATAATTTTGTGAGAAAAATTCATGCAGTTCATGAAATTATGCAGTTTTTCCTCAATGAAAAATTCATGCAACAACCAGTAAATGGTGTAGATCCTATCTTGGGTGTTTGTCAAAAAGCAATACCTTACGTGCACCTTCCAGCCAACAATTTTCGCCGTGGAGATGATGATGTTTTTAATTAATGTATTATCAATTTTTTTAATTTTCTCAATACAAATTTTTAATAACAAAATTAGAAACGATAAATAATAATACCCTACTACAAACCCTATTATAAAAAATATAATATTTGCTTGATTAGTAATAGTGCTGATAGCGTCTCCAGTCACAACGGCGGTGAGAACGTCGGACGCACAGTGGTCAGAATTATGGCACGAGTTGATTGTAGGAAGGAAGCAGATAAATGTAGCTATCTTGCGACGATGGATTGTTGATGAATTTGAAAAACCAAATATATTCGAATAATTGATAAGAAAACGTGCAGGTAAGAATGTAAAACGTTTTTCTTCGTTGGGTAATAGTTAAAAGATGAGAATTTACTGCAAAATTCTCGAAAAATACAAATTTTTCAATATAGCGTCAACGTGAAATATAACGCGAATAGAACAGAAAATTTTGTAAAGGTGAATATTGGTTAGACAAACGGAGTAAATTGGCAATAATTCATCTAGAAATGAATTATTGGAAAAATGGAGTTAATTAGAATAATCAACTATGAAAATTATGGATTGGAAAGTTGAAAAATTAAAAATAAAAATGAACGCAACGTAAGATGTTAACTTTAGAAAAATTGATGTAGTAATGGCTACCAGTGGCTACTGGTCACTCCTTTTATCTGTTTTTTACATCTAACATGCTAGAATGTTCTAGAACGGCCTTTTCGCTGACAACGCTGGAAATAAGAAGAGTTTCAATTGATCGGAAAGCGCAAGAATACATCAAAAACGATGTATTTGGAAAGACATTCAATTCATAAGGTTAATTGGTTGCATAACTTCCATTAATGTTGAAAACGAAACTTCGTTCTCGATGTGTATAGTCTAATATACTAAATATACAGAATAATTTTCAATTACAAAATAATGTTAATCTTATAACTTAAAAACTACATTTTTGTTATCAACTAACTATTTGCATGTATTATCATTGGTGAGATAAATAAATAATGTACAATTACTAGAATTTCATATATCGATTTTGTTTTTATCGATCGGCACTTCGAACGCAATCCCATCTACGGTGTAACAAAGATAAATAATCTGAAAAGGGAGACAGATCTATCGCTGTCATTTATGGCGTTGAAATTAAATGCAATGAACATTGCAAAGATTATTAGCGATATTGTTAAAAATAAAACATTTAAAGGTTTATTTTCGCTATAGGTAAAACAGAATTACTATCCTGTCCTTTGTCCATATCCTATCGAGTAAGTACCCCCTCGAATTATACCCATTAACCCTTTTTTGAAGGATAGACCGCTAATCTATTAATAGTACAACACCTGGCTTGTATTAGTTATGCTTTTCCCCAAAAGAAATTGAAGAATCTAATTGAACTCGACCAGCGTGACTGAGAATAATACAGAAATAATATTAGTGAAAGAAATAGTGTGTCTGATAAGATATGTATTTATTAAAATGTAAGTAAATTGTCCTTGTCGGACTCGAAATACTCTCTAGCGAATTACTTAATTAAATAACTAATATTTACATTTTTTAGAAATAGATTAGGTGCATTTTTTATCTTGCTAATCTGATTTCTGTCGTTTGCGCGAACACCCATTATTCTTTTAATAATTCAATCATTACATATGTATATATGCAAGTGCATCTGTGCACTTTTTTCTACGACTAATGGTCGTAGAAAAAATCTTTGATCCGTTATTGTCAATGTATCCCGTCCATAACAACTAAGATTATCGATGAATTATCCATAATCCAATTTTCAGAAACTGGCGGTAAGTATTTTAGATAGACCAGCTCGTCATCTCTCTGACTATTCATTTTCTTAATCATTAAATTAGAAAAAATACACATCTTTTGCATCGAAGCTTATACTGGATAAATTATATATTTGCTTTTTGTTGACTTATATATTTTCAAGGTGTGATCAAAAAATCAGTTAAATAAATCATCGAAAATAAAGCAAAACATTGAAATAAAAGAACAATCATTTATCATTGATTTTTCTATGTGACAGAAGAAATCAATTTAAGTGAATATTTACTTCATTCGTTTTCTTTTTCTATGACCATATAAAAATGATTAGCTTTCGTCACTATCTACTCTATACGAAAATTTAATGTCTGTCATTAGTGATGTAATAACCCATAACGTTAACTTTCATCACTTGTGACGCATGATACTAAGACTAACAAGATAAGCCAACGCGCAGCATTGTCAATTTGGTAGTGACGTCAGTGGGAGACCTCTCTGCAAATCGCTAGTTTTAATAATTGAAACTGTGGTTATAGTCCCTCATCTGATGTTAATTTGTTTTTTTTGTCAATGTTTTTCATTTTAATACAACTTGCCGTTTGTTTACGTTTAATTAATTAATAATATTTTCTTCTATGATCATATAAAAATGATTAACTTTCGTCAGTATGTACTCTACATGAAAATTTGATTTCCGTCACTAGTGATCTAATAACCTATAACGTTAACTTATGTCACTTGTGACGAAAGTAAATCATTAATAAATCAAATAGATCCACTTACATACATAAATTATAATGACTGAATTATTAAAAGAATAGAAAAACATGATTTAGCACTAAAATATAAACATTTCCTTTTTTAAAAGATTTTTTTAAGAAAAAAAAAACTTTTTTTTTTAAGTCAAACATTTAAAGACAGGATTTCACATTAATCAAAGACGGCGCTGAGCAGCGTCTCGTAGATTTTGTACGCTATATATTGTATGCTATTTTCGTCACTCGTGTATAATAATATACTATTTTACAATCGAAATGAGTAATAGAAGGAAACTAATTGACAATTAAAGCAAAAAAGCTCTAAATGTCTTTGTTTTATAATAATTTTGTTATATCGAGTCTTCAATTGAATCTTAGCAGAAATATACATATAAGTATAAGCTATATCATTTCTAATATTGTAATCTGCAATTGCCGATACAAAAGAATACCCCAAGACTATATCGCAATTACAATACTAACCTTTTTCCATTATAAAATTCGTCTATCTTTTTGACTTAATTTAACCAGAGCAAATATAAAGTTTCTTCTTAGTTATTCTAACACAGAGCATTAATACTAATTAAAATTTAAATACATGCAACTGTCTAGAAATATAATATGCTTAATTAATTAAGACTCGACCTGCTTCCATGAAGGAAGAGGGAGAGGAAAACTAAAGGAAAGGAAGAAAAAACAGAATTTTCGCTTTAAATATCTAGATATACTTGTAAATACTGGAATTTTCAGGAAAGGTAAAAACAATCGCTCATAAGGGGGGAAGTGGTGTGGTGCTATTGACAATTTAATACAATTTTATAAAATTAAGGTTTGAAAAGCGGTGATGTTAAGGTAAAAAAGTAACATAAAAGGTTAAAATGGACTAAGAAGTGTTAATGGTGCATGATATGAATAATTTTAATATGTAAATTTCAGATACCTCGAGGTCAACGACATGGTTATCACAAGGAGTATCCAACTACCACCCCACGTGCATTATTAGAAAATGGTAAACACGACAACCAATGGCATAGATTATTCATCTGTTTGTTACTAACAAATTTTAGATCCTTGCCTAGCTCATTATTGTCCATCGGGGCGAGAATGCATCATTCTTGATGAAAGAGCAGTATGCAAATGTTCTGAATTTTGTGTACCGCATCGCCCAGTTTGTGCATCGGATGGTATAATTTATCCAAGCCATTGCCATATGCATAGTACTGCATGCCGTACTGGTAAAAAGTTAATTCAGATGCCTACTAGTTCATGTTCGGAACAAAGTGAGGAAGGTAAAGATACAATCTAGATACAATTGGCCGTCATTCACAACGAGCAAATATGATTCAATCAAACGAAATGTTCATTGTTGATTACTAGTATATTTAGTATATAGTATAGTAGTATATTTTCCATACCTCGCTATTTAATGCAAGGAAACCAAAGAGGTCTCCCATTAAACTATTAATACTTAAGAATATGCATCGACTATGACAGAACACATTCAAGCTCGTTATTTTTCACGGGTAATTTTCATTTCCTCCCTCTAGACACCAGTGATTATCAGTATTAATCACCAAAATTTTTTTCAATTCCAGAAATGAATGAAAGGAACAAACCAATTAGTGGTGTAATAATTAATCATCGTATGACGAATGATACAACAAGATTAGTATCACAACCGGAGGGCGGTTCCAATGTACAGGTAATGGCCAATGTTACAACCTAACTAATATGTAACTATGTTATCTGTCAATTTTAGTCTGTATTAATTTTACCGAATAAGAAATCTGGAGAATTAAATCAAATACTAAATGAAATTGAGGATCATTATTATGGCAGGGATGAATGTTCTATGCAGGAATATGAAGTAATGAAGGTAAGAGCTGTTCATAAATAATGATGTTAAACATGAAGCATCTATTAATTAAATATTGTAATCTAGGATAATCTGTTGTTGTACTACCATGGCAAATTAATGGCAGATAATAAAAGCAAAGATCTTTTGCTGTCAATGATGTTCACTTACTATGATAAAAATACGGATGCAAGTCTTGATAGAGACGAATTAGTTCAGGTAGAACATTTTATTTTACTTGTCTTCATATATTAATTAATATTATCATTGCCTAATCTTCTAATTTAATTTGTTACATTTCAACAAATAGTAGCAACTAAATCCTGCAATAGCAACATTACAAACATGCCACCTTTGTCTCTCAATCTCCCTACTTTCTCACTTACATTTTCGTCCAATATCTTTCCCTGATACATCTCTTAGCATTCTACCTTAATCTGTCTCGCTGTCTCTCTCGTATCTATATCTAGTTACAAACTGACTAAGTTCAAACACTCCCACAGTATGAGTCTCACATATAAAGAAAATTAACGTTTGATTATTTTCTTTTCCTTTTACCTCTTAAATACCCTGTGACATTAATTTGTATTACATTACGTTACTTAATGTAATACATGTACGTTATTACATTCGCATTATATTACGACGGATGTATGAAATTGAATGAATTTTAGGAATCAGAGAAAGATGACGAATTAGTAAGTGTAATAAGCCTAACAAGTGGTTGTGCACTAAGCTGTCTGATTGATTTTGATGACATTGACCATGATCAAAAATTAAGCATTAATGAATTCTCATTGGCTTTTAGTAAACTTTATAGTAAGTCTGATCTACATTCTGGCGAATTTGACAGATTACGAGAATCTTCTCCTGATCTGGATCCAAGGTATTCAAATGTAAGTCTAATATCGAACAAGGTGTTTCAGTTGTGTCACTTGATAAAGCCCTAGAAGTAAAAATCGTATCAGCATGTTTGGATGATAGTTTAGAATTACGGTGTGCTATAACTGGATCGCCAGTACCACCAGTACAGTGGCGACGACACGGTGAAGATTTGGGCAGTATTCAACAAGAGGATGTTAAAGTTATTGCTGATGGGAGCCTATCGTTTACGAAAATACAGTTACAGCATGCCGGTAATTATACATGTAATGCTCAAAGAAATCCACAGGTGGTTCAGACACATGTACTAATTGTTCATAGTAAGTGTACAATACTTATCATTCAGTTCTAATATCTATAATCGTATAATTAATTTCTTTAATAAAAATTCCATCTCTTATTTCGGTTGTTTTCAGCTACACCTGAAGTTCATGTAATGCCAAAGATCCAGTCGAAGCGACCTGGAGAGGATGCACAGATATTTTGTCATGTTGCTGGAGAACCATTTCCAAAAGTAAATTGTAGTACCAGTGATGGGACTTGCACTTCCAAGTTTCACTATTTATTTAGCTATTGATTCCTTGTCGTAGGTTATTTGGCTGAAGAATGACGAACCACTAAAACTTGAAATACCACGTAAATATCAAATTGTTGGCAATGGTACATCATTAAAAATTAGGAAAATTGATTATGCTGATACAGGGGCATATATGTGTCAAGCAACTAATTCAGGTAAGATAGAGCTAAGCCGTTAGAGCAGGCCTAAGGATGATCTGTGTATAGTACGGCTAAACTGTAGCCGTACACAACTGATCACAATTAGTTATTGATGTTTCTAATCTTTTGACTGAACATCTGGCTCCGTTTAATTTAATTCATTTGTATTGCTATTTTTACTTTAGTAGGTGGAACGACAAAAGATATTAGTTCATTGGTGGTACAGGAAGATTACATCTCAAATGGTAAGTTAATATCGTACTAGGCCCTATTAGTATTCATTGAACATATCTATAGGCCCCGAATATGACAAAATCCGTTTCTTTGCATTTCACGAACGTGGAGTATCAATCTACGATCCCACGTCGTGTAGATTACATCATCATATCCAAGGAACTGATATTATTCCAGGGACGCAAGTAAGATATCGATTATATATGCCTCTGCATGTGCAATAGCTCAGATGATGTTCCTTGTAGGAGTACGTTTGTGGTAAAAAAGGCATTCCTTGCTCATGGGGACGCGCTGTGGCGGTGTCAAATCGTTACATTTACGCATCGCAGCCACTTTTAAATCGCGTTTTAGTTGTTTCTACTACCCAAATGGCCGTTGTTGATGTGGTCGGTACTGATAAAGTGCCAGTGGAATTAGAAAAGGTGTTACATTTGGATCAGTTATGGTTACTTAGCTGGAGGAATACAAGTAATACAGGAATGAAGACAGTTCAGGTCTGAAAGCCTAAAAAAATAGAGTAATAAAACAACCTAATATTATGATCTTGTAGGTTATTAGAGATGCAGGACAAAAAAAGAATCATCATACAGTTCATCCTGAGCCTATTGATGGGCAGTTTGATATGGTTAAAGGCTTATTTTTACCTTCACCTTTTCAGGTAGGCATTATCATCAAAATGTTCTATCTCTTTGTTTTGTTGGTCTTCAATTAGATAACCTTTTCATGTCAACTATAGTGTTTCGCAAGATCCAATTGACAGTGATTACGACTTTTTACTTGAAATTTTCTAGGATATTTATCATTATAATTTCAAATATGGTTATGTAACACATATAAATCAACGAAGTTTATACAAATTGGATTTGGAAAATTTACGATATTCACGTTCCATTGATTTGATACCATACAAATGTGAACCAGAACACATCCAATTTTCAGCTTTATGTAAGATTTAACCACATTCGAAATAAGTTAACATTAGCATTACGTAAAGATGAATTAAATTCAATATTCATTTCACAATAGTGCTTCTAGTGTATATTATGCCTATGCTCTTTTTGAGAAATATAGTATAATAATAGTCAGTACACTTAACTGAAATACAGCGAATTATAGACTTTACTTAACTTTCTATAGATGGTTTCGTATTTTTGGAATGTTTCGAACCTTTCACAAGAAAACCAAGTGGTCAGTTAATAATGGATTATCTTACTGATTCAGTAATATCATTGGCGCCAACATTATTTGGAAAACCTTACATATCACCTGATTCGAGGAAATTAATTACTTTTGATCGAAATATTAGTGGTGGAGCAACATTAATTGTACAGGAAATAACAGGTAACGTAATAGTGAACGATATAACGAAGTGGCAAAATTATAGTTTACTTAATTTACTGTATGAAAACGGACACTTTGGACATGTTGATAAACACTAATGCTGTATATAGTTTTTTATTAACTAATATCTACGACGTTTCTTCGAAAACGGTCTCATTAATCCTGTATTGTAATGCTCCGATAAAATACTTTCCATGCCTAAGCTGCTAGATATTGTCAGACATTGTCAAAATTTTTCATCAATATCGCAGACAATAAATTAGTATCTATTTTCGATTCTTTGCACAAGAACTACTAATCATTAAATATACCACTAATCATATATTTTACTTTGCTTAGTACTTAATGTACGGATTTCTCTGTTGTAGAAAAAGGATTGCATTTCTCGTTTGATGTTCGAACAACTTTAAATATATCGGATATTACTTTCTATCCAAGTCAAACGACACATAGTTATGATTTATATGCAAGTAGTCAAAGTAAAGAAGATTTATTATTTGTTAACTTGAATAATGGTAAGCTTTTATATGGGTTCCGGCACTTCAATTGACCAAATAGTTTATAAATGATTCTAACTACAATTGGTCAATATGGAAAAGATGATCCAGTTACGATTTTCGATGCAGCTGGAACAAAGCTGTTATATAATATATGTTACTAATTATCTGTTTCGATTATTATTAATTGGTAATATTAATTTTTAGGTAAAGTAGAAATAATAACAGGAGTTGGAATTGCTTCGCCAAAATCTCAATGGAATAAACCAGCACGACCGATAACCACTGCTGGCCGATTTGATGGTTTTCTCGCTACACCAAGCAACCATGCACTATTCATTATCAATGGTTATTCGCGAACAGTTAACTGCGAAATAAGTGCCGTTACGAAGCCAACAGATGTCGTATGGATTAATCAGAATTATCGTTAAAAAATATATCAATAAGCATCATTAATCGATGTCTGATGATCTCGAATATCATCAGACTTAAAAAAAGAGTTTAATATTTTTACTGTTTTCTATATTTTGTTTCAAAGATTTGCTTAGGGCTGGTGTTAGTCTAATCAGTCAATAAATTTTGTTTTACGTACATTGATGGATTAATTAATTTACGAAACAATAGGAAATTGGAAAATGCTCATGTGCCCTACTAAATACATATGGTTTAATTTTCGCACTCCATTTTTTTAAATAAATTTTTATTGTTAAATTTAAAAATAATTTATTGTGTATAATTTAATTCATTGTTTGATTAATACGGTGCATAATGTTATAGCTTTTACCTCATTGTTGCTCTCGAAAATAGAGAACATCATCCTTTTTAATCGCAAATTTTCTTTAATAACGAATATCTGTGTAAGCTTTGCAGCATGTTTGTAATCCTATCTACGTATTAACAATGTATTTATTATATTTTAGTGAGAAACTGTGCATATACAACATATATACAATATATACAAAATACACATATACAAAAATTAAATAGAAAATTTCCTACTGCTATAGATAATAAATACGTGCACATGAAGAAAATGTAGGGAGATGCAATTACTATAACTAATCATTTAGTTTTTTTTATCTACTGTGTTAATAAATAAACCTTCCTGGATTATTTCTTCTTATTATAACGGTAAATTCTATGGGAAGTTACTATTCGGTAGCTTCAATATGCTTGCAATATTTATCGTGTTATTGCAGAGTTAGTTGGTACTACATGATATCAAATACTGGTCTGTAGCCTCATCAAAGATAACGTAATAGAAATCATAATCCTTGATTTCTAATTTGATGCGAGACTCAGTCTTTATTAATCTGCCGTTAAATTCACCAAACTAGAGTAATTAGTCATATAAACTAAAAAGTAAGCATCTTACCATTAAATATGTTATTTATACCATAGCAAAACATCTACAACATTAACTCTTAAATATAAATTATTATTTTAAAATTTTAATATAAGAAATTATTAGTGGATAGATAAAAAAAATTATATAATATAACTATTAATAAATAGTTCAATTTTTCATTATATTAATCAATATTAATTTATTAATTGAGTATTAATTGTAAGAATGATATCGCGTTTCAAGGTTTTCATTAATTTATCTTCTCTTTCGTGGAAACTCTGTATATCATTATCATATTGATTGTGCAGCGGATTGATTTCATATTTATATATCTATATGAAACAATAGATTACCTATTTACGTATGCTGGTAGTATACATATGTAGAAAAATGTTCTTTACAATTCTTAATTGCAATATTATATCTATATCTAATTACTATACCGCTACTATTGATAATAGAGAGTTCGAACTTGAACTAAACAATACTTATTGTAATGTATGAGAGCCGAGTAATCTGCTTAATTGAGGAGTTTTTGTTGTATTTTAACTAATTAAATGAGTATGTATTGAGATAAAATGTTTAATGTGTAAGATTTGTGTGTTTGCTTTTTTTTGAATAAATGAAGAAAAACTAGATTAAAAGTGTTTTCCTCTAAATTTCCCACAAATTCTGTACATACATTTTTGTCTTACCAAATCATATATGCTGCACATATATGGTGTTAAGGTTGACTTGTAGGAAAATCACACCATGTATAGGTCATTAAAAAACAGACCGAAAATTGATAAGGAAGGGTGGGTCTATCTTCAATACTTCCCGGGATAATCAACATTTTCTGATTATCTCAAAACTTCGTGAACCGCAGTGTAACTGACTTACGCAATACTAAGTATCGAAAAGTAAAATAAACATTGGTCTCTTTAACGAGTTCAATGTCATACGTAGCATAAAATTTCTCCATTTCCTTTGAGACAGTGGCCGCGTATTAATAATTTAGCCGAATTTTAAAGTCTAAATTTTTACGTATTTTGAATCTTTTAATATTAAAGTTTGGTATTAATAAATTTGCACCTGTGGGATTAAATGCAGCCGTTGATCTAGAAAATTTTTGAGGCGATTGAAAGATGAATTTTAAGTTATTCAACTAATTTGTTAATGTGTTACATTAAGCATTGAAAATGAGTATTTTAGTATTTATTAATACTAAACATTTAACATTCCATAAAATAAAATTTCGAATTAATCATGTAGTTTAATTTCGCTTTTTATCGAAAGAAAGGAATAATCGTGGCGACGCTGGTCGCTCGCCAGCCGGCTGTAATACAAATAATAATAGTATATATATATATATGTCTATATACCTTATACCATCAACTGGTGTCGGCTTGAGCTCTTCTCGTTATCCTCCTATTCTTCACTTTCTATGCATCTCTCCCACTCCTTCCTGTTGCAAGCAATTCTTCTTGCGTCATTCATCCTCATTCCTCTTTCTCTTATTGCTTTTTCAATTCCCTCATCCCATGTAATTTCTGGTCTTCCCCGTTTCGCTCTTCTTCCCTCCCTAGCCTGCCAGACTCTCTTTACTTGCCTCTCTTCACTCGTTCTCTAATAATAATAGTAATAATTTCAAATACAAAATGTTATTGTTATTCAGAGAAAATAAAAGCTTCGCTGCTTCTTTGAGAAGTGGTGACCTAATTTTAGCAAAAAATTACAGGTAACTCTTTTTATTACACTGATTTTTGTTTTGAATATGAAGTTTAAAATTCTTTCTAATAATTTTTATTTGAATGCCGTGGAGAAAACTTCTTCATGAATAAAACAATTTGTTTGTTTTTGATTAAACACTTAATTTCGAAATCAAATTGTTCCTCGTATCGGAATGTAAGTACTAAGTACACCATAGGCATCAAGTATCAGCTAACAAAAACTACGTGATATTTAAAATGTGTCACTATGCTGTATGCAGCATATCTGCTTATTTGATAACATTGCGTTAGCCTGATTGGCATTAGTCATTCTTTAAATCCACAGCAAAAATAAAAACATTGCAATAGCGAATGATCAATAATTATTTCTTGGAATTAGATGAGTTCATGTTATAGTAAGAGCTGAAAATAATAAAGTAAGAGAAAAAAGATAATTAGAAAGTAACAATCTACCAGCAGAAGCAATGGAAAGGTAGTGGTGGTGCAAACCATTTAATTCGACAGAGAAAGAGATTAGCGGATGGCTAATCAGCCGTCCGCTAGTAACCGAGAAATTTTGTGAAATTACGAAGTTTTTAATTACACAATGTGACGTATATTACGGAAAAATTTCCACTATCCATATCCAAACCGTATTCATAACCAAACCAAACAACGTGCCCATTCTTCTGAACCGCAAGATTATTAAAATTGATTACAATTTTAATAATAAGGGTTAGTCAAAATTTAACACTGTCTGGATTCGCATCGGAAATTTTTTTCATCGATGAAATATGTTTTATACAATTTGGAATTTTTAGTAGCAGAAATAGCCACATCGGGTTGAAAAAAATCCGCATGTTTATCGCCCAAAGTAGTAGATTCCGAAGAAACTTAAGAATTAATGTATGAGACGGCATTGTGGGAAATTATTTGATCTGCCCCTTTGTTTTTACTTTTCCGTTTAACTGGAGAAACGAATTTGGAATTTTTTAGAAACAATTTATGGGAACAATTGGAAGATTTCTCATAGCAATTACGTTATGATACGTGATCTATGAATGACAGAGCTCCATCTTATTTTTATTCTCATGTTAGATCGTTTGTGAATAAAATTTTTCCAAATAGATGAAATACCTGCAAAACAGTTCTCAAGAGTTCATGAATCTTTTATAAATCGGGATCATCATGCGATTGCAAAATAATGGTAGTCATATTCAACACAATCTGTAAATAACTAATATATTACTAATGAATAGATAGTTTAATGTTGTAGTGTATTACTACTGTGGATATTGCACTTTTTGTGTAAGGTTAAGTGTGATTTGTAGTGCTTAATGTAGTATTCATTTTTATTTGCTGTGGACATTTCTTTACTTGATGATATGAATGATTAATTGCTTATAGCAACAGGGTGATAAGTCATACCACTTCGCCTGGTAAGTTGAAGTTCATAACTAATTTATCGTAGTAATTGCACAATATATTAGTGGTACGGATGTATTGACTTAATCTGCGTTGGCCTAATAAAGGTAATACTAAAGAACTGTTTGTGTAATTGTAATTTGCTATTTGATTTGCTGGCAGAAAGTGTACTTTTTTAAAAAGTTATTTGTTTTTTAAATATTTTATTAACTAACACATAGCATCTTTTTTTAACTAGACATGAGTAAAATAAGTAGTTTTTGTTGCTTTTAGAAACAAAATAATTTAAAGAACTATGAAATGGAACAAAATTGAGCTTATAAAGTTGAAATTAGAATTTAAAAAATTAAATAAACTTCTAAATAGATTTTGAATTTTTGTAAGCAAAAAAGTTTTTTAATAAAAGTGTTTTTGAAACGTGTTTGTAAGACTTGTTTTTACTGCAAGCTACTATTCGGTATATGCCTGCAATATTTATCGGCAGAGTTAGTTGGTACTACATGATATTCGATGGTGATTTATAGCTTCATCAAAGATAACGTAATAACGTAATAGAAATCATAATCATTGATTTCTAATTTGATGCGAGACTCAGTCTTTATTAATCTACCGTTAAATTTACTAAACTAAAGTAATTAGTCATATAAACTGTAAAAAGTAAGCATCTTACCATTAAATATGTTATTTATACCATAGCAAAACATTAACGCTTTTAAGTATAAATTATTATTTCTTTTAAAATTTTAATATAAGAAATTATTAGCGGATAGATAAGAAACAAAAATTATATAATATAACTATTAATAATAGTTCAATTTTCCATTATATTAATCAATATTAATTTATTAATTGAGTACTAATTGTAAGAATGATATCGCGTTTCAACGTTTTCCTTAATTTATCTTTTCTTTTGTGGAAACTCTGTATATTATTATCATATATTGATTGTGCAGCGGATTGATTTCATATTTATGTGTCTATATGAAATAATAGATTACCTATCCTAGATCCATAGATTACCTGAATATTTTAGAACTCAAAATTAACACCCCGTATACATTAAAACACTAAAGAAGCTCCAGTTGAAAATTGAAAAATGTTGTATTTTAACTACCGAAAATTGATGATCCGTTTATTCTTCTTCGAAATTGATAATGTAGATATAATTTTTTACGGAATTTGGTTAAAATAATTGTAAACCAGCATAATTATTTTTCATTAAATTATGATACTTTAATAGAATTTTAATTTTGCTCTTAGCCGAATTGAAAAGTGCTTCTCAAGTATAATGCGACAACATAGAAAAAACAAGCAGAATCAAATCAAATCTTATCTTGGTAATAACTAGCAACACATCTATATTACTAGTTTCATTATAGGGATGTTAAAGCTATGTGGTGTTAATGGTAAAAAAAGTATGTTAGTGATCAAAAAGTACCATATAGCGTGAATCC
Organism: Platypus cylindrus; assembly: GCA_949748235.1. Taxonomy (NCBI): domain Eukaryota; kingdom Metazoa; phylum Arthropoda; class Insecta; order Coleoptera; family Curculionidae; genus Platypus; species Platypus cylindrus. The sequence goes on along the minus strand of OX456488.1, from coordinate 42,984,162 downwards.
AGTTTGTACACCTTCTGTCGTTAACAACCACTCTTGATAAACTCAAACACACGTATACAGATACACATGTGTAATTTGTATACAAATTTTTGCCAACTGAACGACTTCCAATTTCTTTTCTCATTTCCATATTATAATGGAATTTTGAAATATACTTATCTATGTACATGACGATATGTACCTAGTGTGCAAAACATAATAATAATAGCAAAAATATATTTGATATAAATAATTCAATTTCTTTCCACAGAAATAATTGAGTTTTGGGTGACTTTTGAATTTTTATATTGTACAAATGGGCACAGTGAAATGTATACCGGTTAAAATTCTAATGGAATAAGCAATGGGACTGAATAATATCATTACCTCGTATTATCTCCCCTAAATATCTAGATCTTAGAAATAATCGGCAAATTTTTGTATAGAGCACTAGACTTATAAGTGCTTATAAATTCCGACTGACAAGGTAAGAAATTGAGACTGAGGTTGGATTGGCCAAACTATGGAAGTGCGACTCCAATATTATCTCATCATATCTATTAATTGTCAATTCCATAGTTAATAACTCATTAGTTTCATTTTCAGGTATCACTGCTACTTAATTTACATGCTGTAAATTGAAAGTAATATTCGGTGTAAACCTAATATTGGTGTATAGGGTGTTCGCAAAAGGTTGTCGGGAAATTAAACCGCATACTCCTGGCATCAATACAAACAACTTTTTTTAATAACTTTTTCTCGAAAAATCAACTTTAATTATTTCACAATATTGCGCAACATTTAAAAACGGCTAGAAAACGTTTGATATCCACTGTATTTTACGTCGGCTCGCGCCAGGCAACGGTAGACCACCGTTATGGAAACAGCTATGATGGAGGTGACGGAACAAACGTTCAATGACTTGTTCACATAGCAAATAAGTGAAGGCCAGACTTGTTTATTTCGTTTTTTTATTTACGTCTTGAAATTAGAATAAGAAATTTTTAATAAGAAAAATTGAACATGTTTATCTGGTCGTATGAATACCTATGTATATAGTAATGATACCCAAAATTTAGCTCCTGTTAAATTTTTTTATTGATATTAGAATTTGTGACATGTTTCGCCCATTTATAAGCATCACCAGACAAATAAATCACTATTGGCTCTTACATCTATATAATTTATAGCGCCAACTTTAATTATATGTTGCTTTCAAAACAAGAATACAATAAAGTGGTTAACAAGTCGTTTTTGGTATCTGTATTCTGTCACATTCTTTATGTGTTCTTTATATGTTCATTATGTGTTAGTATATATATATATATATATATATATATATATATATATATATATCGTAAAGCCTGTCTACCATTTCTGGTGTAGGCTTGTTAGTCTTTATCGTTTTTTTTTTCTTCTTTTTCTTTCTTTCTCTAGGCTTATACGTTTTTGCTTGACGTCACTGCGTCGCACAACTTTCTCCATTCTTTCCTGTTGTTTGCCATCCTACTAGCTTCACTCATCGTTATTCTTCTTCTTTGTAATATCTTTTCTATTATGTCATCCCAGGTAGTTTCAGGTCTTCCCCTTTTTCTTTTCTGCCCAGGTCTAGCTTCCCATACCCTTCTCACTTGTCTTTCCTGTCCCATTTTTTTCAGATGGGCCCACCATCCCAACTGCCTCTTCTCTATGTATTTGTGTATCGCCTCTATTCCTAATTCTTTTCTTATTTCTTCATTCTTGATTCTTTCTCTCTTTGTCACTCCCTTTACTCTCCTCATGTATTTCATTTCTACCGCTTGGACTTTACTTATTTCCTTTTTATCTGTTATCCATGTCTCACATCCAAATGTCAGTATTGGTCTTATTATTGTTTTATATACGCTTACTTTTGTTTTCCTTGATATTTCTTTTTTCCCCACAATCGTATTGCTGATACTGTAAAACACTTTCATTGCTTTTCCTACCCGACTGTTAATTTCTTCTTCTTGCTTTCCTGAACTAGTTATTTCTACTCCCAAATATTTCCATTTCGTCACTTGCTCCAATTTTACCTTATCTACCATGATTTTTATCTCATATTGCTCCCCGATTACCATTACTTTTGTTTTCTCTTTACACATCTCCATTCCCTTCTCTCTAAGTGTTTCACTCCATTTATTTATGCTTGTCTGCAACTCTTTTTCGTTAGATGCTATCACCATTATATCCTCCGCGAATATATTATATTGGCGATATTATATTATTTAATATGAGAAATGGAAGACATTAAGTTTGGAAGAGAGTTGGGAGGAATTCAAAAAGATAATACTACAAACAAGCTCGGAAGTGTGTGGAAAAAGAAAAAGAAATAAGAAAATAAAACAAACGGCATGGTGGACAGAAGAGATCAAGAGAAGAGTGAGATTAAAAAAGAAAAAATTGAAGGAATATCTACAAAAAAAAAACTAGAGAAACGTATCAGTGTTACCAGGAAGAAAGGAAAATAGTGAAGCAATTAGTATTAGAGGCGAAAAGAAATAAATGGGCAGGATTCGGCAATAAATTAGAAAACGAAGCTGCAGAGGGGAAAAAAATATTCTATAGTAGACTAAGACCAAGAAGAAAAGGAAAGACCAACAGTGCTACATATATAAATAACAAAGAAGGAGAACTATTAAAGCAGGAAAATAGCAGGAAAAAATTAAGGAAGGAAAATAGTGAAGCAATTAGTATTAGAGGGAAAAAAAATATTCTATAGTAGACTAAGAACAATAAGAAAAGGAAAGACCAACAGTGCTACATATATATATATAAATATGGAAGATAAAATAATGGAAAGATGGAAGCAATACTTTGAAGAGCTGCTGTCAGACAATATAGAGAGGACCGATACAAGAGAATTAGTCAATACAGAGAGAAATGAAAGCAAAGACAATGAAGAGGAATTTAATATGGAGGAAGTGGAAAAGGTCATAAAACAACTGAAGAATGGAAAAGCACCAGGAAGTGACACAATAACGACCGAAATGGTAAAATATAAGGGGGAAGAAGGAAGGCAGGTAATGCTGGACATATATAGAAAAGTATGGACAGAGCAAATAATACCGAAAGAATGGCAGCATGCACTGATAGTACCAATCTTTAAGAAAGGAGATAAGAAAGATCGTAATAATTACAGAGGAGTTATCCTACTAAATACAAACATGAAAGTGTTGGAAATGATGATAAACGAGAGAGTAAAAAGTAAAATTGAGAAAACTCTGGACGAATCCCAGTCAGGATTTAGGGAAGGAAGAAGCATTCAGGACCATATATTTACGATTAAGCAGATAGTGGAAAAAACAAGTAAAAGGAAAAAAAATGTATACATGGGTTTTTTAGATTTAAAAAAAGCATTTAATAAAGTAAGAAGAGATAGATTGTGGAAGATGATGTCAGAGAAAGGGATAAGCAGGAAAATGATTGCATTAATAAAAAAAATATATGAAGGAGACTCAAATAGCGTGATAGTCAAAAACAGACAATCAAAAAAAATTAAAACGAAAGACGGACTAAGACAGGGAGGAGGACTAAGCCCAACATTATTTAATATTTACATGGACAAAATAATAAGGAAAGCTCCAATAAAGATTGGAGCTTCCTTATTGCGGGCGATATAATGGAAATAGTATCTAACGAAAAAGAGTTGCAGACAAGCATAAATAAATGGAATGAAACACTTAGAGAGAACGGAATGGAGATGTGTAAAGAGAAAACAAAAGTAATGGTAATCGGGGAGCAACATGAGATAAAAATCATGGTAGATAAGGTAAAATAGGAGCCAGTGACGAAATGGAAATATTTGGGAGTACAAATAACTAGTTCAGGAAAGCAAGAAGAAGAAATTAACAGCCGAATAGGAAAAGCAATGAAAGTGTTTTACAGTATCAGCAATAAATTAGTTTTTCTATAATGTATCATGTTACAGACTATCACAGCTTGTCACAAACTGTTAATAATTTTGCATGTTCAAGTTAGATCTACTGAATCTCCTCTAATTCTTATAATTTGGTATAAGTGAATCTTCATTGTTAAGAGCTGTTTTCATAACAATTTTAATGGGCGATTCCAGAATTTACGGTTTTAATTTTTAATACGCAGCTGAATATTAATGATGCCTTTAAGCAATAAAATATTTGACACATATACGTACTGTCAATGTGTAAAAAAAATCCCTTGAATTGAATTAAATAACTGATTTTTTAAACTATGACACGATAAAAGTATTTTCTATTAATTCATTTCTAAAATCTAATCAAATGGCATGTGTGTCACTTCTCAAATTTTGCGGTTAAATTCGCTCAATCATGGTGTCTGTCAAAACGTAAATCATAAACGGCTGTTAAATAAGAGTTACAATATGCAGCAGGCTAAATTGAAGGCAACCCGTGCAGTGTACGGCTGCAATTGTGAACATTATCAAAGAAATTGATATCCGTTTTTTCCATGCCTAAAAATTAGCAGATGTCAGTGCAGAATACAAACTTTTGTTCTGTAATATTTATAAGTAGACAACTTTATAATGGGTGTTAGCGAAAGGTTATCAGAAAATTAAACCACATACTCCGGGCAACCATACCAACAACTTTTGGTAATAACTTTTTTTCAAGAAATCGACTTTAATTATTTCACAAGATCGCGCAACATTTAAAATGCGGCAAGAAAAAGTTTGATATTCACTATACCCTGCGGCGGCTCGCGCCACGCAACGGTTGACAATTGACAACCGTTGTCGAAACAGCTATGAGAGTCGTGATGGAACAAACATTCAATGATTTGTCCACATAGCAAATGATTTAAGGTCAGACTGGTTTATTTTTATATATATGTCTTGAAACCAGAATCAAAAAATTTTAATAAAAAAAATAGAACGTTTACCTAATCGTAAATATACTTTTAAAAACACTTTAAAATTTTTTAAAAAATTGTAAAAGTTATGTAATGTAAAATAGACAAAAATTACAGCTTTTTTATTACAAAAAATTCAAAATCTATTTTAAAGTTTATTTCTTTACATTTAATTTTTTAATTCTAGTTCCAATTTTCTTAGCCTAATTTCAATCAGAGGCGAATATGTAGAATGTTTTATTTCATAATAGTTTCTATCATTTTCTTTTATTGTTTCATTATATATCATTGCTTCGAAACCAAATAAACCTACTTAATTTTACTTATGCCTAGTTGTTGTAAAACAACAAGAGAATTTATGGCATTCTTTAAAAATAATAACAATGACGCGACGTCACAACAAAATGCGGGTCGTATTTCACTTAGAAACGTGCTGTTTTCGACGTGACGTCACACTACTACTAAGTACTGCTACATTAACACGATTTTCTTTTTTTTCTTTGGGTTCTTGAAAAAGAACATTTAGTATTTCCGTATGATTTTCTAAATTTGGTTCTTGAAAAAGAACGATTTACTTTCAGTATGATTTTCTACATTTGGTTCTTGAAAAAGAACGATTTACTTTCAGTATGATTTTCTACATTTGGTTCTTGAAAAAGAACGATTTACTTTCAGGACGATTTTCCAGAATTTGTTCTTGAAAAAGAACGATTTGTTTACAACACTAATATCTCTTCTTTGATTTAAACCAGAACAATAGATTTCGATCCAAATCTTCTATTTCTATTCTTCTCTTGTGTTCTTGAAAAAGAACGATTTTAATTTCAGCCCCATTGCTTATGTTGTTTCCGAAACAATGTTCAATTTGTTCTGAAAAGAACAGATTGGTTTGTAACCGTCGTCTAGGTGATGATGTGATGTCGCCAAACGCAGGACCAGCTACTGCGGTCGCTCGCTGGTATTGTCGTCTTTTTATGCTCGTTACCTCTCCTCTGCCGCACAACCCGTCTCTAATCGTAAGCTCCACCCCGCGTCTGTTATCATGCAGAGTCAACTACATTGATTATTCTAAATCATTTCAAACAATGAATTGTCTGTTAATAATTGAAATAGATATGTAACACACGTAAAATCATGTTGCTGCTCTATCTACTATTTATTGGGCCAATTTTTTACCATTTATTCATATGATAATTCTAGTTTTCAAATGAATAAAATAACATACAACGACTAAATATAACCAATGCTCTTGACCCATATAAATAATACCATTCAATTATGAACTCAAACAAACTGCAAACTATTAACAACAACATAACGGTTCAAGTTTTTTACTTAACGCAGATCTACCATATGAATTACTTTTCATATACGCTACGTGAGTAAATCTGCATACATTGGAAATTTGCAAAGAAACAATACATCTGCTTTATAGTACAAGGCACATAAAATAACACATTTTTACCAGCACATAACACTAAGGCATTCGAAAATACAGTTTACTGCTTATTAACGTGACGTCAGAGGAGTAGCCAAAGAAATCCGTCTTGACCACATATGGCACTTGTTTTGCCGGCGATTTAAATTTCGCTGCTATATGTTGTTTTGGCTCTGTAATTACTAATAATTTTTTTTGTTATGTAGATTTAAGTATGTATTTACGTTTCACACAATTTTTGGTAGTATACAATTTTACAGTGACTAAGTTAAAGTGTTTCTACACAAGTGTATCTCAAGAATCATATCTCACAACCAATCACTCACGTGTCTCAAGCATAAGCTCTCTCTCTCTCGCGACAGTAAAGTTACTTACGTGTCGACAAGCATAATCCTCTCTCTCTCGTGACAGTAAAGTTACTTACCTGTCCTCAAGTGATAAAATAAATCACTAGCTCACTCCATCGCGACAGTAAAAGAAATCTACTGATCGGGAACAAGATTAGCACTGTAAAGTTTATATTCACGGCAAAAGACTTTCTCTCACTACATAAATCTGAGGTGGTTGTTTTGTATTTACATCAAAGTTATATTATTTCAATACTCTCAACCAGTGTTGTAAATAAATGTACATAGTCCAAATTTGTTTTTGTTTGTTGGTGAAGTCCAACTGAGTCAGCACCTATCTATTTCTCTTGTTCTGGCAAGAGCCATCTCTATTAGCCGAGGCTAGAACAAATTGGTCCTTCGAGCCGGATCTTCATCGACATAAATCAACGGAATTGGATTGTTACGCAGCAGACAACCGCATCGCATCACATAGGTACCGTTAAGTTATTGTAATTTGAGTATTCGTCAAGTCAGAGTTAATTTCTTTTAAATAAATCTTACAATTAATTGTTAACTAATTAAATAGTGACTATCTTTTTTGCTTGTATCTATATCACGATATAGTACACTTTGTAATTTATTTGACGAGTATTCAACAAATTTGGCTAAATTTTAATTTTTTGTTTTGAATTTTGATTATTCGTTAATCAATGAATGATTGTTTAAGCAAATAAATAATTGTCTACACACTACACATTTAATCACTCCTTAATTATTTTACAAAATAGCTGCTCTAATTAATCATACGAATAATCAACAATTCTCTATTTACATTTTTTTTGGTATTTGATTATATAACGCCGTTTCTTTGTCGTACTCCTCTTGACATTTATCATGGCGACACTAGAATCTCTTATCAAATCACGCGGTGCCTATAAGGGTAAAATCACTTCTCTCAACTCATGGTATGAAAAAAACCATGAGGTCGAAACTGAATGCTTCATGTACGAAAGTAGGCGAAATTCACTGAGTCAATTTTATCACAAGTATTCAGATATACAACTTCAAATTGAGCTTATAGATCCTCTGAATGAAGATTCAGAGGATGTGGAAAAAAGGTATTGCGATTGTTTAACGAAATATAGTACAAAAATATCAGAATTAGCAGCATTGAAACTACATACTTCTACTTCTGAAATCTCACAAAATACCAGTGCGATAGCTTGTAATTCAATTCAACCAGTGAATTTGCCACAACTTAATATTCCACAGTTTAGTGGAGATATCACAAAATGGAACGCATTCATCGAGCTGTTTGAAGCGTTAATATCGAACAACCACACTTTAACGGACGTACAGAAGCTAGTATATTTACGCTCTTACTTAGAAAAAGAACCACTGCACTTGATAGAAACACTACCATTAGTTAATGACAATTTTAAAATTTCACTAGAGACCCTCAAAAACAGATATGATAATCAACTTTCGATTATCTTTGCTCATATCAAATTATTAGTTGATATCCCCGCGCTCACTAAAGTTACTGCTCACACTCTTAGAGACTTTATCGTAAAAATCAAACAAAATATCGCGTCTCTAAAACTTCAAAACATTCCAACTGATCATTGGGATTTAATACTAATTTATTTACTCTCTAATGAATTAGATTTCTCCACTAAAAGGGCATATATCGCTGATAGAGGCAGTCGCGTTAGATCTGGTACAACTTTAAAATTACCTACGATCTCTGATTTTTTATCATTTTTGGAACAAAGGTGTATTGTATTGGAAGATATGTCTGAACCAATTCCACAATCACGGAATAACTTTAGATATCCAAGTAGTGTGCATAGAGTGGCACATCATGCACAAACCATATCTTCCAATAAACCACCTTTACCCTCATTACAATGTGCTTACTGTACTAACTCAAATCATAAAATTTATAGTTGCCCTTCATTTAACTCTCTAAAGGTACTTGAACGCAGTAAAGTTGTTCAACAAAAAGGGTTGTGTTATAACTGTTTAGGGTCCAGACATAGTTCTAAACAATGTATATCTCCACGTCTCTGCTCTATTTGCCAAAAAAGGCATCACTCCCTCCTTCACGATTCATCTCGCAACCCTCAGCAATCAGTTCGGTTAGCGAATACACACAACACAACCCAATTCACACCTAATCACTCAGCTGATCGTGCCTATCGATCAGCAACCACATCTAGAAACACACAAGCTCAACAATCCACACAAAACACCAATGTAGTGAAGTCCAGCACAGATGATGATGCTAATACACAGACCACATTATCAGTTCTTGGATCTGATAGTTATGAGGTACTGTTGGCCACTTGTGTGGTTTTAGTTTCTGATGTGGATGGACAGCTACATCAAGCTAAAGCCATCCTCGACCCTGGAAGTACCATATCCATACTCACTACGTCATTCATGCGGCAATCGAAACAAGTTCCAAATGAAGAACACGTACAAATCTCGGGCATATCTGGAATAGTTAGGCAATCTAACAACTCAGTTACGATAGATGTGAACTCGTCAACTGACCCTAACTATTCCATAAAGGTCAATTGCTGCGTGCTTGACAAAATCACTGGTAACACACCACAACGATTCATAAGTAGGCAAAGGCTAGCTTTGCCACATCACCTTCCACTAGCCGATCCAAACTTTAACGTTCCTTCCAGGGTCGACATTCTCTTAGGTGCGGATGTATACTATCAAATTCTCCTCCCCAATATGCAAAAAATTAATGATCACTCTCTCACACTAATCCAAACCAAATTTGGATATGTACTATCAGGTATAATTCCTGACACAGCTTCTAATAAGCAATCTCTCTCACCGAATAGGAAGCACAGTTGTTTTTTGACCCAACGCCCTACAATAGAGCAACTCATGCAACAATTCTGGGAAATAGACAACCCAGAATCACTCTCGCCTTCTCTCCTTTCAAAAGAAAATCAATTAGTTGAAACACACTTTCAAAACACTACACGTATCTTAGAAAACGGGTCTTTTCAAGTTGATTTACCCCTTAAACAGCCCACCAAAGAATTTCCATTAGGTGATTCATTCTGTATCGCCAAAAAGAGATTCCTCAACCTCGAGAAACGACTACAAAACTCTCCACAACTGCACGATGAATACAAAAAATTTATAGACGAATATGTCGCTCTAAATCACGCAAAAATAGTTCCACTCACATTAGTAAACGACCTTGGTGCCTCTAAGTATTTTCTTCCTCATCACTGTGTAATACGAGAGGAAAACAAAACAACTAAACTTCGCGTAGTGTTCGATGGATCCATGAAAAGCACATCTGGATTATCTCTCAATGATATAATGCATAAAGGATACACGGTACAACCAGAACTGTACGACATTTTATTAAGATTTCGCACATTCAAATTTGCTTTAACTTGTGACATTCAAAAAATGTATCGTCAAATCTCAATTAACCCCTCACAGACTTACCTTCAAAATATTTTATGGAGGGAGAGTCCATCTGAAGATTTAAAATGTCTCGAGTTAGTCACAGTGACGTATGGTACAAATAGTGCACCTTATTTGGCCACTAGGTGTTTAAAACAATTAGCTGAAACACATGCAGCTGAATATCCAATAGCAGCTGAATCTCTCCTCAATCAATGTTACGTAGATGATGTATTAACAGGGCATGACTCCTATGAATCAGTAACTACCCTACACCAGCAGCTGGTCGACTTATGCGGAATAGCTAAACTCACACTTCATAAATGGTCCACAAATTGCCACCCTCTACTCAGAAATCTATCCAATGACATAGATACTGACAGCAATGGTATTCACGAGATTACGGACAACAATCAGTCTAATAAGGTGCTTGGAATATTATGGGACTCTAATAATGACACATTCTCCATAACTTTGCCAAATTCTACTGTCAATAAACAAGCAACAAAACGAGAGGTGTTATCCAAAATTGCTCAAATGTTTGATCCATTGGGGTTGATTGGTCCAGTCATTGTCATCGCCAAACTTATTATGCAAGAACTATGGAAATTAAAAATTGACTGGGACGACAATTTGCCAGCTACACTACTCCAACAATGGAATACCTTTTTTGAAAACATTGGCCAGTTGAAGGAATTAAAAATTCCAAGATACATCATGGAAGATGCCACCCCAATTATAGTAGAGCTCCATGGATTTTGTGATGCAAGCAAACGAGCATATGGTGCTTGTATTTATGCACGAGCTATTTTCCCTTCAAAAAACATTTCGACACAGTTATTGACATCAAAAAGCAGGGTAGCACCAATAAAAGAAATCACCATCCCTAGACTGGAGTTGTGTGGAGCATTATTGCTTTCTACTCTAATGAAAAGAGTAGCATCTATCTTGACAAACAGATTATCCATCACTAATATCCACTGCTGGACTGATTCGGAAATTGTTCTCGCGTGGTTGAATTCAGACTCATCAAGATTCAACACATTTGTATCAAATCGCATTTCTCAAATCCAAACTATTACTCAAAATTACACTTGGAATTATATCTGTTCGACGGACAATCCAGCAGACTGTTTGTCTCGAGGTCTTATGCCGGCTACACTGTCGACATCAACACTTTGGTTTCACGGCCCTAATTTTCTTCAACAAGAAGAAATCACAACTAAAAGCAGATCACCATCACCATCCATCCCCGTGCTAATAGGTGAAGAAAGAAAATTAAAGCCAATAGTTTCAGCTTGTCTGGCAACACAACACACATCCATTGAATATTGGCAAGAAATTTTCAAAAAATTCTCATCATTTTCACGATTGCAATACACTATGGCTTATATAATAAGATTCACAAACAATTGCAAGTCTGATGTTGACAAAATCCAAGGACGGTTAACAGTAGCAGAATTGACACAAGCTGAAGCACTAATCTGTAAGCTGACACAGGCTCATGCATTTCCAAAATTATACAAGGAACTTAATGAAAACTCATCAAGCATCACTGATCAATACTTACAAAAATTAAGTCCGTTTTTGGATAATAATAAACTAATAAGGGTTGGAGGTCGACTAGCAGCTGCAGCTATACCGTATGATAAAAAGTTTCCTATACTACTACCTTCAAAGGATCACGTGACTACTCTAATACTAACTCGAGAACATATCAAGCTAGGACATGCAGGTCCGCAAGCAGTATTATCCAATATCCGAGCAAGATATTGGCCTTTAAATGGACTCAAGGACATCAAAAAATTAATCATAGAGTGTCACCCATGTTACAAGTTTAAAGCAAAAAACTTCGAACAAATAATGGCCCAGCTCCCTAAAGAAAGACTTACACCCTGCCGCCCTTTCGAAAAAGTTGGAGTGGACTTTGGAGGCCCATTTTTAATTAAATCATCGACATTAAGAAGTTCAAGAACCGAAAAAGCATACATCGCCTTATTTGTATGTATGGCCACCAAGGCAATTCATCTGGAATTAGTGTCAAGTCTATCAACAGAAGCCTTCTTAGCAACGTTAAAACGTTTCATTTCACGTAGGGGTTGTCCTAGCATCATATACAGTGATAACGGCACCAATTTCGTAGGAGCAAAAAATCAACTTAAAGATTTATATAACTTTGTAAATAACACACACACACGCACTACCACGGAGTCGTTTCTCGTCACCAAAGAAATCTCTTGGAAATTCATTCCTCCGCTTTCACCTCATTGGGGTGGGTTATGGGAAGCAGGCATCAAAAGTACAAAATATCACTTACACAGAATAATGGGCAATCAAGCTTGTACTTTTGAAGAACTCACCACTATTCTCTGCCAAATCGAGGCTATATTAAATTCACGACCACTACAACCATTAACCAGTGACCCCAGTGACAACCAATGCTTAACTCCAGGCCATTTTTTAATAGGAGGACCTCTAACTGCATACCCCGAGCACAATGTAACAGAAATTCCATTAAACAGGTTGAATCGTTGGAAAAGACTCACTCAAATCCAACAGTCCTTTTGGTCTCGGTGGTCAAAGGATTATCTCAATCTCCTCCAAAATAGGCCCAAATGGATCACCCCTGCTCCAAATATTAAAAATGACGATATTGTTCTCTTAAAGGGAGAAAATTCCCCACCACTCGAGTGGCCATTAGCCAGAGTTTTGGAAGTATTCCCTGGAAAGGATGGGAAGGTAAGGGTTGCGCGAATTAAAACAAAACAGGGAGAGTTTGTTAGGAACATTACGCACCTATGCCCGCTTCCACTCTGTAAATAGTTCATTCTACTATCCAGCATTCACGCTGTATATATATGTACGTACTTGTAAATATTTTTCAGCTTCTCAAATTGCATTAAGGCCACTCATATTTCAGTCACTCACTCAAAACATTGACACACATCATTGCCCAGATCGTTCACACAAGGGGGGAGTTTGTTGTAAAACAACAAGAGAATTTATGGCATTCTTTAAAAATAATAACAATGACGCGACGTCACAACAAAATGCGGGTCGTATTTCACTTAGAAACGTGCTGTTTTCGACGTGACGTCACACTACTACTAAGTACTGCTACATTAACACGATTTTCTTTTTTTTCTTTGGGTTCTTGAAAAAGAACATTTAGTATTTCCGTATGATTTTCTAAATTTGGTTCTTGAAAAAGAACGATTTACTTTCAGTATGATTTTCTACATTTGGTTCTTGAAAAAGAACGATTTACTTTCAGTATGATTTTCTACATTTGGTTCTTGAAAAAGAACGATTTACTTTCAGGACGATTTTCCAGAATTTGTTCTTGAAAAAGAACGATTTGTTTACAACACTAATATCTCTTCTTTGATTTAAACCAGAACAATAGATTTCGATCCAAATCTTCTATTTCTATTCTTCTCTTGTGTTCTTGAAAAAGAACGATTTTAATTTCAGCCCCATTGCTTATGTTGTTTCCGAAACAATGTTCAATTTGTTCTGAAAAGAACAGATTGGTTTGTAACCGTCGTCTAGGTGATGATGTGATGTCGCCAAACGCAGGACCAGCTACTGCGGTCGCTCGCTGGTATTGTCGTCTTTTTATGCTCGTTACCTCTCCTCTGCCGCACAACCCGTCTCTAATCGTAAGCTCCACCCCGCGTCTGTTATCATGCAGAGTCAACTACATTGATTATTCTAAATCATTTCAAACAATGAATTGTCTGTTAATAATTGAAATAGATATGTAACACACGTAAAATCATGTTGCTGCTCTATCTACTATTTATTGGGCCAATTTTTTACCATTTATTCATATGATAATTCTAGTTTTCAAATGAATAAAATAACATACAACGACTAAATATAACCAATGCTCTTGACCCATATAAATAATACCATTCAATTATGAACTCAAACAAACTGCAAACTATTAACAACAACATAACGGTTCAAGTTTTTTACTTAACGCAGATCTACCATATGAATTACTTTTCATATACGCTACGTGAGTAAATCTGCATACATTGGAAATTTGCAAAGAAACAATACATCTGCTTTATAGTACAAGGCACATAAAATAACACATTTTTACCAGCACATAACACTAAGGCATTCGAAAATACAGTTTACTGCTTATTAACGTGACGTCAGAGGAGTAGCCAAAGAAATCCGTCTTGACCACATATGGCACTTGTTTTGCCGGCGATTTAAATTTCGCTGCTATATGTTGTTTTGGCTCTGTAATTACTAATAATTTTTTTTGTTATGTAGATTTAAGTATGTATTTACGTTTCACACAATTTTTGGTAGTATACAATTTTACAGTGACTAAGTTAAAGTGTTTCTACACAAGTGTATCTCAAGAATCATATCTCACAACCAATCACTCACGTGTCTCAAGCATAAGCTCTCTCTCTCTCGCGACAGTAAAGTTACTTACGTGTCGACAAGCATAATCCTCTCTCTCTCGTGACAGTAAAGTTACTTACCTGTCCTCAAGTGATAAAATAAATCACTAGCTCACTCCATCGCGACAGTAAAAGAAATCTACTGATCGGGAACAAGATTAGCACTGTAAAGTTTATATTCACGGCAAAAGACTTTCTCTCACTACATAAATCTGAGGTGGTTGTTTTGTATTTACATCAAAGTTATATTATTTCAATACTCTCAACCAGTGTTGTAAATAAATGTACATAGTCCAAATTTGTTTTTGTTTGTTGGTGAAGTCCAACTGAGTCAGCACCTATCTATTTCTCTTGTTCTGGCAAGAGCCATCTCTATTAGCCGAGGCTAGAACACTAGTTTTAAAAAATTGTATTTTGTGTAATCTCCATGCTAGCAAATCAGATAGCAAGTTATCAATTACACAAAGAGTTCTTTAATGCTACCTTTATTCGGGTAACACAGATTAAGGCAGTACCTGTATACCACTAATAATTTTGTTATTGCAATAAATTAGTAATGAATTTCAACTTACCAGGCGAAGTGATATGGCTTACCACTCTGCTGCTATAAGCAATTAATCATTCATATCATCACATACGCAAATGTCCACAACATTAGACAATGAATGTTAGATACATTAGACAATACAAATTACACTTAACTTTACACTAAAGTACCATATCCACATTAGTAATTCACTAAAGC
The DNA here is from genome assembly GCA_949748235.1 of Platypus cylindrus. Classification (NCBI taxonomy): domain Eukaryota; kingdom Metazoa; phylum Arthropoda; class Insecta; order Coleoptera; family Curculionidae; genus Platypus; species Platypus cylindrus. Next base: position 42,968,928 of record OX456488.1, on the reverse strand, counting down.
ATCACTATCACTAACATCACTTATTAGTTATTCACAAATTGTGTTCAATATTACCACTATTTTTTATCCAATAGCATGCTGAGTCCGATTTTTAAAAGATTAGATTTCCCAAAACGTTATCTGTATATAGTAATATATAATCAAATATGTTAATCTATAAATGTTTGACAATTTCCAAGACTCTAGGGAATCGTTCTGCAACTTTTTCACGAATTATTCTTGTAACTTCAAAAATTCGTGCATGAAGTTGATCTTCAGTGTTAAATGGCGCTTTGTACACTAGATATTTTATGTAGCCCTATAAATAAAAATCTAAGGGATGTAAATCAGCGGATCTAGCTGGCCACGCAATAGATCCTCCACGGCCTTTTCTTCGGTTCAGATGTGGCAAGTCCTGCTATTTAAAACTCCAAATCGTGTAAAGCATGCTTCGTCCGTTAATAGCACTTATGACGCAAATCCAGATCCCTATAAAATTTAACTAATCATCTACTGACAAAATTGTAGTCGATTTAAATAATCTTGCGGTTCCAAAGAATGGACACGTTGTATGTGATACGGTTAATGTCCGTATTACGGTTATTTTCCCGTAATACACGCCACACTGAGGAACTAGAAACTTCGACATGTCACGCAATTTCCCGGGTATTGACAGACGGCTCATTTTTAATCATGCTTAAAATGTTTTCTCCTGTGTGAACACTTAATTGCCATCCTAATAAACTAGATTGGAGAATTAACAAGCCAGTATCTCTTGCCCTTCCCAGTAAAGTAACAAATGTCAATTCACAAGGAATTTGTCGGTCTTGAAATCGTGCTCGCCATAATCTTTTTGCAGCAGCTGTATTTCCACGAGTTTCTCCATAAATCATCAGCATATCGCACCATTCTGCTGTCGTATGATTTGCCATAATTTTTTGAAAAATATTTCACAACAGTTACAAAAATTTCAAATCAAATAAAAGTTACGCGCTCCAAATTCAATATTTAACTAGTGAGCAACGACTGGGTTTATATAATCGCTAGCAAGCACTTGTCAAGCTCACTAGATCAATAATACGTACTGCTGGGCGAACTTACGTTGAGGTTGTGTTACTTGTTATAGGGTGTTAATTGGTGTTGAAATATAAATCCACTAACCTTTTTTTCTTCTTTGTATTTTACTAATTAAATAACTAACCACTTAAAGAGTAATTGACAATGTTATACAAACTAATTTAACACATGATTGATAACAACAACACTTAAAAGTAAAAGGCTTAAAGAGAAGAGTAAAGGAAACGGAGAGAGAGAGAGAGAGAGAGACGGATGACGCTTTGAATGATTCTGCTAAATGCATTCGGAAAGAATTAATAAAATTACAAGATCTAGCACCAAACCAGAAATATGCAATTATGAAAATTAAGATTTCGAACAGCCGTTATGGAGAAGCAGTAAAAGTGGATCTTGCAGATAATAAGATTCTGTGTCTGCCCCAACGAGTAACTGAAACGTTTAAGAAAAATTTGCACCATTTTTTGCCGGGCAAGTTCAGCATTGTTTTTAAAAAATTAACTACAGTTAATAATTTAAATTCGACTCCGCTCTTTGAAGTAGTTCTCAGTTAATTCAGGTAATAGAAAACGTTAAAATTATTTTCATAATTTTTTATCAATCATTCAATTAATCAATCAGTCAATCATTACTTTTTCAGATTTCCAAGTTTCTCAAAGTCTAACCTTCTAATATATATATATTTAAAATGGATAAAAGAAAATAAAAACGATTTATATTTTCCAAATGTATATTGCAATATATATATTAGTGTTAATATAATAAATTTGAAATTATACAAATCAACAAAAATTTTTTTATTAATTAACACGAGTTCTTTCAAACAAAAACTTCGCTCATCAAATTTTAGATTACAATACTCATCTATTATACTTTCTACACTTACTGGATAAATTAATTCTGATAACAATTCTTTAACAACTTTTATGAAATTATTATAAAAAGTGTTAAAATCAATTAAACTTAGCCTATGCTTTCAATTCGATGGCATTATTTAACATTATAAAAGGCCTAAAGTCCAGGGTCATATTTAATCCAACCTCAATTAATATATTATCCTTTATTGTAGAAAATTTTGTATTTAATAATAAAGGTTTTGCTTCATTTTTTTCACTAATTTCATGGTCAAACTTGTCTAATAGTTCAAACAGATCTTTATCAATTTGATCAGCTCTTAAAACACATTTATTTTCAGAAGGCGTCATATTGATACAATTTTTGAAGAGCAACTAATTTTTTTTTTATAGTATATTTGCATTATGAATCCAGCTATTATGAGAATTATCAAAACCAAGCCATTTTACAGATACCGTGTTACCTTTTTGCTTTAACACTTTTTCAACTAAATAGATATCTGGTTGCTTTGTCTTCTGCAATTCATAACTATAGAAAGATCCCTTTATTGGCTGTTTATTTAAATCTTCCAACAAATACGTCACAGGATTGGTGTAATTGATTTTGATAATTTTAAATAGTTCGGTGGTCCAGTTAAGTGTGTACTCTTTATCGAAAGCATGCTTTTCTTTCCTGATGCGTACCATATCGCCAACATTTAATTTCGATCCTGGAAAGATTTTCATATGGTTGTAGATTGTATCCAACAACTTTTTCTCAATTGTCACACTAACAACATCACATGGAATCATTTTAATTTTACTATGTTTTCATTCATTATAATGTTTGACAATAACTGGTAAAATTGAAATCCACTTGTGCGTTCCATTTATACTGAAATATTTATATTTTCGCTCTTTTATGGTACGAATCGTTCGTTTAACAATGGCTGCTTCCATTCCGGAAAATTTTGTCTAGTGGTTAATTTTCTATTGTTTAAGCAAATCTTGACAATGACGATTGTAGAATACTTTGCTTTGATCAGTCTGTAAATTTTTAGGGTTACGCTTTGAGGTAATTAATATTTTAAAAAACGCTTCGGCCACTCAATCACCAGATTTATTTTTTAGCGGTTCGGCCCAAATGTATTTAGAAAAAAAATCAGTAACAAGCAGAAAATATTTACACTGATTATTTTCTTTTGCATATGTATCCATTTGAGCAAGATCTGCTTACCATAAATCGTCTAACCCTTTAATAATTGTATGTCTCCTCTGAAAATTCCATCTTATTGGTTTATATAATTCATTAAAAACTTGACTTTTTTTTCATTCGATACCACTTAGCGTTTTATAACTTTAAATATTAAATAACAGATGTCTAGAATCTTAGCAAACTACCTTTAGCCCAAACGTGTCGTTCCTGGTTGTTTATCAGCTTTGAAATAATTAAGATTTTCTATCTTATCGGGATTATTAAATCATCCATCTTCCATCTGAACTTTATCTAATGTTTTCATTATTATCTATTCCTCATGGTTAGCAACGTCTGTCTGTAGAATCAAATATAAATTCATTATTGGGCCACATGAACCATCCACATATATTTTATTAGCAACGTCATCATCTTGAGTAGGTGAATTACCATTACATATTTTTAAATCTCCAATATCTAAATCACCATTAATTTTGAATGAAAATAATGATGAGGAAGTAGGCGAGGTACAAATCTGATAATGTGAATATTTATTGGACGAACGTCCAAACTCATCTATACTCATCATCGTTGTTTAACTAAATAATAATACTTATGCATGGTAATATATTAATATAGAACTTTTGATTCTTTTAATTCTTCAATAATTGACGCAATCTCATTACTATGAGAAGAATTACCTGCTTGCTGCGATGCGAATAGCAATCGTAATCTATCAACTAGTTCATTAACATTATCCCAATAAACATATTCTATTGGCTTGGAATTATAGACCATATTATAGTTTCCACCTTGCTTTATCAACAATGGACGAATAATAGATCGATAATTCTGATTCCTGACTCCAACCATTCTGCCTTGAGAAGAGTAACCCTTTCTGTATAGATTAGTGTCATCTAATATGCGATCAAATTCCTCGAGGTCTTTACTAGTATAATTTTTAGGATCTTTATAAAATAATAAATTATAAAGTCCCTTGCTACCTATATATAGTTCTCTACCTATTATTACATGGCCAGTAGTTTTATCAAATTCAATTTTATTAGGACCCAAGATCCATGCATTACTGATAGCGTTATATCTTGGAAAATGAGTAATGTCAATATTAGGAGAATGCTGAAAATAGTCCTTTACAAGTTTTTGAGAAACTTGTGGATATTTATCTAATTGCGGTGTATCTGCATTAGTAACTGTATCGTCGCTTTCATCTACTTCATCATCCTCCTCATCCAGCTTGTCTTTTTGTTCCATTTCTTCGTCCTCGTTTTCCTCCTCCTTGTCCTCCTCTTCTACTTCTTCATCTATCTTGTCAATTTGATCTACTTCAGATAGCTCTTTTTTTTCAATTTTCTTTACATTTTTCATTTCGTTTCCATTTATTTCAGACGTTTTATTTTTAACAACCACATTGTCTATTGCTAATTTTTTTAACTGATCAGCAATAGGTATGAAAATTCGGTTCAATGTACCATCTTCATTAGAACGTCCCAATTTTAAGGCTAATTATTTTTTTCGAACATTATTAGTTAATTCTAAAATTTTTCTTTTTCGGGCATTTTTTTATCCTTTAATATTTTTTTTCCTTAATTTACTTCAATACATTTTCCAATAATTTATACTTAGGCTGATAAAGAGATTTTGAATAAAGATAGATATTAGCAAATTTTAATCCATTTAGATCAAATAACAAAGCTAAGAGTGAATTTGTTTTGCAGCACCCGCTCGTACCATATAAAATTCCGCGACAATAATTTGGTAGTAATTCACCGTGTATATATGATTTAGATATCGAATCATCGTCCAATTCAGCGATGGCAAGTTGTCTTGTTGCAATCTTGTCTTACTAAACGCATTTTTGTAACTATTATGGAGATCAAAACGAATTGGCTATATAAATGAATTCATTTTGCTTATACAGTTTAGTAATATGAAACCTATTCACTACAGAGGTGCGGGTATAGTAAATTCGTTAATTGATAAACCCCCTTTGAGGCCCATCTCCCTCATTAATAATATTGCTGTCCAGGCAAGAAAAATGGGATTGGGGCTTTCATTCAAAACACACGTTATCGATCCTACATCGAAAGCGTTAAAAAAATATAAGAATCATAAAAATTTACAAAAAAAGCAGGAGGTCGAAAAAACATCCGTTTGTCACGCTTTGTTCTATTTGAGCATAAATCTGGAGGATTTTTACCAATGTTGCCTATTTTATCTGCCTTGGGAGCAATGGGTGCCCTTGCTGGTGGAGCGTCTACTATAGCCAAAAATATAATAGATATAAAAAAGAAATTAAATGGGAATAATGGCAACAATGTTGGAATTGGCAAAAAAGGTTCACGCAAAATTGTTTTTGCGTAAAAATTCTAGAGGATATGAATTGTACTTAAAAAAAAAATCACTGAATCTGCCTGACAAAGCTCTTTATGATTATGAAATATTAAATTGTATAAATAAACTGAAATTGCCATATTTTAGAGGTGTCTTTATGCGTGATACATTACCCAAATATATACGTTATAATGAAAGTGGTATTGTTAATTTAGATTTGAAGGCCAATACAGGCACTCATTTGGTGGGGTATAAAAAGCAAGGTAATACTATAAATTATTTTGATAGTTTCGGCAATTTACAACCACCAATAGAACTTGTAAAATATTTCGGTGAATCAAGTAATATAATCTACAATAGAAGTCGATACCATAAATTTAATTCTAATAATTGTGGTCATTTATGTATTGAGTTTCTATATAATAGCAAGCCATAGTACAGCCTAGTGTTAAATATGTCTATAATATTCACATAAGGATCGTAAATTAACACTTTCCATAGATTGTCCCAATCCCATGCAGCTAGATACCAATTTTCAATACGGACTGGCGTTGATTGATTTCTTTTCCTACAACACTATACCGAACGTTGAAGAAAATATTAAATTACACTATATAGATAAAAATAAACAAGTCAATTCAATTAATCTACCTGCTGGAGTATATGAGATTTCAGATATTAATAATTATCTAAAGAAGAAATTGATACCCTTTAAGTTGAATAAAAATGAAAAAGAAGAAGATATTTTTTTTAAAGACCAAATAATAATACTTTAAAGTGTGAAATTTTTCATCGTGATTTTGATATAGACTCTAATACAGATAATTCGCTAGCAGAACTACTAGGATTCTCACGAAAGATATTGCAAGCTGGAATAGTTCATTCATCTGATCATCCTGAAGATATTATAAAAGTCCGAATGATTCACGTGGATAGTAATATAGCAAGTGGTACATACTATAATAATAAACCGTCACATACATAATACGAATTGACCATCACGTCCAATCCTGGATTTTCTAAAGACGAAATTCCACGAAACTTGGTTTATTTACCAGTAGTAGGAAAAGAGATATCTACCATTTCACTAAAAATACTAGATCAGAATTTTAATCTTGTAAATTTTCGAGGGGAAGAAATTATCGTTCGGTTAGAATTAAAAAAAGATGGTATTAATAATTAATAGTGATTGTAATAAGAATGTTAATAAATCGTATAAAAGGAGTATTAACAAGCAAACACATTCAGTTAAAAAACGCCGTTCAGCTAGAAAGTTGGGGGGTAAGTTGTCAAAGTTAAACACAACTTTTTTGAAATCGATTGGATATGCCGTCAGATCAAATTTTAAATCTGTATAAATCTCCATTGAATGATGATTCTATAACACATATGGAATATCGAACATATCTTTCCTATATTAAGTCATTTTCTAACAGTGATGTAATTGAAATAACAATAAATAGAAATGATGTTTGGCTATTAATGGCCGAATCTGCTTTGGTAATTAAAGGAAAATTGAAAAAGACAAGAGTAGATGAAACTGTGTGCCTAGTTAATAATGCAGGACCATTTTTATTTGATTCAGTAACGTATCAATTGAATGGTGTAGAAGTGGAGCATGTTAAAGATCCGGGAATTGTTAGTCTTATTCGTGGATACTTATGTTATACTGAAGAAGATGCGTTTAACGTTTAATAAATATGAAGTTGTAAATTCCCAAATAGATTATCAACATGTGCCAAAGAGGAATTCTTTTTGCGAATACCACTATCTCATTTATTTGGTGTATTCAGCGATTATAAAACAATGATGTGTGGAAAACTTACTTTACGTTTAGTACGTCCTCTTAATGATAACAATGCTATGTTAACTAGTGACAATACAACAATAGGAGAGATTCTAATTGACAATATTGAATTGAAAGTAAAGCATATACGCCCAATGATTATATAAAAATGGAATTATTAAAATCGCTAAAGCATGATCGACCAATTTTAATTCCATTCAGAAAATGGAGTTATCATAAATTACTCTCTCTGAATACGGGATCACAAAAGAGATATGGAATGTGAAAACTACCACTAATGTAGATTGTCCTCGGTATGTCATTGTTGTTTTTCAGCAAAACCGAAAAGATCAGATAACTAGTGATAATACTCTATTTGATCATACTAATATTTCTAGCATTAGGCTGCTTTTAAATGGAGACTATTATCCATTTGAAAGACCAAATGTAAATTTTGCTTCAAATAACTATGCAGATATATACTGTTATTATTCAAATTTTTATCGAAGTTATATGAACCAATCTTTGTTAGAACGCAAGCAAGGCTTTGTTAAGCTACGATAATTTTTTTACACATGCGTTGTTTGTAATTGATTGTTCAAGAAGAGATGAGCCAAGTTGAGATAATTATATTATTATAAATATAATAATATATTATATTATTATATATAATAATTTGATTTTGAGCAGTTGATTTTCAATTTATTTAAGTAGTCTAAATCAGATCACCATGATTGGATTTACTTTCTTTATTGATGGACATCTACATACACGTAGGATTAACTGTACCATATATGAAGAAATTATTATAAATCGAAATATTTGAATGTTTTTGTATTAATTAGGTATGTACCGTAATGGTATACGGTACGTGTACCGTATCTACAGCATAGTTACTTCTATCGAATTTTTGTATATGCGTTTTAATAATATCTAAATATGCATCATCAGATATGATTTCATATATGAAGCTATCTGTATCCATGTACATTAATTTACAATTTTCATTTGGTGAAATCTTTTCTATCCGGTTCTAACAAACCGGTTTGCTAAACACTATTTGTGGTTTGTTTATCTCTATAGCTTCTAAACTTTCACCAAATATTTTATGGCTATGGAATAATGGATTCGATATTAAATTTTTAGCACCATAACGGCCTTCCCATTTTTGAGAATTTTGATATTTCTACGTTTTCTAATGTTCTCCATTGCTTTTCTGAAACCGGCATTGTTCATTAATTTAAATAAATTTTGCTCAAAATCTGTATTAGCTTGCCTTCAGAATTTAGTATTCAAATCTATATATGGTTGGAGCCATGATGCTTGGCTAAATTGTAATATTTTATGAATTTTAGTCAAGACCAGACCATTCTGCAAGGCTTGTTTTACATTTCGATAATGTATAATATCATTTTTTTTATTTTTAACTGTATTCAGTAATTTAACAGATTTAAAACCTGGTGGTCGTTCATCATTTGCACAGAACGGCAGGTCTTTATGTTTGTCATGCAATGACCTTGGATATTCTAAGTCTACCTCGAGAATATAACCAGTATTCGAATCATTAGGAACAGTAATCATATCTACCTCATTTACATTATTTAGCTAAGCAAAATTATCGTAAGGTAGATACTGAGACATGGCCCAAACATATGGGTTATTGGCAACTAAACATAATAAATAGTTAGATGGCTTTGTAACGTCAAAATTCTTCATGTATTTATTGTTTGCCGCGGAGTATCTATTAGATCACATGGAAATACCCCCTCTTATGCAATTTTCAATAAATAAAAGTTGATCTATATCTTTGAGAAGCCTAAGTCTACACTTTGTTATTTTCAACATGCAATCCCAAGCATATCCAGGTAGCGAATGGTAGAAAGCCAGCTCTAAGCCATAAATATTTATACACTTACTTCTAAAGTTTTCAAATACATCAGCCAGCTAGAGAACATCTGTTTTCAAGTATAAGTCACTATATTGGCCTAAATTTGTAATATTAAATCTTTTCCAAATTACTTTTGCATGATCAAAATCGGCGTCACTTATATGTGATTTAGTCAGCTTATTATAAAACAATTCCTTAGCTGGTAGTTCCGTTTCATTTAGTTTACTTAAATTATCTACATAATAATTACATAATTAATACATAAAAAGACTGCTTTTCTAAATAGCAGGTGGATACTAATTCAGACAGTGAGGCGTTTAAGAACCTGCAGGAATCTATGAAATACTATCAGACAGAACTGTTAGTGTTAAATTTTTCTTTATTTATTGGTAATAAAGTAATGGTAAAGTAAAGTAATTGGAAAAAAAATGAAACAAAACCTTTATCATTAAATAAAACATTATCTACAATAAATGATAAGATATTAATTGATATTGAATTAAATATGACCATGGAGTTTAGGCCTTTCGTAAAGTTAAATAATGCCATCGAATTGGAAGCATTTGAATGGGAAACACTGATTTTAAATATGTATTGGATTCGTCATATATATTCTAGTACAATGGAATTAGACTATTTACGTTTTATTTGTTGTAAGAATATAATCATAACAGGTAATAATAATGAGGAATTAAAAATGATTCAAATTACTAGACAGGAAAACACTATATATGCTTAACTCTGATTTGGTTAACATAATATTCATCAATACATATCATGTCGTTCCCTTAATTAATAGGCTAAATTTAATTGATTTGAACACTTCTTGTAATAATTTCATAATAGTTTTTCAGGAATTGTTATCAGAATTAATTTATCCAGTAAGTGCAGAAAGTATAATAGATGAATATTGTAATCTAAAATTTGATGAGCGAAGTTTTTGTTTGAAAGAACTCGTGTTAATAAATAAAGAAAAAATATTTGTTGATTGGTATAACTTAAAATTTATTATATTAACAATAATATAAATGTTGTAATATACATTTGAAAAATATAAATCGTTTTTATTTTATTTTATCCATTTTAAATATATATATATATTAGAAAGTTAGAATTTGAGAAACTTGGAAATCTGGAAAAGTAATGATTGACTTCAGAAAATAATTATGACGATAATTTTAACGTTTTTTATTACCTGAACTAACTGAGAACTACTTCAAAGAGCAGAGTCGAATTTAAATTATTAACTGTAGTTAATTTTTTAAAAACAATGCTGAACTTGCCCGGCAAAAAATGGTGCAAATTTTTCTTAAACGTTTCAGTTACTCGTTGGGGTAGAAACAGAATCTCATTATCTGCAAGATCCACTTTTACTGCTTCTCCATAACGGCTGTTCGAAATCTTAATTTTCATAATTGCATATTTCTGGTTTGGTGCTAGATCTTGTAATTTTATTAATTCTTTCCGAATGCATTTAGCAGAATCATCCAAAGCGTCATCCGTCTCTCTCTCTCTCTCTCTCCGTTTCCTTTATTCTTCTCCTTTACTGCTGCAATCACGAGTATGCTTACCATATTGAAGATAGGTTTTCCTATCTTTCCTATCCATAAACGCCTATTATGACTGTGCCCAGGCGGCATCTTGATATTTATCCATGTGGTAAGCATGAAAGCCATTACCTTTTTTCGAATGTTCGATGCTACCGACATCTATCCACACCATATCAAACTTCAAACATTACATCAAATGATGCCTTTGGAAAAAAATATGAGACTGATGATTGACACACCAAATGCAAAAATATGACAACCTCAAATGACACATACAGCGCCATCTAACATAAGAATAGAAAAATGAAAAATTACACACAGCGGCATGTGTGTGTACACACATGCGGCATGTACACACAGACAACACATGAAACTCAATGACATAAAAATGGGGCCCGCGATTATAGCGCCATCTAGTGGAGAAGTTTTGAATCGATGGTCTAGTTCTGCTGTTGTATATCTACTTATGAATATTATGTTTTAGTATTTGTTACAATTAGGAAAATGTGTAGTTAACTTGTGTTTCATGAAAATGCCAAATTTGATAATCGTGAATGTAACCTAAAACTCATACTTCGGACGATGCTACTCAAAACCATCTCGTTAGATATTTAATTGTTGATTGATACTAAAATACGAATCTAATAAATACCAATATAATATACAGTTAAACAATATTTTGTTGATCCAAATAAATGCGAATCAAACAAACTCGTTTTCTTAATTCAAGAAAACCTTTTTCTTTGTGTATAGTGGGAACAACATACATTTTCACATTTTTGTCGGAACTATGCACTCGTTGACCACAAAACTGTAAAAATTAGTTTACAGTTTATGGGAATGCGTACGTGAACGAACACGCGTATATAAACATGAAGACGAAAAAAGTTTAGATCTACAATATACAGGGTGTTAAGAAAGAGTTATAGAATATTCACATACAAATGTTTTCATTGGTCATGAAATTCAAAAAATACAGTTTTGTAAACTTTGATTGTTGGCGGGCGGAGCCGAAAACAACTTTTAATTTTAATTGTAATAATTTAACAATGTACTTAATTGTTTAATTTGATAAGATTACTAATTTTGGAATGGTATTGCCTTAATAATGTAAATAATGAAACTGTAAAATTAGATCAATGTGACGTAGTTTTTTGGTAGCTCATACTTAATGCAAATAGAGTACTTAGTACTTATGTTACGATACGATATACAATTTGATTTCTAAATTAAAGATTTAATCAAGAGCAAAAAAATTGTTTTGTTCATGGACACTTTTTTTCAGGGCATTGAAATTAAAAAATATTAAAAGGAAATTAAAACTTAACTTTCAACACAATATATCAATAAACGTAATTGCCTCTAATTTACAGATAAAATGAGGTCACCACTTCTTAAAAGAGAAGCAAATCTTTTTTTTTTTCTCAGAATTACTATACCATTATGCATTGGGAATTATTATGATTAATTGTATCAGGCAGCAGTATAGTGATGCAGCGTCGTCGCTATTCTGCTCTTTCGATATTTCTTTATTCTTTTCTTTCGATAAACACCGAAATTAAATTAGATTATTACAAATAACTAAAAAATACATCTTTCAATATCTTCGAAAATGTTCTAGATCAGTAACTGGATTAAATAATTCATTTAATTCCAAAACATTCAATTTATTAATGACAAAATTTTAACATTAAAAGACAGAAAATCTGTAATAATTTAACTTTAAAATTCGCCTATATTATTAAAATGCCGACACTGCCTCAAACAAAATGGAGACATTTTATGCTACGTATGACATTAAACACGTTAATGAGTTCAATTTTTATTTTATTTGTCAAAATCCAGTATTGTACAAGTCAGTTACACTGTGGGTCGTGAACGGTTTTAACGAAATTAGACAATGTTAATTATCTCGGAAGCTATTACAGATAAACCCCCTTCATTAACAATTTTCGGTTTGTTTTTTCATGATCGATCCGTGGTGTGAAATTTCTACAACTGTCCCTGAATACCCTGCATATTTAAAATGCATGCATACTGAAATATGCATTCAAATTCGACAGGAGCGCCATGCGTAAGTTGGTCAGTGCCAACTTTCACGTTGGCGTTTTCAAATTTTTTATTTGTAGCATGAATAGTTTCCAAAAGTTTGGTCTCTGTTATTATTTGTTATTAATCGAAAATCATTCTAGGTTTTTAAAAACGTTTACTTTTTAATGGCAGACGTTTTTATATTTTGGATTTTCAACACATCAGTTCTTGTATTAATGACTTATACGATTACTGTAATTTAATTCATTCATGGAATAACAAATTATGTTTCGGTACGTGGGCAAAGTGTCTTAGAAGATATTATTAATCTTAATTAAAATTCTTCAAAAAAATCGTCAATCTTTCTTTTAAAAAATTCACAATGATTTTTAATAAAATAATAAACTGTCAAAAAACAGAGAAATTTATAAAACAATTTTAGGCGAATCATAACCGTACAACGGGAAATCAACACACGTTCATGGTGAATGAATATTGCTTTCAATTTAACGTGTTAATTCTCGGTCGAGATTACATATGGATTACGTTTCACGTTCCAGTCAATTGTGACTTAGCCTTAAGAGTTTAGCCAAAAATCGAACCCATGGGAAATTTACTGTACAACACCTGCCTGCTTGATTACTTTAGTGGCAAAAAAGGGTTGAAGAAACTTTATCATCAACTGTAGCACCAAAACAATAACAACAAAAACTAAACTTTTTGCAGCTCTCTCCAATTTTTCAATTCATCTCAATTCAATGGAAACAAAAAAAGATGAGAAAAATGAATGGAAAGAAAAAAGCAATGGAAACATCTTGTATTTCTCCTCATCTATACTGTGTAGCATGTATTGTTACACAGTTTTAAGGCTACAGCACAATTACATTATTAGCCATTTAGATTAAAGGAAAAACTAGAAATGATATAAGTTAGGAATAAAGAAACTGCGTTGCTAATTAATGTTGAACATACAAAAAGTTTAATTACCGACCAAATTAGTTAGCAAAATTTTTTAAATAAATTTGTTGTTAGTAAAAACGACACAAAATAGTTGGGAAATTTATCAATCGTTTTCTACATATATAAAAAAACATGCCATTTTATAAAATCTTTAGTAAAACAAAAAAGCATCGCCACCCTAAACAATAAAAGGCCACTCTAATACTCATACTATTGTTATTACGCTTTTTATTCTTCTCAAAGGTATGGTAGCATAAAATTTAATTAAAAACTAAAATAAATTCTACCTACTGCTATCCTCTTATTACCTCACACATACAATAGACACAAAAAAGTTATATATAGAGAAGGTTTAAAAGTTTCCCCTGCCTGGGGCGAAGTTGATATAATAATATAAAAAGAAGTTTTACACTTAACTTTATTAATAAATTTTAATTTATGGTAGAGCATAATAGTAAAATGTGGAAGGCAAAAAGCACCACTACTATAAGTACTGTGGAATAGTGTAGAACAGAGCAATAATGACAAAATCTAATTTTTATCTAGTAGTGCATTATTATTTTGTTTTTGTATAAAAGTAATACCCATTTGTTAAGTTTTTCATAAATCTAAGCCTTCATATAAATAGGTACTCCACGAATTATTATTCTTATTATTAATGTATAAGTAAAATATATGGGACATTTTTTCTTGAGTTACAAAATGCAAATAAATTTGCACGATTTTTTACACCAAGGAAAAAAATGTGTTTTGGATGAAACTAAAGCACAAAAAATATAAATTTATTTGCATCTTTATTTCACGCCTAATAAAACAATTATTTTACGAACTGACATTTGTAAGAATAGTAAAAAAAACCTAAATTAGATTTAGGACATGAAGGGTTGCTTGTATAAATTTGTGGTGGTTTCTTAGCTATATCAACTTCTCGTATGTTTGTTCAGCCAAATTCCCCCTTCCTTATCCCTTGGAACGTATCCCAAACTTTAGTGAAACTTTGATAACGATTTAAAATCTATACGTACATATATTCAGTGGCCCTTTCGGATTTCGGTATATGTAAGGGATGATGATGAAGGAAGTGGAGAAGCATGCATGGTACGCATGTTACTATGTCACAGTTTTAAGGATAATAATATGTTGGACAAATGCCCTTGTGGTTTTTTGGGTACTAAATTAAACGAAAATGGAAATCCAGAGATTTAATCTAGACAGCTAATCAAATTAGTTAGTTAATTTAATCGACTTGGAAATTTAGATTAATATGTAGCAAAAATGGTAAAATTTAGCTGAAAGTGCGAGAAAAACACTGTAACTCTACAAAACCGACGTAAATCAAGGAAATGCATTGATACCTTTTATTAGTGGAAATTGAACATTGTCATAGCTAATCCTAAAGCGTCGTCCATATAGCGGTGAAGATGTTTATAGATATTAATTTAACATTCCACGTATAACTAGTTGCATAAAAAAAAAGAAAATTATAAAAGGAAAATTTTCCTCTTCCACTTTTCTTCCTCTAATTTAATTCAATTAGACGAAGTGCCATGTTGTTTTACTAAATTGTGTGACACTGAAGTCTAAAATATAAAAAACTACAAAAATTTGATTAAATTTGTTTTTGTTTTGTAATTTGTTAAAAAATGTGTTACTATAGGTACAACAAACATAAAGCAGAACTGGCAGATGAAGTAAAAAATCTGAAAATCATAAACCCATGTTGATCTTATGTTTGACCTCGAACAAACCAAAGAGCGTTGCGTCTCATATCATTCCAGTAATATTTGTAGTTCCGGTTTTTGTGAACTCAAATTGATTATATGTTTTCTTAAATTCTTCATAAGATGTCATCTAATCTTGTCTTTCATTAAGCTATCGTACATAGCAAATAAAAAAAATTATGCTCAACCTGCTTTATGGAAAAAGGAGATAAAGCATAGAAAAAAAAACCACAAACACACAACAAAGCACAAAAAAAAAATTAAAATAAAGTTCTCACCCACCTGTGATGGGTTAAAGAAAAAACTAGAAAACCCGAAGAGAATCTGATAAAAAAATCAGTTTATATATATTTATTTTTATAAACCCAAAAAATATGGGTATGTGAAATATGATCGTTTTTTTATTTAAACATCGATAATCCTCTTGAGAGGAGATGGTTTTGGTTATTTGGCTTTCGAAGATAAGAAGAAACAAAAAGGAAGTCAGAAAAAACAAAGCAAACGTAATATAATGTATTGCGCCTATGTTTTTGCTTTAGTATAGTATGTTAAATATTTAGATAAGTTATAGGTATACTTTATAATCGTACATAATAAGATCATATAAATTATCTAACCAAGAAAATTCAAGTCAAGATTTCGTATTTTAGTGCCCTATTCTCTTTTTTCTAATTCAGTGCCGAAAAGTGCACTTTTCGGCACCCGTTTTAGTCAATTTGAGTGCCGAAAAGTAGAAGTTTTTCGCACGCAATTTAATGACGTATAATAACGTAATTTCGTAGTTTTATTTGTTAGATTATATTAAAATTCATCTTCTAAATTCACTTATTACCACAATTTTCCTATGTTCAGAAAAAACAAAGCAATTTCTGGATTAAATGGCAGACATAATTAATTTTTTAAATTAATTATTTGTTGATTAAAATTACCTCATTAGAAAAAATAGCGTTGAATACGGGTGTGAAAACCCGATTTTTCGTGCTCACTAATGAAACACTCACTACTCCGCAGCTCGTGTTTCAAACTCTTTGGCACCAAAAAACAAGCGGTTTTTCACACTTGTATTCAAATATACTATTTTAGACTTTGTTTCTGCTATCCATATCTCTCCATCCACTCAATTTGTATATTATTACACTATATTACATGTCCAATCAACTTGGAAAATCTCGATTCCTACTGGTGTAACGTCGCAATTGTCCCAACAAATGTTATAGCACTAAAATTATTCGTTCATAGTTCATAGTAGTGACATAATGCTGGTAGGAAATTACAAAAATATGCAAACCACAACCAACACTACCATTACCACTCTCAATCCTATTTACTCTATTCCATTACCTAGAGAGAGAGACAGATAAACGTAGTGCAATAGCAATTTTAATTTCGTACTATGTATTTTAAATTATTTATGCATATTCATGAGAGTAAAGATGCGATTCTGCATACACAAAAAAGGAAACTAGTTTTGCATCCGAGCTGAAAAAGGAAGAAACTAAAAAATAAGTTAAAGAATTTTTCATCTAAAAATTAAATCTAAAAATTTAGTCTTTTGTTTATTTCATACCGTTTCAGCAGCAGCAGAAGTATAATAGAAAAGAATTCATTTATTTATATTCTCATCTTATTGTGGGGCTTTTGTTTTGAGCTTTTCTGTTGCTCACGTTACTTTTATTCTTTTGTAGGTTTCAGCCCATAGTATATACCGCTGTTATCTTTATTGACTCACATAATTTTTTGTTTACTATCAATTACTTCGAATTTACTATAATATTTATGTCATTTTAATTAATGGAAAACCTTTAATTGAAATATGGTTATTAATAAAATTGATATATAAATTAAATATTTCCTCTATGCGAATAAGCAGCGATAGTGCTTACTGTGATGGAACAAAAACTCGCAATTTAATATTTAAGTAAACAAAGGGAAAAATAGGAAAGTCGGAGAGACAAAAAAGATTGCTATGGGGAAATCTAATCGTAAATGAAGTAGCAATTCCGAATAACTATGGCAAGCGACCTTATCAGAGCTTATTAATTAAGGGTGCCCTTTTAAGAGCTGGTAGTATCAAGTATGTAAAAAACAATTCTTTCAGCTTAGTTTAACATACTTTTCAATGGAACTGTAGCAAACTAATAAACGTATTCAGTTGGAGATATGTTTGAAAAGTTTCATACAAGATTGCTAGTCGATGACGATACTCTGGTTCTATTAAAGCATGTGTTTCAGCAATATTAGTCGTACGCTTTCTAGAGCTCGAAAATTTCGACGATAGTACCAACGATTTGTGGCACATTGCACGTATTATTGTTTCTATAATTCAAGAGAACCTATATCTGGAAGCAGTGGCGTAAGCACATCCCTGGCAACTTCCGCGATGCGGGGGGCCTCGGTTCAAAAGCCCATTTTCAGGGATCGTTTAATTTACACACACTGTACGGAATAGCTGGCAAAAGCAGATTTTTACATTTTATAAAAAAATCTACCCTCCTAGTTACCAAAACATCATAACTAATTTCAAAGTCTTTCATTCTATAACATTATTATAAAATGTGATAAAGTCAGTTAAATTTAGCCTATTAATTAAGGGAACGACATGATATGTAGGGATTAATATTATGTTTACCAAATCAGATTCTGTTAAGCATATATAGTCTTTTCCTGTCTAGTAATTTGAATCATTTTTAATTCCTCATTATTATTATCTGTTATGATTATATTCTTACAACAAATAAAACGTAAATAGTCTAATTCCATTGTACTAAAATATATATGACGAATCCACTACATATTTAAAATCAGTGTTTCCAATTCAAATTCTTCCAATTCGACGACATTCTTTAATTTTATAAAACGTCTAATGTTTAGTCGATCATCAATCATTCAGTTATTGTAGAAAATCTCGTATATCCAATACATATTAGTCTATCCTATTCAAATGCTTCAAAATAAGAGGGCATTATTTAATTTTACAAAAGGCCTAATGTTTAGCCGAACATCAATTATTCTTTATTGTATTTAATAATAATAAAGGTTTTGCCTACAAACAGATGTTTATCAATTTGATCATCACTTAAAACACATTTCTCTTAAGGAATTTTAGAATGCGTGGAATAATAATCTGTATTTTTAATATGAAATCACCCCAACTCTTTAACAGGATGTTAGTTGTATTAAAGGATTATAAATATGAAAAATGTTTCTAGAAATGTTATAATCTGTATTATATATTTAGCAAAATATAAAATCAGACCGATTTTCTTTTAAAGATTTAAAGGATTTCTTATTAAAGGGACTATGATTTTTGCTGGTGGTGGTGGTAGTGGTACCTGCATCAGGTATTTAAGCCGTATGCTCACAGTAATGTTATAGTATTCTACTACAAAGAATGGTAGTACTGGTTGCTTGTAATATTATAAAGTTAATACTATTGTTTTCAATTGTATAAGTGTGCATATAGTAATCATGGAAAGTGCAATTAATTTAAGCAGTGATATAGTAAATATACTTTCAAAAGCTGTACCATTGTTACAAGAAAGTTCCAGTCTAGACAGGAGCACATGGATCAGGAAAATCAACAAAAGTATCCGACACATCATGAAAATCATGCGCAAGAAGCAACCTGTTCTAGCCTCGGCTAATAGTGATGGCTCTTGCCAGAACAAGAGAAATAGATAGGTGCTGACTCAATTGGAATTCACCAACAAAAAAAACCAAATTTGAACTATGTACATTTATTTACAACACTGGTTGAGATTATTTACAATGATTGAAATAATACAACTTTGATGTAAATACAAAACAACCACCTCAGATTCATGTAGTGAGAGAAAGTCTTTTGTCGTGAATATAAACTTTACAGTGCTAATCTTGTTCCCGATCAGTAGATTTCTTTTACTGTCGCGATGGAGTGAGCTAGTGATTTATTTTATCACTTGAGGACATGTAAGTAACTTTACTGTCGCGAGAGAGAGAGAGCTTATGCTTGAGACACGTGAGTGATTGATTGTGAGATATGATTGTTGAGATACACTTGTGTAGAAACACTTTAAATTAGTCACTGTAAAATTGTATACTGTCTTCTTGAATGTTCCATTCCCATATACATAATAAATAGGACGCACTGAGCACTGAACCACCATTAAACGTATATTGATGGGCTTTCTCTCAAGCGTGAATTTAATCGAAGTGGCGATTGGACAATTCTTATAATTAATAAATTTGAACAATTTTCGATGCAAGTTTGATAAGAACAGAATGTGGAAATCTTATTCTATAATACATATCACTACTGAACAAAAATATCAATCAATAAAAAAGATACAATCAAAATCATATAAAAATAAGTAGAGTTCATCGTTCAGAAACGATAAAAAAGTGCATAGTAATTAACGTAAATATTGTATACAAACAAAAATTGTGTGAAAAGTAAATACATATTTAAATCTACGTAACAAAAAAAATTATTAGTAATTACAGAACCAAAACACCATATAGCAGCGAAATTTAAATCGCCGGCAAAACAAGTGCCATATGTAGTCAAGACGGATTTCTTTGGCTACTCCTCTGACGTCACGTTAATAAGCAGTAAACCGTATTTTCGAATGCCTTAGTGTTATGTGCTGGTAAAAATGTGTTATTTTATGTGCCTTGTACTATAAAGCAGATGTATTGTTTCTTTGCAAATTTCCAATGTATGCAGATTTACTCACGTAGCGTATATGAAAAGTAATTCATATGGTTAAAAATTTGAACCGTTATGTTGTTGGTAATAGTTTGCAGTTTGTTTGAGTTCATAATTGAATGGTATTATTTATATGGGTCAAGAGCATTGGTTATATTTAGTCGTTGTATGTTAATTTATTCATTTGAAAACTAGAATTATCATATGGATATGGTCAAAAATTGGCCCACATAAATCGTAGATAGAGCAGCAACATGATTTTACGTGTGTTACATATCCATTTCAATTATTAACAGACAATTCATTGTTTAAAATGAGTTAGAATAATCAATGTAGTTGACTCTGCATGATAACAGACGCGGGGTGGAGCTTACGATTAGAAACGGGTTGTGCGGCAGAGGAGAGGTAACGAGCATAAAAAGACGACAATACCAGCGAGCGAACGCAGTAGCTGGTCCTGCGTTTGGCGACATCACATCATCACCTAGACGACGGTTACAAACCAATCTGTTCTTTTCAGAACAAATTGAACATTGTTTCGGAAACAACATGAGCAATGGGGCTAAAATTAAAATCGTTCTTTTTCAAGAACACAATAGAAAAATAGAAATAGAAGATTTGGATAGAGATCTATTGTTCTGTTTTAAAACAAAGAAGAGATATTAGTGTTGTAAACAAATCGTTCTTTTTCAAGAACAAATTCTGGAAAATCGTACTAAAGTAAATCGTTCTTTTTCAAGAACCAAATGTAGAAAATCAAACTGAAATACTAAATGTTCTTTTTCAAGAACCCAAAGAAAAAAAAAAGAAAATCGTGTTAATGTAGCAGTACTTAGTAGTAGTGTGACGTCACGTCGAAAACAGCTCGTTTCTAAGTGAAATACGACCCGCATTTTGTTGTGACGTCGCGTCATTGTTATTATTTTTAAAGGATGCCATAAATTCTCTTGTTGTTTTGCAACACAACCAGTAAGTGTTTGTAATAAGCTTTCTACTAATTTAAGTCACTTAAGAAGATCTCGTCTTACATTATAAAATAATAATTACCAGACTCTCACTGGTGGTAATTTGCGAGCTTCTAAGAGAGGTGAATAATTTGGGACGATCTAAAATCTGCATTCAACAACCGTATCCGAACAGACATCGTTTATAACATAAAACACACAGATCCCACAGAATTTTTAAAAGAGTCATTTGAACTTTTTAAGAGACATGTAAATAATATATTAAAGTCAATGAATGTACTTAAAGTAAACACCTGTTTATGCGCTCAATATATCACCATCAAAGAAAATATAGAAATTTTGGAATATAAGTATTTTCATACCAGAAATGTAAAAATTGATAATGGCACGGATTCAGTAAACTGGTTTCAATATAACGTCATTGACCAAATATTACATAAAATGAGAGAATTTCAAGAACGTGATAGTGGTTGGACCCTGAAGTCTATAGTTAATTTACAAATTAATATAAATAAATATGAATTCGGTCTTGCTGCTTCATCCTATATTAAATTACCTAAAGAAATTTCTAATAAAAAGGCGCGTCTTAATATAAAAAATTATGATAATTCATGTTTTTATTGGAGCATTATTGCAGGACTTTATCCCGCTACTAATCATTCAGATAGAATTTCATCGTATCCACATTATTCAAATGTATTAAAAACAGATGGCTTACAATTACCAATTTCAATAGGTCAAATAAGTATATTTGAAAAACTTAATTACATTTCAGTAAATGCTTTTGCGTTAGAGTTACATGAAAGCACTGAAAAACAAAGAAATTATATAACAGTGCCTTGCAGAATAACGGACACCAAATAAGAAAAACATGTGAATTTATTTTACATACAAAATAAATATTATCCTAACATAAATGATTACTCTCCGTTACCCGATGATATCACGGAAAATATGTCTAGGCTAATATCAAAACAGATTAATAAACATAAAATTTTTGTTTGCGATAGGTGCCTTAATTATTTTCTAACTCAGGAAAAACTAAACAATCATCTCATTATATGCGAACAATTAAAACTCTGTAAAATATCTTTTCCAAGTTATGATTACGTAGATTTCAAAAATATTGTATATAAGCAAAAAGCACCATTCGTAATTTATTTAGATTTTGAATGTGCCCTAGAGAAAATAGATATTTCACGCAATAAAAGTCAAATTTGTTATCAACAGCATACGCCGTTTAGTGTAGGCTATTATGTAAAATATGATTATGATCAATCACTTTGCTACTACGACTTTTATCGAGGAGAAAATTGTGTAGGATGGATCAGTTAGAGTTATTAACAAACAAGATTGGACAAAAGATTAAATCATCTGTGTCTATGTCTAGGACTAGATGTTGAAGCAGCAAAAGATTGTCACATTTTTGAGAAAACGTTTTTAATTAATGATAAAATTGCCAAAGATAAAAATCATTATAATGACCATATACGTGGTCTAGCTCATGCAGCCTGTAACTTAAATTTGAAAAAATTATTTGTAGTACCAAGAATTTGCCATAACCTTTCAAATTATGATAGTCATTTCCTAGTTAAAAAAACATGTAAAATGGGGACCATTACTTTATTACCAATAAATAAAGAAAAATACATTTCATTTACTCAGCGTTATCCTAATAGTTCTGTTCGATACTGTTTCATAGATTCTTACAGGTTTTTAAACATTTCACTGTCTGAATTAGTATCCACCAATGCTATCTAAAGAAAAAATTATAAAGCAGCGTTCCATACGTTTTTATAACCATAATTTATTTAGTGTAGAGGAAATTAAACTAGCTCTTAATTCATTTGATGATAAACGTTATTTGATTGAAAACAGTACGGACACGCTTCCTTGGGGTCACTATAAAATTCAATCTAATTAACGATAATAGTAATGATATGTATATAATTTGTATCTCAAATGTATGGTAATATTGTGTGTAGTATTACTAAACATCTATAAATTTATTCATTTGTAGTACAATGCTTTGAAATAGATAATTAGAAATATATTTTAGGAATAGGTATATAATATGTATGTATGGACTTTCTCATTTATTATGTTTAAAATTACTTATACTTAAACCTTGTGTGTTTTAAATAAATGAGAATTACGATTTGTCTGTGTCGTTTGTTATATTTAACATCACTAATGTACGCTACCAACTAAGCTGACACATTTCATGTTCAAAATATTTCAGATCTGTTGATAGACGAAGGTAAGAAAGTAGGTAAAATAAATAACTTATTATTATTAATAGGTATATTTAATACTTTAATATTATTACTAAAGTAATAAATTAACATAACTAATTCCGTAATAAATTTATTATTTTCTATTGTAAACTGATATAAAAATATAATAAATACAAAAACATTCAAATATATCGATTTAAAATAATTTCTTCACATATGAAACAGTTAATCTTATGTGTATGTAGAGGGCCTTCAATTACATCGCAATCATCATCATCTTCATTTGTACGATGTCCCCAACAAGGCTTCAGATATTCTGATACCATTTCTTCTGGTAGCTCTAATTGATTACTCAATATCTTTATAAAATAATCATGGAATTTGACTGGATAGTCAATGCTGTTAATGTTATCTTTTAATTCTAAAATTTGAATAGTCGTTACCATGATTTCTTCTTTTAAAAATAAATTTAAAAGCACACTTTAAAAATAATGTTGTTGTTACTGCTACCACACAATAGAGTATCGACAAGATTGAATCAAATTTCTGTATTGATGAAACAGATGAAATAAATATTGGGGCGAGGAATCTGTCTAAACTCTCCCACTCACTATCTTTAAACTCAGCATTTTTGTTTATAATTCGAATTTTGTATTTTGTTGAATTATTTGGAATGGTTGTAAACAAAACTGAGTCTGTAGCTTTTTCCATCTTACTCCAATTAGAAGGCCAACTATCATTAGTTGAATTGAAACAAATATAAACTTTTTCTGCATTTTTCGGATTAATTACATATATTAGATTATTAAAAATTGTAACCAAAAAAAAGGAGACTAAATCCAATTATGATCATCTGATTTAGACTACTTGAATAAATTGGAAATCAACTGTTTCGTACGCATATATATATATTTATTTTAATAGAGGCAAAAACTTATATATCCCACTACTAAGTATAAAACAATTTCTTAAACTACACATATGCAATTTATCATTTAGATGTTCCATACATTTTGGAATATTACGATTAAATTTAGGTACACAATTAGATTTACTTAAAGTTTCAATATTTATAATTTTGGTTAGAAGTGATGTTTATGATGATCCTATTCTATTAGATTCACTGAATAATGTTGGTAAAAAGTCTTTCGGTTGATGTCCTTTAACATACACTATATCAAATCCATATAAATTCTTTATTATTAAATATATATCATTGTATCTTATATGTCGTGATTCATACAATAGTCCATGAATATTATGAATTGCATAATTTAGATCTTTCTTTTCAGAAATGGTTAATGTTGAGTAAGGTTTAGGCTCTTGAAATACATAGCGACTATACTGCGATACATGTATAATAGTCATTTCTTAAACATGGAATGCTCGTCCACCTTCTTAATTATTTAAGACAAAGCCTTGCATGTCAACAATAGCAAACTTCATGGCCAATTAATTTTTCTAACTATTTTACTGAGAGGTAAATATTCTATCACACACTGGTGAATAATGATACAGTATGCTTTAGTGTCGGAAGCAAAACCTTGATGTGGCTCTATTTCGAGCTTAACGTCAACTGTTGAAGATTTTATAGACTCATCCCTTCTTGAACAATCAATTACAAACAACGCATGTGTAAAAAAATTATCGTAGCTTAACAAGACTTGTTTGCGTTCATATAACTTCGATAGAAATCTGAATAATTACAGTATATATCTGCATAGTTATTTGAAGCAAAATTTACATTTGGTCTTTCAAATGGATAATAGTCTCCATTTAAAAGCAGCCTAATGCTAGAAATATTAGTATGATCAAATAAAGTATTATCACTAGTTATCTGATCTTTTCGGTTTTGCTGAAAGACAACAATGACATACTGAAGACATTCTACATTAGTGGTAGTTTTCACATTCCATATCTCTTTTGTAGATCCCGTATTCAGATAAGGTAATTCATGATAACTCCATTTTCTGAATGGAATTAAAATTGGTCGATCATGCTTTAGCGACCAAGCACAATCTTCTAATTCTTTTTCCGCCTTATGTCTATCAGATAATGCAGAACTTGAGTTGTATGCGAGGTCGTGCTGATTGCAAGCTGCATCTATTGGATTGATTCCAAAATCACCAAGTGCGAGGCGCTTCTAGATTCGCGTTCCAGGTCCGCACCACTGATAATAAGGGAGATGGGCCTCAAAGGGGATTTATCAATTAACGAATTTACTATACCCGCACCTCTGTAGTGAATAGGTTTCATATTACCTAACTGTATAAGCAAAATGAATTCATTTATATAGCCAATTCGTTTTGATCTCCATAATAGTTACAAAAATGCGTTTAGTAAGACAAGATTGCAACAAGACAACTTGCCATCGCTGAATTGGACGATGATTCGATATCTAAATCATATATACACGGTGAATTACTACCAAATTATTGTCGCGGAATTTTATATGGTACGAGCGGGTGCGGCAAAACAAATTCACTCTTAGCTTTGTTATTTGATCTAAATGGATTAAAATTTGCTAATATCTATCTTTATTCAAAATCTCTTTATCAGCCTAAGTATAAATTATTGGAAAATGTATTGAAGCAAATTAAGGAAAAAAAATATTTCCCATATAAAGATAATGAATTAGTTATTGATCCTGATGAAGCTAAAGAAAACTCTGTATTTATATTCGACGATCTTTCATGTGATAAGCAGGATAAAATTAGGGCTTATTTTTCAATGGGGCGACACAAATCTATCAACGTCGCATATTTATGTCAAACTTGTTCTAAAATTCCTAAACAATTAATAAGAGGCAATTGCAATGTGATTGTACTTTTTAAACAAGACGATATTAACTTAAAACATATTTTTGATGAACATGTCACACCAGATATATCGTACAATTATTTTAAAAACATGTGTCAACAATGTTGTAATAGTAATAAATTTAAGCCATTCCTAATTGTAGAAAATTCGATTTAAATTATGGTGGTTTTGATGTATATATAAAGGTTCATGAATAATTTTATTTTCAAAAAACAGTTATGTTTATGCTTCATGATTATGAAGCTTCTAAATAAGTCGGAAAATGCCCGAAAAAGAAAAATTTTAGAATTAACTAATAATGTTCGAAAAAAATAATTAGCCTTAAAATTGGGACGTTCTAATGAAGATGGTACATTGAACCGAATTTTCATACCTATTGCTGATCAGTTAAAACAATTAGCAACAGACAATGTGGTTGTTAAAGATAAAACGTCTGAAATAAATGGAAACGAAATGAAAAATGTAAAGAAAATTGAAAAAAAAGAGCTATCTGAAGTAGATCAAATTGACAAGATAGATGAAGAAGTAGAAGAGGAGGACAAGGAGGAGGAAAACGAGGACGAAGAAATGGAACAAAAAGACAAGCTGGATGAGGAGGATGATGAAGTAGATGAAAGCGACGATACAGTTACTAATGCAGATACACCGCAATTAGATAAATATCCACAAGTTTCTCAAAAACTTGTAAAGGACTATTTTCAGCATTCTCCTAATATTGACATTACTCATTTTCCAAGATATAACGCTATCAGTAATGCATGGATCTTGGGTAATAATAAAATTGAATTTGATAAAACTACTGGCCATGTAATAATAGGTAGAGAACTATATATAGGTAGCAAGGGACTTTATAATTTATTATTTTATAAAGATCCTAAAAATTATACTAGTAAAGGCCTCGAGGAATTTGATCGCATATTAGATGACACTAATCTATACAGAAAGGGTTACTCTTCTCAAGGCAGAATGGTTGGAGTCAGGAATCAGAATTATCGATCTATTATTCGTCCATTGTTGATAAAGCAAGGTGGAAACTATAATATGGTCTATAATTCCAAGCCAATAGAATATGTTTATTGGGATAATGTTAATGAACTAGTTGATAGATTACGATTGCTATTCGCATCGCAGCAAGCAGGTAATTCTTCTCATAGTAATGATATTGCGTCAATTATTGAAGAATTAAAAGAATCAAAAGTTCTATATTAATATATTACCATGCATAAGTATTATTATTTAGTTAAACAACGATGATGAGTATAGATGAGTTTGGACGTTCGTCCAATAAATATTCACATTATCAGATTTGTTCCTCGCCTATTTCCTCAGCATTATTTTCATTCGCATATAATGGTGATTTAGGTTTAAAAATATGTAACGTTAATTTACCCACTCAAGATGATGACGTTGCTAATAAAAAATATGTGAATAGATCATGTGGACCAATAATGAATTTGTATTTAATGCTAAAGCAAGATGTGGCTAAAAGTGATGAAAATAATAAACAGCGATTAATAGATATATCTAATAGAATTAATGATTTACTCAATACTTTTGAGACAAAAATTATTTAATAGCAGTAGAGCTGAATCTAATAACACGATTGAAGGTATAATTAAAACATTAGATAAAGTTCAGATGGATGTATTTAATGATCGCGGCAAGATAGAAAATCTTATTTATTCCAAAGCTGATAAACAACCAGGAACAACACGTCTAGACTGAAGGTAGTTTGCTAGATTATAGACACCTATTATTTAATATTTAAAGTGATAAAGCGCTAAATGGCATCGAATGAAAAAAATCAAGTTGTTAATGAACTACATAAACCAATAAGATGGAATTTTCGGAGGCGACATCAATTATTAAAGGGTTAGACGATTTATGGCAAGCAGATCTTGCTCAAATGGATACATAAACAAAAGAAAATAACCAGTTTAAATATTTTCTGCTTGTTATTGATTGTTTTTCTAAATATATTTGGGCCGAACCGCTAAAGAATAAATCTGGTGATTTATTTGGAAAGCGTGGAAGCGTTTTTTAAAATATTAACTACCTCAAAGCGTAACCCTAAAAAATTACAAACTGATCAAGGGAAAGAATTCTACAATCGTCATTTTCAAGATTTGCTTAAACAATACAAAATTAATCACTATTCAACATATTCGCTAATGAAAGCAGCCATTGTTGAACGAACAATTCGTACTATAAAAGAACGACTGTATAAATATTTCAGTTTAAATGGAACGCACAAGTGGATTTCAATTTTACCAGTTATTGTCAAAAATTATAATGAAACAAAACATAGTACAATTAAAATGAAGCCATGTGATGTTGTTGGTGTGACAATTGAGAAAAAGTTGTTGGATACAATCTACAACCATATGAAAATCTTTCCAGGATCGAAATTAAATGTTGGCGATAAGGTACGCATCAGGAAAGAAAAGCATGCTTTCGATAAAGAGTACACACTTAACTGGACCACCGAACTATTTAAAATTATCAAAATCAATTACACCAATCCTGTGACATATTTGTTGGAAGAATTAAATAAACAGCCAATAAAGGGATCTTTCTATAGTTATGAATTGCAGAAGACAAAGCAACCAGATATCTATTTAGTTGAAAAAGTGTTAAAGCAAAAAGGTAACACGGTATCTGTAAAATGGCTTGGTTTTGATAATTCTCATAATAGCTGGATTCATAATGCAAATATACTATAAAAAAAAAATTAGTTGCTCTGCAAAAATTGTATCAATATGACGCCTTCTGAAAATAAATGTGTTTTAAGTGCTGATCAAATTGATAAAGATCTGTGTGAACTATTAGACAAGTTTGACCATGAAATTAGTGAAAAAAATGAAGCAAAATCTTTATTATTAAATACAAAATTTTCTACAATAAAGGATAATATATTAATTGAGGTTGGTTTAAATATGACCCTGGACTTTAGGCCTTTTATAATGTTAAATAATGCCATCGAATTGAAACCATATGCTAAGTTTAATTGATTTTAACACTTTTTATAATAATTTGTTGTTGTACAAAAATTGTATAAAGATGACGCCTTCTGAAAATAAATGCGTTTTAAGTGCTGATCAAATTAATAGCGATTTGTTTGAACTATTAGACAAGTTTGAACATGAAATTAGTGAAAAAAATGAAGCAAAACTTTTATTATTAAATACAAGATTTTCTGCAATAAGTGATAATATATTAATTGATGTTGGATTAAATATGGCCATGGACTTTAGGCCTTTTATAAAGTTAAATAATACCCTCAAATTGGAAGAATTTGAATGACAAACACTGATTTGAAATATGTATTGGATTTGTCATATATATTTTAGTAAAATAGAATTAGACTATTTACGTTTTATTTGTTGTAAGAATATAATCATAACAGGTAATAATAATGAGGAATTAAAAATTTTTCAAATTACTAGACAAGAAAAGACTATATGCTTAACAGAATCTGATTTGGTTAACATAATATTCATCAATACATATCATGTGGTTCCCTTAATTAATAGGCTAAATTTAATTGACTTTAACATTTTTTATAAGAATTTTATAAAAGCTTTTAAGGAATTGTTATCAGAATTAATTTATCCAGTAAGTGTAGAAAGTATAATAGATGAATATTGTAATTTAGCATTTGATGAGAGCAGTTTTTGTTTGAAAGAATGCAGTTAATAAATAAAGAAAAAATATTTGTTGACTTGTATAATTCAAAATTTATTATATTAGCTATAATATACATATTGTAATATACATTATTAAAATATAAATCCTTTTATTTTCTTTTAACTATTTTAAATATATATTAGCAGGTTGAAAACTGGGAAATCGGGAAAAGTAATTATTGACTTTAGAAAGAAAACTCATGAAAATAATTTTAATTTTTTAACGTTTTCAATTACCTGAATTAACTGAGAGCCACTTCAAAGACCGGAGTCGAATTTAGATTATTAACTGCAGTTAATTCTTTAAAAATAATGCTGAACTTGCCCGGCAAAAAATGGTGCAAATTTGTCTTGAAAATTTCCGTTACTCGTAGGGGCAGAAACAGAATCTTATTATCTGGAAGATCCACTTGTGCTGCTTCTCCATAACGGCTGTTTGAAATTGTAATTCCCATAATTGCATATTTTTGGTTTGGTACTGAATCTTGTAATTTTACTAACTCTTTTCGAACGTATTTAACAGAATTATTCAAAGCGTCTAAATCCATCTAAAAAAAAAGATATATATATATAAATATGAGTAAAAAGATAAGAAGAATAAGATAATAATATAGTTACTTACATTTTAATTTTTTTCTTGACCCTCTAACAAACGCTAAAGAACAAATTCAGAATTATGTAGTTGAAACAAATACTATAAAATTACTGTGAGCATAATTAAATACCTGATGCAGGTACCACTACCACCACCACCAGCAAAAATCATAGTCCCTTTAATAAGAAATTCTTTAAATCTTTAAAAGACAATCGGTCTGATTTTATATTTTGCTAAATATATAATACATATTATAATTTCTAGAAACATTTTTCATCCTTATAACCCTTTAATACAACTAACATTCTGTTAAAGAGTTGGGGTGATTTTATATTAAAAATATAGATTATTGTTCCACGCAATCTAAAATTCCTTAAGAGAAATGTGTTTTAAGTGCTGATCAAATTGATAAACATCTGTTTGTAGGTTTGTCATGAAGCAAAATCTTTATTATTATTAAATACAATAAAGAATGATTGATGTTCGGCTAAACATTAGGCCTTTTGTAAAATTAAATAATGCCCTCTTATTTTGAAACATTTGATTAGGATAGACTAATATGTATTGGATGTACGAGATTTTCTACAATAACTGAATGATTGATGATCGACTAAACATTAGACCTTTTATAAAATTAAAGAATGTCGTCGAATTGGAAGAATTTGAATTGGAAACACTGATTTTAAATATGTAGTGGATTCGTCATATATATTTTAGTACAATGGAATTAGACTATTTACGTTTTATTTGTTGTAAGAATATAATCATAACAGATAATAATAATGAGGAATTAAAAATGATTCAAATTACTAGACAGGAAAAGACTATATATGCTTAACAGAATCTGATTTAGTAAACATAATATTCATCACTACATATCATGTCGTTCCCTTAATTAATAGGCTAAATTTAATTGACTTTATCACATTTTATAATAATGTTATAAAAGCTGATTTTATAGCCATTTGCGTATGGCTAATTATGTTAATTTAGATTTAATACTGATTATAACATTTCTAAAAAAAAATTTCACCCTTATAATCCTTTTAAATAACATCCTGTTAAAGATCTCGAACAATTTTATATTTTATATTAAAAATACAGATTATTGTTCGGCACAACCTAAAATTTTGAACCAGTGGTCTAGTTCTGCTGTTGTATATCTACTGTGGTAATTTAAATGTAGACGCAATAATTGATTCGTTTGCAAAAAAGCCAGCGCGACTAAAGTAGTTTTAAATTGATTTAAATATAAATGCCAAGTAATTCAAAATAATGTTCATGTAATGTATATGTATAGAAAATAAAATTAAGGATAATTAAAATTAGTTGATTTTTTTACTTATTTTTTATTTTTATTTTATCACACTTCTGATGAAAAGCTTTTTTCTATTTTTATGTCCAATTTCAAGTGTTTTGTTTAGAAGGGGACCCATTCAATTTCGCAAGAGGCTCGAACTATTTGAAATTACGCCAAAGTCCGGGAGTTTCTATTTGATAGAATTGACAGAACGGATTATCTGAGAATAGCGAAAATAAAAATAGAGAAATAGAAAGAAATTAAGCAAATTGTTACACGGAAATAAAAGGCAAGGAATAGTTTAAATAAAGCCATAACATCACCACCACCATTAGCAGCAATTCCTCTCATCTTCATTAAATATCTATCCAGTATATAGATGAATAATCTATCTATTCATTATCCAATACAGGCAGATAATCTACCATATTGACATTGTATATGTAACTTTTGGTGCTTTCTTTAGTATAACTTTATTTTGACACTCGTTCCTGAAAACTTCCATGTAAAATGATTCATCTTCACTCAACTTTTCACAGTTATTTGCACGTTGATTTTCTAGTTCGAATTAGTATTTATCTATCTGTAGTACAGTATTTCTACTGGTTCATACTTTTTAAACCCGCTATTTGCCCAAAATAGAAAATATCAATTTGTGTTTTAGTAACAGTGTATTTAAAATATCAGGTTTTGAAAACACTAAATACAAAATCAGTTTTACATGATTAAAGTGAGACAAAATATATTGAGTACCAAACAATAATAAACTTACTGTAATAAATTTATGGGTACTCACAAAGATCAACCTATACCTTACCACTTGTGCGCTATTGAATGCCGGGTTACAAACATCGGAAAGAACCATAACAAAACATTGATAATAGTTTCACAAATAAACCAATACTTATTAAAAACTTATTAGAATGATATAAATTTGAACGGGCCGGTTGAGCTAGGTCAACCGCCGTAAAATCACGCTAAAACGGTGAACTCTTGACAGGTTGAAGATGGAAAAATAAGTCACCTCAAAAATTGCGTAGTGAAACTATATAGATAGTTCCTCACCAAGAACCATAGTAGACGAAACTGGACCTTATTAGGTGCTACAGGAAAATCAGCGCAAAGTGACAGAAAAAATATTAAAAAAAAGAAAAGAAATTATTTCCAAATGTAACGTACATTTTGAATTGTTACAACTGGCACCTCACTGTCTAATTTAGTTTGCCATTTGGTTTAGTTAGTCATTTTAAATAAATTTTCCATTAGAAAACTTCAATTTATTTCTTTTTGCTAAACCAAAAGCAAATTATTCCCATATTCCACATGGAAATAACAAATTCTACTGTAATGCCTCCGCTTTATTTCAAAATGACACATACATATAACAAATCCAAATTTTCCTATATCAGAATGTTCATTAACTCGTTTTAAATTGCCATTTAGAAAATAAATTTCCATTCTCACTATAGACTCAATCAGTCAGACAGAGGAATAGAAAAGATACTTCACAGTGCTCAGACACCAGTTTCTGTCGTTTTAATTATTGCTCTCTTGAGATGGATCAATTTGATTAGAAACAAAAAGATGGACTTACTTGTAAATGGCAAATTTTACTTACAATAAAGAATGCAATTTGTGTGCGCGCCTTTCTATCAGGGGACAATTTTTGTCATTTCTATCGTTGATGGAGGCTTGAGAGGCGAGTGGATAAATAAATGGTTAGTAGCCATTGTCGCAATTGTTCACTATCATATCTATGTATGCGTATGAGGGAGAAAGGTTAGATTACAATAGTGACCTTTCGAAAAAAGGGGGAGAATAAAAAAAACGAGTAATTTGAAGAAATAGGCTTAAATCAGCTCTCTACTTTTATATAAAATTAATGGCTTCTTTTCTGCGTCCGTGTAGGAAATTACATTGGTTCTTTACTGGATAGTGAATACGTGAATTGGTGCACATTTTATTAATATACTGGTGGTGTTTAGTAGTGGGGTTTTTCGCGTCATATCATTGATCTACGGTTTATACCTAATTCTTAATCCTCGCATCAGCCGATAATTTGTACGTGTCATTATATACTCTAACAGCCTCATTCCATGTCATGGGGATATAATCTAATGTAATTGGAAATTTATGGATTATTTGAAATTATGTTGTCATAAATTTGATTCCCTATCCTAGCAGGATAGGTAGACAGATAGTTAGGACCAAGTTCAGTCGGACAGCAGATTATCCCTATATCTTCTCAATTTAGGCTATTACTATTATTATTAACACACGACGACTCGATAAATGGATCATAAATGAATTTATATTGCAGACTTACGTGACTGTCTCAACTACTACTAGTATACTACTACTTCACTTTAAATCTAATAAATATGTATAAGTTTCTATTTGTTTGTATATCCGACTCCTTTCACTATCGACAAGCAATTGAGTAATATTTGCAATTGAAGCAACTTTTGTGATAATTACAATTATCATAAAAGTGGAAAAAAACAGAAAAAACAGTACAGTAAACTGTGTTTGGCTACTAAGGTCAGTCCAAAATTAGTAAATGGCGAGATGGCGCCACAATAAATTAGCTTGTGGAACAACAGACATACTCGGCCAACCCGAGTATGGGGGTATGTATATGGGGGTTATACAATACATTATATTGTATGACATAAGAATATATTTAAATTATTATTGTATAAATATTTAAAAAATCCTTAGACGACTATATAGAATAGAGAGGTATTTTTATTTCTAAAAGCACTTTCCTGTAAATGTTACCAACATGATCTTCTATAGCCAAGAGCAGTTTTGTATATGAAAATACAAAATAAACAAGGATACCAAATAGAACCCTCATTAGGCTAATGGCAATCGATTACTCGTATTTTATTTCGTAAATAGAAAAACAAAAACAATCAGCAAATGATTTTTTGGGGAAAAAACAACGGAAAAAATATTAATCGGAAAGCTTTAACGATTTAATGGCTGGAAAACATGGATGAATTTTAAACACCCCACCACCAACAACAACATGACTGGCAGCGGCAATACCAACAGAAAGCATTGAGGAGAAAGGAAGCTAGTGGGAGAGAAAGTGGAGAAGGATTGAATTTTTTCTTCTACTTGCATGAAAGGCATTCAGCGAAATTTAGTTTAATGGATTTTTTAATTGTTTATTCTTTTTCTCGTTTCGTTTTAGTAATTAGTAATTCTCATCATTTACTACGTACAATCCCCGTTTTCAGCACTTTTGTTGTTTAATTAAAAGAGTTTATCAATTCTTATAATTTATTCTATTTTGATTTTTCACTTAATACTTAATCTTAAATATAATAGAATCATAAAACTTTTCCATGCTAAAAAAATAACCACGAACAACTAACAAAACTAATCTTCTCTCTCTCTCTCTCTTTCTGTTTCTTGCACTGTCTTTACTTTAAATAAAATGTTTTCGTTAATTTTGCCTTTTTTTTTATTTTCGTAATTTGTTTTGCTTAAATGCAATAAGCTTTTTACGACCTACTATCGTACTTCGGCCTCCTATCTTCGCCCGCCCACGTATATTCATTATCGTCCGCCTAAAAAGCTAATCCCTAGTAACTATAACCATTAATTAATTTAGCGATTTTCTCATAAAAAATAAGTAAAAAATTCCTATAAGCATAAATTTTTAGTTTCTAACAATGGTAGTAAAAATTTGTTCATACGCGAAGTATGACAAAGGTCATTAAATAGTTTCATTGTCGGCAACATCAAAATGGCGCACAAATAGTTACATAATCGGGAGCAATTGTAGGGGAAACGCAACAACGACTTTAATGGATCTTGAAAATTGCATTTGCATCATGCTAGTGTGTTCGAGCAACAATAGACTTTAATAAGTGCTATATGTCTAGTTTCACCTTATTTCATAAGTTCCTACCTTAACAGTAAGAAAGACGCTTTCTTATACTATTCACATTCTTTACATTTTAACATGATACCTAATTGCTTGTTTATACGTTATACTTCCATCGATTGCTATTGCTAATTGCAGTGCAATTAACATTTATTTGCATATTACAACTGCTTCTCCTTCATTCCACCTACACCTCTTGTAGAGGTTGGTATACGTATTACTAACATTGTAAGGTGCAACCAGTTTCTTTATTAATCAAACGATTTCAGATTATGGTATACAGACAAAGACTGGCGAGTGTCTTGGAGGGATGAAAAGGGTGGTGGAGGTCTTACTCTATATGTACTGTGTATATATAAATTAAACTTGGTGCTTCTCCGTGCATCCCTACCTCACTGTTATTAATAAAACATAAACTAATATAATGTGTATGTGTATGACTACCTGAACCACATCGAGTACATATAGCGATATAAACTGTATAAGCGGTATTAACACGCTTTAATAGTTTGTGGTACATAATAAACAAGGTCAATAATTCTGCATTTTCTTCAGACATTTTCTAAAGAACTATTTGTATCAGACGTATTTACGTGTAATTTGGTGTAAATATTTGATAAACGAAAAATTACTTAAATTGTATTTTAAAAAACTGATGAATCTGATTTCATAACAGTTAAATATTTCGTAATTGCTTTTTCCTTATTTTATTATGATATTTAACAACTTTTTTATCTTTTTTCGTCTAGTCATTTTGCATATTATCCAGCTATAATAATGTATCTGAAATCTGCCATTAAATAGAACTAGAATCCTTAAAAATTCATTTGATTTCAGATCGCTTCAACACCTACATCTGCCACATTTTAATCGTTTCACTTCCAGCCAACATAGTTGGAATCTTCAACTATGATTATCTAACATGTACTAAGAATAACAAATCAAAAAAAAAAACAAAGAGACTTTTCATATTCTATTACACAATACTTGCAGTTAGAAAAAGCTCTATAAAGGATTAGAACATTGATGTCTTTGCGACAAGGGTAGCAAATTTAATAATGAAAACTTCTTGATGTTGTGGTGGTGGTACATTTTTATGTCTTTATCATTACAGTCGGATAGCAATAGTCGCAGCAATTATTGCAATTGGTAACATAAAAATTAAGGGCAATAAAACTTATTGTGGAAACTCGTTATGGGTATGCAAGTTTTAAAGCTTCAATTGGAGAAAGGGCGATTTTAATGTATATAGAATTCATTCTTCCAAATGAATGCGCCACTCACTTTTATTTGGCAGCATTATTATTTGCACGATTGACCAACAGCAACTTAAATATGGCACGGATAGTGTTGGTTGGTGGTGGCGGCAGTAATGGTTGAGAGAATTGGGTAAAGCCGGAAACCTGAGTGGAATTTTAAACCATTTCTGTCTGGAAGATTTGATACCACGGTGGAGGAATTCCACCAATTAATTACACTCCAGAAAGGAAATATGGTCGAATTTTTTATACAATATTATTAATTTGTATGTAGGAAAGGGTAAATGAAGTCATTTGGAACAAGAACGAATAAAAAACAAGAGAGAAAACGATGAGAAGAGGAAAATTAATTGGCCGATCCTTTTTGCTCTTCTATATTTTGAACTTTTGCTCTAACCAAAATATGAAAGCCCAATTTGATATTTCTCTAACTATATTAGACAAAAATAAATAAAACAATAATCTCACTTTCCCTGTACTTCTCATTTCCGTCATTTTCAACAATGCTAGTGTCAAAATAAACTACTTGTACATTTAATGTGACTTTGTTGTTTAACATTTAAATTCAATTATTGTTCATCAATTTTGCCAATTTTGATGACATAAGTATACCATATTGGTCTGCACTGCCATTACCAACACCTACGTTATATTATTATTATATAAGAACTTATAAAAAAATTTAAGAATATATATATACATATATAAATTATGCCATTTGAACTTCATTTCTATGGCGCCATAACTAATTATTTTTGCATATTTCTACCCTATTCAATTGATTTAAATTAAAATTAATAATAAAACTCCATTTTCTTCCATGTACATATACACCTAACTTACTCCTCTCTTTGGCAAACTTTCTCCAAGAACAATAAAGTATTAGCGATGATAGAAGGAAGTCTGATTTTGTTTTTTTCTTAAAAGTCTTAGGGCCATTTTTATAATAAATGTTTGACTTTAAGTCGAATTTAAAGTTGACTATCATTGGCTTAAAACAATTTTTAGCCAATAGTGTACGACTTTAAATTTGACTTAAAGTCAAACATTTATTATAAAAATGGCCCTTAGAATGTGGGAAGAGCAAAAGTGGCAAGGCTAGGCTCTTTTTAGCTAGGTTCGGTGGTAGTTATGTCAGAGTAACATTAAGAAGAATGTGGAAAAGTAGGAAAAAGGAAGAGAAAATAGATGATAGATCATGCAAATATAGAGATACTATGACTATTTCTATGCTGTCAAAATTTAAATATGAAGTTGCCAGTGATGATGTTCATTTTCATGCGGAAGAATGCTGAACATAATAAGCCTTAATTTGAAAGTGAGAAGAGAGAGAGAGGACGAGAGCGAAAAAGATGAGCAATTGGTAGTGAAGAAGCCGGCAAACGAACGCTCCAAAGAAGATTATATTAAAATTTCTATATCTATTTATTATGCAAAGCTTTTTATTTGTAATTTTTTTATAAAGCTAAACCGGATTCTCAAAAGTTAAATGACATTTTCAAGCTCGAAAAGAAACTTATTTGTTAGGATACCCCAAATAATTGAATTTCACTGAATAAATTTAACAACGTCAGATCAGTCCAGTCTCAGCGCCAATGTACAAAATTTGGAACAGTAATTAAATTAATTGTTTAAAATTGTCAATTTTTTTGAAAAATGTTCACCATCACACACTATCATCATTAGTGATATATTGTCCTAAATTAAAATTGACAGACTTTCTAAAACTCATTAGCTTCTAGTCAATCATGTGGCGACTGACCTACCAATACCAACACCCTCACCCCCAATATTAACGTCAACATCAAGCCCTGGCTGGGGCGAAAGGAAATTTATACATGAAAGAAAAATATTTTATGAATGTCTATCATATATGCATGTTATGTTGTATGTATTGCAATAGTATCCCATGAAACTGGTATTTTTCAAAGTTAAAAATAGATTTTTTCCTTCACTGTTTCGGTAATTCGTCATGTCACGTTTCTATGTTTTTTTTTTTTTTTTGTTAAAAATAGGTACCGTTCTATCTTGGGTTGAATTCCCATCTTTGTTATTCGTATATTTATCACATTTAGTAAGAATATATTGAAACATATTTACTACCATGGAAAATATTAATAATTCCTGTAATTATTATTGATTGATATGAGGGATTAACTCATCCCGTCTTCAATTCCGTATTTACTCTCTAATTTTCGCACATCTCTACGCAGACTCTCAGGAGAAATGTCTACATTCGGTCAATCATTAGCGACTGTAATAGTGCATCATTTATGATACTATATATTAACATGGCTCCACATGCCGAACACAAGGAGATTTTAATAATAAAGTCCCCGTAATTATCTATTTATGATCTTAGAATAAGATAAATGATATGTTTGACATGGAACACGTATGAAATTTCTCTGCTACGATCATCCTGCATCCCGCTCCTGCTCCTTCTCCATTTACTCCAGTTCTCGCTTCCATTCATCTTTCCATGCCTACATACCTTGGAGCATCGTCTTTCACTCTCATCTTTCTAATGTCTTTATAATCGAGTTATATCCCATTTTGTGTGTGCGTGTGTATGTGTGCGTCTGACAGCTTTTATCTCATATCTCATTTTTCGTATACAAAAGGTAAAGAAAATGATGACACGTACATAGCAGGTATACAAATAAGTATAGATAATAATATATTTGTGCTTGGTAACAAAAGACAGAAACGGCTGCTTATGTACCTGTATAGCTGATAAATAAACAACAAACTTTTTAAGGATCAACATAAGAAAAAATTAGTTGTAACAAATTGGCATGTATATCATTATCAGTGAATTCGGTTAAGAAGTTATAGCTGGAGTCAGGGTATAGGGAGAGTATGTCCCTATGTGGCTGCTATGTTTACTCCTTTTTTGTTTTTTAAGGTTCAAAGTGTTTTGACTCTCGTATAAGATATTCCAAAGTTCTAACGGCTTGGAACTTTGATGGGCGGTGTTGCGAATTTGATTTTAAGTAATGACTTTATACAGTATAAGGTAAGAAAATGTAGCACATTCTATTTAACAAAGTTAATGTGGGACTAGGAAACTCTATTTTTTAAAACTCTGATATGCGTCCCTATTTGTCAAAATGAAGCCCTAAAAGACAGCCTAAAAGGCATAACAGACATCATACCAATCTAATAAATCACTAAGTCAAAAATGTAGGTAACAAACTAAATTTGTTAGGTCAGTAATCGACCACTCTGTAAAAGTAATATTTTACTTATCTCTTTTTTTGTAGTTATTTATTCCGGTTTGAACTTTAATAATTTTAAAATTAAATTGAACTAAAAAAAAAGAGGGAGTAAAATAAAAAAAACTGAATATAAAGGGTGTCTAGTTCGAGTTACAGGATACTTACACTACATACTCCTGACATGAAGACAAACAACTTTTCTTAATACCTTTTTTTTTAAAAATCAGCTTTTATTATTTCAAAATATTACACAACATTTAAAAGCTGGTAGAAAAAGTTTGAAATTAACTGTACTTTAAGGTGGCTCAAGCCAACCAACCGTAACCAGCAGTAACCAGCCATTATCGAGACCGCCGTGAAAGACGTCGATGAAATCACCCGTACAATGACTCATCCACACAGCAAATAAGCGAAGGTCAGACTTCTTGATTTATTTACTTACTTAATTCTTTACTTCTTGATATTAAAATTAAAAATTTGTTAAATTTTACGGATTAAATTAAATGCTTTATCAACTAATTAAATTAGTTAAACAACTGAAAAATTCATCCTGTTATGTCTTTAAAATTATACTAAATCAACAACTGCATTTAATAGTCCATTTAATTCCAAAAATGAAAATTTATTAATTTATTAAATGTAATAAAAAATTTATCCATGCAAATAATGGATTGCACAAATTTAGTGGTAAAAATTGCAAAAAGTGAAAAAGATGTTGCAAGCCATGAGTGTCAGCAACTTAACCTCACGCTCTGAGAAATTCTCAAGGCTATTGATTTCTTCTTATTTTTTTTGTCAATATTGTCTGCTGGTGCTTGGAAAGCAGCATCGCATTCTTTTGATGCAGATAAATTTCTAGCCATTTGTAGTACGCTAGACAGAGACAACGGGTTTGGTTTGGTTTGCAAGATAATATTTGGCATTTGTATAGGTTATACCTATGCAGAACTATAAGAAAGAGTGAACAGTAGAAAAAAGTAACGGGCTGCTATTAGGGGCGCTGTGATTAGCAGCGCCATCTTTAACGTTGCTCTTATGTGAAAATCAAACTTTCTTATTTTTAATAAAAATCGTAAATTGTATTCCAACAGATTAAAACTGTGATTGCAGTAATAAGTATTTAATATAATATGGTAATTTTTATTTAAAAAATTGGCATAATTTTGTTTTTTCCTCATTTTATTGATTTTATGATCAGTGGCGTGCTATAGA
This sequence comes from Platypus cylindrus, assembly GCA_949748235.1. NCBI lineage: Eukaryota > Metazoa > Arthropoda > Insecta > Coleoptera > Curculionidae > Platypus > Platypus cylindrus. The sequence continues at coordinate 42,927,676 of OX456488.1, read as the reverse complement.
GTTGAATAAAAATATATAATAAAAATAAATGTAAATTTATTATATAAAATTTGTTTTCAAATTTTTATTAGCAATTATTTAATAGCCATATGGTTTCTTTGGAATCCTATGGAGTATTTTAAATATAAAAGTGAATGTAAAATTTGAAAACGAAACAATAAGATATCATGTCACTGATCAGATAATCAGCACTAGAAACATGAATCTCTCTGGTGACCAAAAAATTTTCTAACCCGTAAATATTTTGGCTTTTGCTGGGGTCGATTCTACTCCGAATTATAGTTCTCCATAGTTATTCTTAGTTATTTTATTTTAATTTGAATAATTAAACTTTTAAAATAAAATCATGTAAGAAATAATATAATGTATACTCTGCTTCGGAATGAAATTATAAACGCTACTAAACTAGTGGACTAATAATAGCATCAGAGTGCAGTACTCCGTACTATGTATAATATACTGACTCTGAGACAACTACTGAGATAGCACCATCTATCAGTTCATTATGAAACAACCATGATTCATATAAATCCATGGATTAAATAAAAATAGTAATGTTGATGCTTGTTCCGTAATTATGTTCATAGCTTAAACACCAGCTCGATTGAAGCAATTTTTTAATTCATTTAATTTCTGTTTTATTTAATTGAGCATCTAATGAAATAATTATAAATCAGTAGGAAATTGTTAGGATGAATTATAAAAATATTGATTTGTGCAGTGTATGGGCTTTACTTGCAAAAAAAAACTACGTAACCGTATTAAAATAATATAAAAAATTCAGAAATTGCACAGTGGCGCAAATTATTTTTATTACCTTTGCAGTTTATTAAGCCGTAATAAATTTGTTAAATTTAAATCCTAACAATTTCCTACTGATTTATAATTACTGATTGAATTATGGCTTTACATAGTAGATTACAAATTTATTAAGGCTTAATAAACTGCAAAGGCAATAAAAATAATTTGCGGCACTGTGCAATTTCTGAATTTTTTATATTATTTTAAGAAGGTTAAGTTGTTTTTTTTTGCAAGTAGAGCCCCTACACTGCACAAATCCATATTTTTATAATTCATATATAACGAATATACTCTTTTGAAATCCTCTCAGGGACCTCATGATTCGAAAGGTTCAGTTAGACAACTTGCATGGCTTTCCAATTGCTGTATGTGCCCAAAATCGCCAATCTTTTTGGATTTTGGGCCTCCAACGCTCCGCCAAGTGACTAGTTCGTGCTAGCAATGCTTGCGTGAGATGCACCAAGCACTGTTCGCTTTCTGGCTTCACTTCGCTGACCGCGCCTTCATTAGTTTAGTTGTATATCGAGAACCCAATAGGATCTATCGCGCTCTGTTATCTGTACACACACGCTCATGTATGGCAGTATTGATGGAGTATGTATTAGGTATTGATGGATATTTTTTGAATTTTTTTTTTTAATTTTAATGTATAATTTAATCTTATATATTTTAAATATACTCTATAATTTAAAGATAATGTTTCATTTTTATAGTTAATGTTTGACTTTACACTTTACACCATTGGCTAAAAATTGTTTTAAGCCAATCATAGTCAGCTTTAAATTTGATTTAAAGTCAAACATTGATTATAAAAATGGCCCAAAATAAAATAGATAAAAAATTATGAATTTAAAATTACGAAAACTTTTGCGACGTAGCCAATTTTTATTTTTTGGTATTTGACGTTAAAAATGTAAAATTCACTTATGATTAGTGGCAATTAGATGCAAAATTATGAATTTATAAAAGAGGAATTTTGCGACGTTGCCAATTTTCTATTTTATTAATTTTACGCTAAAATTGTAAAATTCACTTACGATTAGTGGCAATTAGATCGAAGTCGAGGTCTTCCAGTAGGCTTTGTAATTCCCATTACCTAGTTTACAGAGTATTAGACGAAAATATAGTCCTTCATAGCCGAACCCTTTGATATATTATATGTAGTCAATATAATTAAAACATTTATATTAACGGCTATTTCCGCGGTGCTAATCAGAAATAAATTCGAGCATTCATAGTATTCAGCTCAGGAAGTCACCCACGAACAGAGTCGGGTTTAGACACTAGTAATCCATAATTATAATTAAGTTTGAGAAACACCCAAAATCGGCAGTCCCGGGTGACTGCAGGTTTATTGGATTGAAAGCTTCTACTTCGCGCTTCCTAACTTTCTGTTGCCCATCAGAATTAGATCCATTTGCTTTCGTCACCGAACACTACGGAGACATTCAAATATTGTTTCGGACATTTAATTATTTTTTCAAACTTAATTATAAATTATGTATTATTAATAACGTATTTAAGACTTTTATTTTAAAATTATATTGGTTACCAATTATTGTTTCTATATGTGTGTATAAAGATTATTTTCTAATTCGGTGCCGAAAAGTAGAAGTTTTCCGCACGCAATTTAGTGACTTATAATAAAGTAATTTCGTAGTTTTAATTGTTAAATTACATTAAAATTCATCTTCTAATCTCACTTGATTCCACAGAATCTACTTTCAGCAAAAACAAAACAATTTCTGGATTAAATGGCAGACATAATTAATTTTAAAAATTAATTATTTCTTGATTAAAATTATCTCATTAGACAAAATAGCGTTGAATACACGTGTGAAAAACCGATTTTTGGTGATCAATAATGAAACACTCACTGCTCCGCAGCTCGTAATAGTATATTACGAGCTAGTAATATACTATATACGTAATAGTATATAGTAGTAATAAATATACTATTTCCAATTACAATTCGCTTAGATTATTTTTGATTTAATAAAATAGAATTTTTTTAAGTGTATACTTAGCTGCCAAAAGAATAATTTTGCTGCCGATGTAGGTAAATAAAAAGCAAACCAAAAATTGTTAATGAAGGCGCGGTTGAACCAAAATCGTTGATAAGCCGCAATGTAATTCTAATATAATCATAATAATCATTTCCAATACAAAATGTTATCGTTATTCTGAGAAAAAGAAAAAAGCTTCGCTCGTTCATGGTGAAGCAAAAGCTTTTACCACTCCTCACGTGAAAAGTGGTGACGTCATTTTAGCAATAAATTAGAGGTAATTATTTTTTTACACTGAATTTTGTGCCGAGTTTGAAATTTAGTGGTCTAATTTTAATTTAGTATTAATATTTGTTTTATTGGAATGCCGTAAAAAACGTCTCTATGAATAAATCAATTTTTTCACTTCTGAATACCCATTTAATTTCAAAATCAAATTATACAACGGAGCGAAACGTAAGTACTAAGAACTCCAATGGCCTTAGATACCAACTAACAAAAGTACGTCACATTTTTTGTTTATTAAAAATATGTTATTATACAGTATGGAGCAATGCCTACTTATTTGATAACATTGCGATAGGTTGTTAGGCATTAGTCATTCTTTAAAACCTAATACGGCCAACATAAAAACATTCCACTAGCAAATTATCAAGAATTATTTCTTGGAATTAAATGGCTTCATGTTAAAGTGAGAACTGAGAATAAGAAAGAAAAAGAAAAATATAATTTTCCAGAAACTCTAGTTCTATTTATTTTCCCTTTATGCTTCTTATATTCCATGTTGCTGAGTCTATATCGGAGAGTGAAAGTGGTCGGATGTTTGTTTGTGGTGAAATCGAAAAGTCGATACGCAGATAAGCAGAGTACTGATTGTTTAGTGGTTTAAGGATAATACATCAATAAAGTTATTTTTAATTTTGTGAGTTTGATAAGGATATTAACTAATAACAGAACAACGGAGAAGTAAGACATCTAGATAAGTATAGGAAAGTGCCCCTCCGAGGGGAGGAAGCGGGGGTAATTTCCAAATAACAAGTAGAACTGATAAGCAGGAACGGTGTTATCGAGATAATAAACAAAAACAGCTTTTATTTGTATTTTATACTGAGATAAATATTTAATATTATTATAGATATATAAATAGAAGTGGGATTGACCTCGCACGAATGAAGGCTAAAAACCCATTCAAAGTGGCGACTAAAATCAAAAGAACTCCTCCAGTGGGAAAAGTGGAGACTAGAAAAAGGAAAACATCAACGGAGGAAGAAGAGGAATATGAGGAGCAAGAAAAAGCAAACAAATCGTATAGAGGAGTAGTGATGAGCGAGGTTGAAGATAGCATGGAAAAAAGAATAAAATTAAGACAGAAAGATATGTCGCAGAGGGAAGAAGAAAGTGAAGATACTCAGAAAAAACTAAGTGGAGTATCAGATGAGTTAAAGAATCAAATCAAACTGATATACAGGGAAATTAGCATATATAGAGGGGGGAATAAAAGAGAAGAAGGACAAACTCGAGAAGAAATGGAAAAAAGTATAGAGAATATAGAAAAAATAGTAGGTAAAATGACCGCCACAGTATATGAAAACATGGAGAATGCAGAGAAAAAACAAAAACCAGGAAAAACAGATAAATTAGAGCAAAGGCTGGAACAAATAGAGAAAGAATTCGAAAAAAGAATGGACAAATTGGAAGTAAAAATAACGGAATTGATAGGGGAAGGTACAATAACACAAAATATGAGCAAAAAGACATATGCGGCTATCACAGAAAAGAAAAAAGAAAACGATACAAAAAAGATAAAGGGATGGAAAACACCTGAAAAAATAAGAGAAATAACAGTGAAAGCGGTAGAAGGCGAGAAGGTAATGGAAAAAATTCGAGAAAAACTTACAATAGAAGAAGTAGGTGAAGAAGGTATAAAGGAAATAAAAAAATACAAAAGCAGATTGGTAGTGATGAAGTGTAGAAACGAGCTACAACAGGAGCAAATAGGGAAGAAACTGGAAGAAGTAAAAGGAATAACACTGAGGAAAACGAAAGAAACAAAGCCGTTATTTATAATAAAAAAAGTTGAGCAAGGGTATACTGAAGAAAAAATCGTAAATGAAATAATAAAGGAAAATGAAGAAATAAGAAAAATGGTGGGGACTAGAGACAGTAATAAAAGCAGTTAAAAAAATGCCATCAGGAACAGTAAACAATATGTAGAGGACTGGGTAGTAGAAGCTGACAATGAGATATTCAAGTACGTGGTAAAAAAAGTAAAATTACTGATAGATTTTACTGTAAAACAGGTAGAGGAATATGTAAGGATCGCGATCTGCTACAAATGCTGCTGCTATGGGCATGTAGCTAAGTAGTGTACAAGAACGGAGGTATGCTACAGATGTGGACAAGAAGGACACGAAGGGAAAGATTGTGGAAAAAATGAGATAAAATGCGCCAACTGTACAAGAATTAAAGATAAAGACCTAGAGCACATGGCAACTAGCAAAAAGTGCCAAATATACAAAAGAAAGGAGGAACAATATAGAAATAGGATAGATTATGGAAGCTGGGAAGAAAAGAAAAAACAAACAAAAAACTGAAGAAGAAGTGGGGAAAGGAGCAGAAAACAATGAGAAGGAAAAAGGTAGAAATATGGAGATTGGCAACATGGAATATACGAAGCATAAAGGGAAAAGAAATAGAACTAGAAGATGATTTTCTGGAAAATAAGATAGACATACTTACAATAACGGAAACGAAAAAAAAAGGAAGAGGGCTGCAAAAAATGATGAAAGGAAGTGTATTTATATATAGCGGAGTGGAAACAGAGAAAAGAACAGCTGAAGGAGTCGCATGTATGATAAAAAAAGAATGGGCACACATATAGAAAAATGGGAGGCATGTTCAGAGAGTTATTGACAATAAATATGAAGGACGATAACGAGAGCATTATAACAATAATAAGTGTGTATGAACCAAATGAAGACCACAAAAGGGAGAACAAAGAGAAATTCTGGGAAATGTTAACAGAGGCGGTAGAAAGAGCAAAAGGCGAAATATACATTGCAGGAGATTTCAATAGTAGTGGGAAAGGTAAAATCAGGAGAGAGTAGAATATTGGGCCAGAATGGGGAGACAATACTAAATGATAATGGAAAAAGATTTATAGAGTTTTGCAGAATCAATAATATGTTTATAGCAAATACTTACTATAAGCACAAAGATATACACAAATATACTAGAAAGATGAGCAGCAAAAAGGAAAAATCGATAATAGACTACATAGTAGCAGAAAATGAAAATAGAAAGAACATAGATGTAAAAGTGTCAAGAGGACCGGAAGTGGGAAGTGATCATTATATGGTCATATAAAAGATAAAGAAACCATTAAAAGCAGACAACAGAGAGAGAAAAGAAGATAAGATAGAATATGAGAAAATAAAAGCGTATAGACTAAAAGACGGAGAGGTGGCAAAGCAATATAGAGAAAAAATGAAGAGGATGATTGAGAGTAGAAATGAGAAATGGAAGACATTAAGTTTGGAAGAGAGTTGGGAGGAACTCAAAAAGATAATACTACAAGCAAGCTCGGAAGTGTGTGGAAGAATAAAAAGAAATAAGAAAATAAAACAAACGGCATGGTGGACAGAAGAGATCAAGAGAAAAGTGAGACTAAAAAAGAAAAAATGGAAGGAGTATCTACAAAGAAAAACTAGAGAAACGTATCAGTGCTACAAGGAAGAAAGGAAAATAGTGAAGCAATTAATATTAGAGGCGAAAAGAAATGAATGGGCAGAATTCGGCAAGAAATTAGAAAACGAAGCGGCAGAGGGGAAAAAAATATTCTACAGCAGATTAAAAACAATAAGAAAAGGAAAGACCAACTGCGCGACATATATAAAGAACAAAGAAGGAGAACTGTTAAAGCAGGAAAAGGAAATAATGGAAAGATGGAAGCAATACTTTGAAGAGCTGCTGTCAGAAAAGATAGAGAGGACCGATACAAGAGAGATAGCCAATATAGAGAGAAATGAAAGCAAAGACGATGAAGAAGAATTTAATATGGAGGAAATGGAAAAGGCCATAAAACAACTAAAGAATGGGAAAGCGCCAGGAAGCGACACAGTAACGACAGAAATGGTAAAATATATGGGGGAAGAGGGAAGGCAAGTAATGCTTGATATATATAGAAAAATATGGGCAGAGCAAAGAATACCATAGGAATGGCAGCATGCGATGATAGTGCCAATCTTCAAGAAAGGGGACAAGAAAGACTGTAATAACTACAGGGGAATTACACTACTAAATACCAATATGAAAGTGCTAGAAATGATTATAAATGAGAGAGTAAAAAGTAAAATCGAGAAAACACTGGACGAATCCCAGTCAGGATTTAGGGAAGGAAGAAGCATTCAAGATAATATATTCACGATTAAACAGATAATGGAAAAAACAAGTAGAAAGAAAAAAATTGTATACATGGGTTTTTTAGATCTAAAAAAAGCATTCGATAAAGTAGGAAGAGATAGATTGTGGAGGATGATGGCAGAGAAAGAGATAAGCACGAAAATGATAAGCTTAATAAAAAAAAATATATGAAGAAAACTCAAATAGCGTGATAGTCAAAAACAAACAATCAAAAAAATTTAAAACGAAAGACGGACTAAGACAGGGAAGAGGACTAAGTCCAACATTATTTAATATCTACATGGACAAAATAATAAGGATTTATTATCATTTTTTGTAATCCTCGCCCTTTTTTTTTCGTTTCCGTTATTGTAAGTATGTCTATCTTATTTTCCAGGAACTCATCTTGTAGTTCTATTTCTTTTCCCTTTATGCTTCGTATATTCCATGTTGCCAATCTCCATATTTCTAGCTTTTTCCTTCTCATTGTTTTCTGCTCCTTTCCCCACTTCTTCTTCAGTTATTTGTTTGTTTCTGCTTTTCTTCCCAGCTTCCATAATCTATCCTATTTCTATATTGTTCCTCCTTTCGTTTGTATATTTGGCACTTTTTGTTGGTGACCATGTGCTCTATTTCTTTACCTTTAATTCTTGTACAGTTGCCGCATTTTATCTCATTTTTCTCACAATCTTTCCTTTCGTGTTCTTCCTGTCCACATCTGTAGCATACCTCCGTTCTTGTGCAGTACTTGGCTACATGCCCATAGCAGCAGCATTTGTAGCAGATCGCGATCTTTTCATATTCCTCTACTTGTTTTACAGTAAAATCTATCAGTAATTTTACTTTTTTTACCACGTACTTGAATATCTCCTTGTCAGCTTCTACTACCCAGTCCTCTACATATTGTTTACTGTTCCTAAAGGCATTTTTTTAACTGCTCTCATTACTGTCTTCACCTCTCTAATTCCCACCATTTTCCTTATTTGTTCATTTTCTCTTAATATTTCGTTTACGATTTTTTCTTCAGTATACCCTTGCTCAACTTTTTTTATTATAAATAACGGCTTTGTTTCTTTCGTTTTCCTCAGTGTTATTCCTTTTACTTCTTCCAGTTTCTTCCCTATTTGCTCCTGTTGTAGCTCGTTTCTACACTTCATCACTACCAATCCACTTTTGTATTTTTTTATTTCCTTTATACCTTCTTCACCTACTTCTTCTATTGTAAGTTTTTCTCGTATTTTTTCAATTACCTTCCCCCCTTCTACTGCTTTCACTGTTATTTCTCTTATTTTTTCAGGTGTTTTCCATCCCTGTATCTTTTTTGTATCATTTTCTTTCTTTTTTTCCGATATCGCCGCATATGTCGTTTTGGTCCTATCTTGGGTTATTGTACCTCCCGCTATCAATTCGGATATTTTTGTTTCTAATTTGTCCATTCTGTTTTTGAATTGTTTCTCTATTTGTTCCAGCCTTTGCTCTACTTTATCTTTTTTTTCTGGTTTTTGTTTTTTCTCTGCATTCTCCATGTTTTCATATACTGTGGCGGTCATTTTAACTAATATTTTTTCTATATTCTCTATACTTTTTTCCATTTCTTCTCGAGTTTGTCCTTCTTCTCTTTTATTCCCCTCTTTAAATAAGATAAACCCTAATTTCCCTTTGTATCAGTTTGATTTGATTCATTAACTCATCTGATACTCCACTTAATTTTTTCTTACTATCTTCGCTTTCTTCTTTCCACTGAGACATATCTTTCTGTCTTAATTTTATTCTTTTTTCCATCTTCAACCTCGCTCATCACTACTGCTCTATATGATTTGTTTGCTTTTTCTTGCTCCTCATATTCCTCATCTTCCTCCGTTGAGGTTTTTCTTTTTCTATTCTCCACTTTTTCCACTAGTGGAGTTCTTTTGATTTTAGTCGCCACTTTGAATGGGTTTTTAGCCTCCATTCTTGCAAGATCAATCCTACTTCTATCTATAATTCTATAATAATATTAAATATTTATCTCAGTATAAAATACAAATAAAAGTTGTTTTTGTTTCTTATCTCGATAACACCGTTCCTGCTTATCAGGTCTGCTTGTTATTTGGAAATTGCCCCCGCTTCCTCCGCTCGGAAGGGCACTTTCCCATACTTATCTAAATTTCTTCCTTCTCCCTTGTTCTGTTTTTAGTTAATATCCTTATTAAACTTATAAAAATAAAAAAAATAACTTTATTGATATATTATCCTTAAACCACTAAACAATCAATACTCTGCTTATCTGTGTATCTACTTTTCGATTTCAGCACAAACAAACATCCAACCACGTTCACTCTCGGATATAGACTTCAATCTAGTTTATTACGAAGGCAATTAAGTGTTCAAAAAGAAAAAAAATTTTTTTAACTATTGTTAAAATTCTGCGCTCCACTTGTGTCCGTAAAACTGTACGGCATGTCGAAGTGTCGAATTACACATTCTGGTGTATATTACGAGAAAATGGACATTATCCATATACCGTACAGCCTGTGCATTTTTTGTAACTATAAAATTATTTCAATCGACTACAATTTTGTTAATAGCTGGGTAGTTAAAATTTGAGACAATCTGGATTATGTGCCGCGACTGCTATTCACCGATGAGGCATGATTTATACGATTTGGAATAACTAATAATTACTAACTATAATTGGCTAATAATATTTTATATATTTTATAAATATTTTTATTTCTACCGAATTAGTGGTGTAGACATTGTGCCCTTTAATTGTACAGTTCAGTGTAATTTTTATGTTTCTTTATTGCCTAGTGTTGTGGGACCTGTAGACATTTCTTTTTGCAATGATAGCGAAGTAAATGGGCGCGGGGACGAATTGTTAACCCATATTCCCTTGCCTTGGCAAGTTGAAACTTGGAATTAATTATCAATTTATTGTAGTAATTACAATTACTACTCTTTTTTAATATCATTAATATTTTTAACATTAAAATGTTTATTTAACATAAAAAAATATTCAATTTTTAACACTTAAAATTTAACAAATTTTGTATTTTTAATTTCAAAAAGGAAATAAAAATAAGTCAGACCTTCGCCTTTGAATAAACGTATTGTGTAATACGTGCTATTTCATCGACGTCTCATCACAATTACTTATTCACGAAGTGGTATGAAGAAAAGTATTTTTTGCTAATGGACTAGTAACTTCTTTTCATTTTAATTTTTTTTTAGATCAGTAGGTGGCCGGTTTAGTCTTGGAAAATCAAGTCTGCATGTAGCATTTATCTGAGTAATAAAGGCTTCAAATAATATGGCAACAAGTATAATCAAATGACCTACTAAGTTAACAAGATACAAAGAGAATTTTGCGCTATTGTAGGTGTACCGTTTGTTCTTGGAGCAGTTGATGGAACCTATATACCGATGAAGGCTCCGCATAAACACCCTGAGGTTTACGTAACCCGTAAATGTTGCTATGAGATAACACTCCAAGCAATATGCATATATCATTAAATGCAGTTAGTATCTTCCGATGACGCCTATCTTTATTATCTTCAGAAATTTATTGTTTCTCTCTTAAGTAGGTTATTAACTTATCTATATTGTTAGACTTATTGTTGGTGATACTTGATTTGAATTTCTTGTTCAATGGTTCGGTAGGTTTTCACATCTACATTTTCTACAGTATTACACAATTAAATAGAAATAATCATTAAACTTTTTTACGTATTACTACGTAATATTCTATTATATGCTTAATATACTGATGTAAGCGTAAGATTCCCAAAAGAAATAAAACATTTACCTTATTGTTTCTATTACATATTAATTTCGTAAGTGTTCACACATTTTCTACTATTAAAGGGGGGTTGACACGACGACACTTGTCATGGTAGTTATAATGTGACAGTAATTGTTACTGCCATGTAAACTACACGTCGCAGTGAACTGTCATTGAAGGATTATCTCGAGATAGTTGATAATCATATGACCCCGCCATGTTTTATTACATGGCAGTAACAGTGACTGTCACGTTATAACTACCATGACAACTACCATCGTGTCAACTTCGCTTATGTGTACATATAAAAATCAGACATGACGAACTAAACTTTCAATTTCATTTGTGAAACTTATGCTTATTTGATTCAGCACTAACTAATATAAACAAAAATTAGTGAGCACCTGTATCTCCTCGACTAGAAGATGCAATGGATACTGGATTTACATTTGGTTTTGTGGCAAAAAAATTTTCCACAAAAGAATCGGACTACTACTCACAGAAGTAGTCCTGGATGATTTTAGGTGGTAAATCGTCGAAGACATCTTCTGTCATTCGTCGCAGGAGAAATGGTAGTACTTGCCTGTGATAAGTACATATACAATATTTGAGAAATTGTTCGATTAACATTACACTAGTATGCATACAGTTCATACAATTCAAAGTGAGTGTAATTAAAAAATTAAATGCCAAATTGTTTCCAACATTCTCAATTTAAAATCATACTAATCTGATACTAATCATTTGATACGATAAAATCATATCCAATTCATCAAAATATTCAAATTTATATAAAGCGGTGCCACTTTGGGTAGAATCCATATTATCTTTTTTTCGCTTATAACGTTTTAAATATTTGAACTTATCACTATATTGTTTCGGAGAAAACATTTCCATTTCTGATGATATCTTATTCCATACTTTGTCATTTGTAGCGGTTTTTCGTTTTCTGTTAAATATTAAATTATTATATAATATTATGATTATTGATATCTGTTCGGGCGCCACCCTTTGATTTTTAGTTTGCCTTATTGTGTTTCCCAATTCCAGAGGGAAAGTGAGGGGAAAAGCCTTTACGAGTAGTCTTTAGACAGTGAAGATGGCTTTTCTAAGGTCCATAGAAAATGAGTAGGAAAGAAAAGCCAGCTAGATCAAAAATATAACATATATTCCAAATCATAAATTGTCATAAACAAAAAGAAATAGTCTTGCAAAAATAAAACAATCAATAAATTCGGCTTTCAACAATCGTATGTACTTTTTACCTTTGCCTTTATTTTCTATACCTTATTTAAAGAAATTAAATATACTATAATGTAAATTTAAAATGTACCTTTTTCCTAGAAAATAAAAGTAAAAAATCCAAAGGAAATGGATCTCGAGAACTAAATTGACCAAGGAACTGGATCTCGAGAACTCGATCACCAGGGGGAAAGAGTAGCCGTTTCGAGAACTCGATTGTTCAAAGGAACTGGATTTCGAGAACTCGATCACCAGGTGGAGAAGGTAGCCGTTCGACAACTCGATTGGCGAAAGCAACGGGTTATGCCAAGCAAAGCGTTTCCGCCCTGTAACGGCAGGAATAATGAACAGAGTTTAAATCCCTCTTCGGGTGAACCTATTAACCTGCTGCTGCCAGTGAAGTTGTTTTAATGTTTCCTCTACACCACCTTTTAGAGCTAGGTATATTAAAGTCACGGAACAGCTTCCCTCCTCGGCCAAATCGGGCCCTTTTTATACCCAAGATTGTCTATTAAAATCAAGGACCAGGGTGGGAGATTTACAATAACACTTACCTATCCCTCAGTATGGCGCTGGCTGCAAAACCCTATGTTGAAAACAACTTTATTTATAAAAATACATTTTATTTACCCTAAGTTGTTTTCACTTTTAAAGTCCCAATGCCCTAAAGTAATATTCCTTAATAATACCTATACTTATTCTGTATGTATTAGCCCGTATACATAACAATTTACCAGTGAACAATTTAACAAAAACACCCCTTTTGTTCAGACCGTCGTTAAGTCGCCAATTAAAAAAATAACAATTAATAATTATCAATAAGTACCCATATTTAAACAATATGTACTTATTATATACGATTTTACAATATTTATTTAAGTTCAATAAACTCTTTTTTTATCGTTCCCATTTTGTATCTATCAAAAATAACTATAAAAAAAACATCGTCAGCGCCGGGCATCTCCCCCAGGTCGCACCGAGTCTTTTAACAATTGAACGGTAAACAATTTCCTGAAACCAGCCTTTTATTCAAAGCGCCGCTTAGTCGCCAGTATAAAAAATAATAATAACGGCGGCATACCAATATTTATAGAACAATATAATGTACTATATTTTCTTAAATTAAATAAACCCTTAATTATCTGTTACGAAATGTTAACGTTGTATCGTTATACATACAATACTATTCCAAACCCATTTTTCGCGTAACTTCGTTACACATTTTTGATACTTTTGATATATTTCAAAGCGTAATATAAGTAGCAATATGTCATTTCGTTACCATTTGCCCGTTTCTTCTTCGGTTTTGTTACAATTAGTTTTTTCAATAGTCAATGAATTTCTTGGAGTAACTTGACAACCAAATATGTTCTTAATATTTTCATCTATTGGTATATAGAACAAATCATTACCTGGAAGAAATTCTCATTAATTAATGGAAATGGATATGTTATACTAAATTATCCTGACTTAATTTATTTCTTATCAACACTTGATTATCTGACAACATATAAGCATTATTATTATCTAACACCAGTTGAGTTGTACTACCAATTGTTTCAATTAAATTATCAAATTCGGAATCCATTATTTTTTATTAAAAATTACCTGATCATAAAAATATATATTGAATTACATCACATACTTTTTGATTGCATATATAAAGAACCGTAACAGAAAAAATAATAGGTTAAATGCATAAAATAGTAAAGGTACGACACACAGAAACGTTCAGAAACATGTAATCCAAACGTAGTTTGAGGTGCGCCCACATTAGGATGCTGTCAATGTTACACTCGCACCGGGATTGACATTTCTCCTAATGAGGTTCTGCTGGTTCAGTTTCCGAAATCATTACGTTGCCCTTTTCACATGGGTTCAGGTCTTGTATGGTTCATGACAGGTTGGATGCTGAAGTAGTGAATGAGATCAAAATAAGTAAGATTATCTATTTTAAGGGTGCATTTTAACCACCCTTAATCTGCATCTTATAACCAATGTCGCATCTTCAGACAAGTGCTCAATTTGTTGTAATTACTTTTCGCCTTGTGGCCTCCTACCAATAATATGGCGAGTTTCTACTCCTGGTGGGGTGCTCTGACCGATACACAAGAGTACGAAAAAGATTAGAAATAAGAAGACCCGGCAGATACAGCAAGAAGCTGAAAGCTCAATTCCAACAACAATCATAAGAAGCACTCGTATGACCCTTATAATCATCTCGACATCGAAATCGATTCACGCTATTGAAATTAATAGGATATAAGTGGTGTAAATCAAATTTAGTTCACTTGTAAAATTGTATAGTATTATAGTAAAATATATTGTGCATGGGAAAGTATTGCATCATATTATTTATCGGTTTATAAAACACCGAATCTTCCTGATAATCAAGCAATTCCAGTTTTCTACCAGCAACAATCATTTTGTGATTGTTGGTTAGTATATGGCCAACTATATAGATAAATGATGAATACATATACAGGGTGTAAAGTTTGAATTGTAGGAAAGTCACACAACGTATAGGTAGGCGACGTTTTAATAATTTAGCCTAATTTTAAAATTTTAAGTTTTTCTGTGTTTCAATCTTTTAATATTAAAATTTAGTCAATAATAAATTTTTATCTTTGGAATTAAATGAATTATTAAATGCAGTCATTGATCTAATAAAATTTTTGACACGATTAGAAGATGAACTTTAAGTTATTCAACTAATTTTTTAATGTGTTAAATTAAGCATTGAAAACGAGTAGTAACTATTAATACTGAACATTCAACATTCCGTACAACAAAATATCGATTTGATAATTTAATTTAATTTCGGTTTTTATCGAAAACAAGGAATAATTTCGACGACGCTGGTGTCTCGCTAGCCCGCAGCGATACAAACCATAATAATAATAATAATTTCCAATACAGAATGTTATCGTTATTCACAGAAAACAAAAGCTTCGCTGCTCCTTTGAGAGGCGGTGACTTCATTTTAGCAATAAATTAAACTTAATTATTTTTACTATACTGATTTCTGTTTTTAATATGGAGTTTAAATTTATTGCTAATAATTTTTATTTGAATGCCGTGAAGAAAACGTCTCTGTGAGTAAAGCAATCTTTGGCTTTTGATTAATCACTCAATTTCGAAATAAAATTGTACCTCATATCGTAGTGCAGGTGTTAACTACTCTATTAGTAGTATCAGCTAACAAAAACTACTACTAAAAAATTATCAATAATTATTTCTTGGAATGAAATGGGTTCATGTTATAGTGAGAGCTGAAAATAATAAAGAAAGAGAAAAAAGATAATTAGAAAGCAACAATCTACCAGCAGAAGCAATTGAATGGTAGCGGTGGTGCTAACAATTTAATTCGACAGAGGGAGAGAGAGATGAAATACTATGTACATGAGTAAGACGAAGATACAGAAATCTCTTTGGGAAATATTTTTTGAGTTTTGTGTGTGTACGTGTGTGCATACCTAGCCGCCGAATGGCTTATCAGCCGTCTGTCAGTAACCGGGAAATTACACGATGTGTCGAAGTTTCTAATTACACAGTGTGACGTGTATTACGGAAAAATTGACACTATTCGCACCACAGACGTGTCTATTCTGTGGAACCGCAAATAGTAGATTCTAAAGATGGTTAGGAATTAATGTATGGACCCGCATTGTGTGGAATTATGTGACTGACCTGTTTGTTTTATGTTCCCGTTTAACTGGAGCAACGTATTTTTAATTTTTAAAAAACAATTTATGGGAGCCATAATACTATCAATGACAGAGCTCCATCTCATTTTTACTCTCATGCTAGATCGTTTTCGAATGAAATTTTTCCAAATAGGTGGATAGGCCTTGGAGGACCTATTGCGGGACCAGCTAGATCCCCTAATTTAAATTTCTTAGATTTTTATTTATGGGATTACAGGCAATATCTGGCATACAAAGAGCCCTTTATACTGAAGATGCAGTTCATGCACGAATTTAGTGCATGTTAGAAGAACAATTCGTGAAAAAGCTGCAAACCATTTCTCAGGAGTCCACAATTCTTTTATAAATCGGGCTCTGCATAAGATTGAAAATAATAGTAGTCATATTGAACACAATCTGTAAATAATTAATAAATTACTAATGAATTTATAGTGTGATATGTTGTAGTGTATTACTACTATGGATATTATACTTTTGTTGTAAGGTTAAGTGTTAATTCGCATTGTCTAATGTAGCATTCATTGTCGAGTGCTGTGGACATTTGTTTGTGATGATATGAGTTATTAGTTGCGGGCGGTAGCGGGGTGGTAAGTCATACCATCTCATACCGCCTGGTAAGTTGAAGTTGATTACTAATTTATCGCATAATTACGCCAAATATTAGTGATATGTAGGTATTGTCTTAATTTGCTGTGCCTTAGTAAATGTAACATTAACGAACTGTTTGTATAATTGTAATTTGCTAGCAAGATTACGAAAAGTAATTTTTTTTTTACCAGACATAAGTAAATAAGTTTTTGTCGGTTTCAAAAACAAAATACTTGAAATTACTATGCAATAGAAAAACATTGCGCCAACGAAGTTGAAATTAGAATTTAAAAAAATAAATAAACGTCAAAACAACTTTTGAATTTTTTTAACTAAAAATTCTTTTCCTATTTTACATTACATAGCCTTTATAACTTTTTTTCAATTTTGTGTATTTGTAATAAAAGTGTTTTTGAAACGTATTTTCAAAACTTGATAAACAATGTTCAATTTCTATGGTTAAATTTTTTTTATTCTAATTTCAAGACAAATAAAAATAAACAAGTGTGACCTGGCCTCATTTGCTGTGTGGGCGAGTCATTGCACGTGACGTTATTTCATAGACGTCTTTCACGGCTGCCTTGATAACGGTTGTTTACGGCCGGTCGGCTCGAGCCGCCGTAGAGTACAGTGGATATCAAACTGTTTCTAGCAGCTTTTAAATGTTGCGCAATATTGTGAAATGATTAAAGCTGATTTTTCGAAAAAAAGTTATTAAGAAAAGTTGTTTGTATTCATGTCAGGAGTACGTGGTGTGAATATTCTTCAACTCTAAATATACACCCTGTATATTTTTAGCCAACCTTATAACACGCCACTGATCATGAAAATGGAGATAAAAATAAAATTATGGTAATTTTAGAAATATTTTTATTTCTGTATTATATGAAATATTCATTATTGAAACCATACTTTTAATCTGCTGTGCTAAAATCCACGATTTTCCTTGAAAATCAGAAAATTTGATTTCCTCATAAAAGCAATGTTAAAGATGAATGTTATAGACATTATAAAGTCCGAAATAACAAAAACGGAATGTTACAGCACCCCAAATCGTAGCGCCCTCTAATGGCGCCCCGTTTTATTTTCTCGCTTCCACCCCTTCTAATGTAAACCATAGTCGTTACAATGATGTTGTCGTTTGTGGTTGTGTCGTCTCAGTTATGCGTTTTGTTAATCATATGGTATAGCGATTTCGCTCAAAGCAGTATTGACACTAGCCGTAATAACACTTTTCAGAAATTCAATATTTACGACTTAAAAATAAAAGATTAGTCTTCTTAGTTCGTGAAACAAAGAAAATATGTATTTTTTAATTTCAATAATAAAACTTTCTTGAAATGCCGATCTTTATCAAGAATATCAAGAGGTATATTGTAATTGTATATAGGAATAGGATGGAAGTGTATAGTGTGTAGTGTCCGCCGCCGTTATGTTATGGTGGCGGGTTTTAAATAGCTGAAATCTCATATATGGCATTTGGTAAAAACAAAAATAGGTCAATTATTGACACATGTCAATTATTAAGAAGATCGATGTTGGGAGGTGGCAGTTAATAAAGATTTGACTGTAATATCTTTTGATACTCTAACCAGTCAAATTACTAACATTTAAAGGGGAAATTGTTGTTAATAGCGGGGCCAATTAAAAATAGAACCAATCTCGTCCAGTTCTAAAAGCTATACATTTAACTGATTTTTTTCATTTCTATGATGTTTGCTTAGTAACAGTTAGTTTCAGTAAAGTTGTTGGAAATTGTCGAAAACAGTCAAATTAACATGTTCTGAAACATGAACGGAATCAACTTTAATAAGGGTTAGAATCAAACAACTTGAAACAGTCTGCTGAAGCAAATCTAGGCACTGGATTTGTTTATTTTACTTAATGAAAGCATCATGCAAATGGCAACTTGGCGATCGAAAAAAACATACCGTAGTGATTTCGTAGTCATTTATCAACAGGGGTATGGATAGAATCCTAATACCATCTAATTTATATGGGCTACCAGTTAATATGCATATTGGTGTCACATATTGGGAACAATATTTCATTTTCTATGCAATAAATCGATTTGTATTTTAGAATATATGTATCGTATCGATATTCATAAAATACATACAATAAATTTCGAAAAATAGTGGCATTCATAATAATAATAATAATTCGCAGATATTGAAATATATGAGTAATTCTATTCACATACATTCATTATCACACAGAATCACCCCCTAAGAGAATGTACCCTATATACATTTAGATACTTAAATTTTCGAATAATTTATTTATCGCATCGATATGAACGTTTGTTATTTTGTTTCTTATAATTTATATAAGCCAGTTAATAAATATATATTAATAATGACAATAGTTATTAATTCTCTATACACTTATACATACTACTTACGTACTTTTTTGAAACTTACATTTTATTTTCGTTGATTTGGTTATTCTCTTTTGCTTAAATAACACAAAAAATGGAGAAGCAATAACCCAACAAGAAGAAGTGGAAGAAAAGAAGATAAGAACAATTTTAGTCACGATTTGTGAGACTCGTTAAAAATGTAAATCAAACAACAGAAGTTGTTTGCTTGCTTGCGATTCTAATGTGAAAAATTCTTGGCTTTTGAAGGATAGAAAAATTGAAAGATTATTATTATTATTATTCTTATCACGGTTTTTCTTTTCTGTTTACTCTTGCTCATGCTGGTACTAATATTAGAGCGAGGTTGTTATTGGGTATAAACTGAATTTTATAATTCACAAGATTTTGTCAATTTAGTGACATTATTTCTAAGAAATTCTATAGCTCCACCTTTGAACAAATTAAATAATAAAATCGATTCAAATTCTGTCCATTTATTCATTGTTAATGTCTGAATAAACTAAACCTACAATTATTTCGCTCTATTGCATTGTTGTTAAATTATCACAAAATTTACGCTAATTAAAGATTAAATCAGAAGAAAATTTAAAAATATTCGCCTATAAATAAGTTTTAATGCGTGCTTCTTGATATGTATGTTCTATTTTCCGTAGATAAATATGGTTGGTACAGCTTTGACACAACACAGAACCATAATTAGACTATTGGTAACGGGGTTAATTTCCATTGCAAATTAAGTCAATAATTAATATGCAACTACTGAAATTGTGGCTGTATGTTACAATACCACTATTTAGAAATTATTTATCTGTTTATTTTAATACTGATGGAAACGCAATAAAATGAAGCGAAGAAAAAAGTCCAACGTGTTTAAGTCTGGACAATTAACAGGATTTACGTATATTGATACACGAGCACATAATGATCGTCTCCATTAACTTTGAAATGTTATTCTTCTTTTATAAGTTAATACTTTACTCCCTACAAGTTTTTACAGTTGTATCATACCTATGATTATAGATAAAAGATTATATTATACAAGTATGTAAGGTAGGAATCCAATACTGCTTTGGCCTTTTTTGACCTACCCTAATAATAATAAACAGTTAAGACCAAAATTTATTGATGGCCGTCGTGCTATTTTTTTAAATCTTCAGTTTCCAAAGGAAAGAACTGTGGCGACCATTACGATGATGATGATAATGATGAGGATGACGATGATGATTATGATAATCATGATAATTAGGTGTTTCGCATAGTTCTTTTTCTCTTCAAACCAAAGGGTGCTAATGAATAGGTATCAAATAAGTTCAACCTATAAATTTTCTCATCAAATGATGTGTCAGCCAGCCAATATATTAAGATAAAGACGAAAAAGAAAAAAGAAGAAAAGAGGTTTATCCGTAGTATTTTTATGATAGCAGATACTAAAACAAAAAAAAATGAAAAGAGAGATAGATTATATTCACAATCATTGGAAAAAGAAGGGCGTAAATTGGGACAGTATCGATAGTTTTTACAGATAAAGAAATTTGGGAAAGTCAGACAACAGAAAACAGCACTACAGTAAGGCAGGAAACTATGTCAAACTAGAGGAAAAATTTCATCATTTATGAAATGTCTAGTAACGTTTACCTCTATAAACAGATGTTTTGGTTTTAATCAAATGGTTTAAATCCGTTTATACCATACTCCTCCCAATAACGGTTACCTCCGGAAAACAGCCATTTAAGCGATCATTTTAGGTGGCAATTATGGATAAGTCTTACTGTAGATATACTTGTACATAGCCCATTACTTAAAATTAGCCGCTTTTTTAATTATTATAATACACAGTGCCAAGATATGGAAAAATTTGGAGTCCATTATTTGTGAAATAATTCAAAATTTTAAACTAATATTTGGACAACTGATTTTAGGGATTAATTGCCTACAATACTGATAAAAAAGTAGCAAGTTTCCTTTAAAGGAATCAAGCTGAATACTAGAACTCCATTTTGAAAAACTCGCATCCAGGTTTTTGCAAAACAAGGAAGAAATCATACCGATTGCCGATAGAATCAATATTTATAGTCAATATACCTATGGCCTTCGAAGTCGAATTTTACTCTGTATATGTATAGTCAACATCGCTAGTATAAATACTATATTTACTTGACACTTTGTTTGAAATAATGACAAAATGACACATACATATTCAAAATTATAAAATAAATAAAAGTAACTGTTTCTGTTATAAGAAGCAAATACATAAGTGTATATTGTAGGAAAGACCCTACCCATATGTCAAGTGTCAAATGACAAATTCATCCAGTGAATTCCATACTATCTAGAACGGCCGCGTAACGCGTAATCATTACTGCAGTTTATGTCAGAGGCACCAGCCACGGATAGCTATATTTCGATAGCTTTTTATTTCATACAGACATACTGTATCCTTTATATACATAATTTTTACTGCAATTGTCAATTTAAAAAAAAATTATTTTATTAGTTAAGAAATACTGCACTAATTATTTATTTATTATCTATTGGTTTTTTGCATACCAATCCGCAAATGCTTCTTACGTATAATTACCATAATTTCATGAGGCATTCTTTAAAGATATGACTCAAGAATATTTATTTGTGTTCTATGTTAATTAATTTTAAAAAATAAGTGATTTCTACATATGTATTATATTACCTATATATTATTCTTGAAATAAGCTTTAAACTTAAAACAAAAAATTTGTGCCGTATTGTTTTTAAACTTTAATATAATATTGTATTAAAATTAATATTGTATATAATATTGTAATATATTGTTAATATAAATTGTATTAAAAATTGTACTTGTAATTGAATATGTAAAAATCAAGCTATAACCGAAAATGATGATTCACTGATAAAATTAAAAAAAGAATAAAATAATAAAGAAAAAATAGATATGTGGATATAACCAAAAAAATGTTTATAATAATCTGTTAGCTTGCCAAGTTCTGAAATATAAAAATTATCGATTTAGACAACCCATTAATATAGTAAGAATAACAGCAAATAGTTTCAATACCCATCCTAAACAAAAAATATTTGGGTTGGTACTCTAAATTATCTTCCTGAGATAATTTCCGCTATAATTGAATAGCAGATTTCTGTTTCCTTTTGAAAGATTTGATATTTTTGAAAGTATTGATATATTTGGCATATGGACTTTATAATAACCTTGTTTCAAGTGGACTAAAAAACTGTCACTGTATCGTTTTTTTTTTAGTCGATCAAACAAACTACAGACATAAATTGGTCAAGTTTATATTTTAGTTCCAGTTGGTCGACTGAAAATGGACGGTTCCGTTGCGGTTTTTGATGCACTTAGAACTAGGTTAATATGTGTTTTGTCTATGTTACTATGCCAACGTTCTAACAAACACAATAAATTATAATACGTACAACTTCGTTAGTTGTCAGACAATCCGATCCGCCGTTGCTGCCATCTTTTGGGACTCCATGAAACGATATACAATAAAATTTGATAAATTTTAAACAAATACATAAATTAATTATATAATACGTTTATTTTAGAGGTTAGTGGAATACCAAGAATTGGTTTACTCAAAGTTTGCGTCTCTATTACTAGATATTTTATATTACAAATACGTTTTTTTCTTTAATTTTTTTATTAAATTACTAAATTACTATGTTATTTTACTTATTTTTTTCAATGGATTTTCAATCGTTGTTAACTTCTGTATTTTATTATTATTTCTTGGTATTATAATCTAATATTTTAATATTACATATCAGTAAATAATCAATGTTTTATTTTGTAATTATGCTAACAAAAAATAAGAATCAAAACCTCATTTCTTTCGGTACTTACATTACAGAACTGGAGTATTCCGCCTTGGAAAAATGACTTATTTTGACCTACTTGCCGATAGTTATTATATTCAGGTACGGCACATTTTGAAACAAGATTATTTACCATTATTTCTGTTAATTTGCTCTAATTTGATTTAATAAAATAGAATAACTAATAACTATAATAACTAATTATAATAGAATAAAATAATAGACCCAAATACAATAATTGGTATGTACTTTAAATTTATTGTATTTAATTTGATAGATTATATAATTAATTTATGTATTTGTCTGAAATTTATGAAATTTTATTGTATATCATTTTATGGGGTCTCAAAAGATGGCGGTAGCGGCGGAATTCCAAAAATAGCCTGATAACATATGAAATTGTACGTATTGTAATTTATTATATTTGGTTCTATCAATTAGCACACCTTACTAATGTAGCTGCTAAGTGGTGGTCCATTTAACATCCTGAAGATACTGATATCTCGGCTTCCGCGTGTTTCATAAAAGATTTTAAACCGAGCTAAATTCTAGAAGAAAATTTTACGTCGTGATTAATGTGGTTAAATAGTGTTTAATAATAGGTATGTGGATATTTAGGTTTCAAGCTTTATGGATATTAAGATTTCGGACACGGCGGAAGTTATAGTCGAAAATCTAGTTTAAAAAAGTGCGCTCCGAAAAAGTCTGTTCTGCTCAGATGAATTCGAGTGGATACACTTTATTATTCCATATGATGAGACTCTGGAGTGCGAATCTCTAACATTTATGTCACTAGGTCTGAATTTTGAAAGCTGATGGGAAGCAGCAAGTACAGACGAGGCATAAGGAGTACGTACTATTGCATATTTCAAATAGAGGCAGGGACATGCAGATAGAGGAATTAAAATTTTACTATCAAATGAATTTCTGTTCTATTCTGTGGGGTTTCACACAGAATACATCACGTCCAAAAATAATCATTTTCTAATTTCAGCATTTTATGTATGTAGGTAAATAAAATATCTTCATTATCTTATGATAGTGAAATGATATCTTCATTTCACAAAGAAAAGTGAAAGGTTGTAGGTATGACATTTAACTTAAATGAACACACAAAATTAATTACTGATAATATCTTTTTTTCTACAAGATGGTACAACTAGAGATAAGGATATGTTTCCTACATTAGGGCAAAAAAGTTAAAGTCAATGGAGTCTAGATCAAGAGTATTGCAAGGCCATATCCGGTATGTCTAAATAAAATTCAAAAATGAAAGAAGAAGAAAATAAAGGGAAACATTGACAGGGCAAATTGATTGCTATCTAGTATAACAATAGTTATACCCTCCACATATTTATTTTCTCATTTTTTCCATTATATCGATTTTTTTATACATAAAAAGAGTGAAATTATTGTAAATACTTAATTCGTCTCATTTATTTTTCATAAACATTTTTTTTTACTTATCAAGCTCCTAATCTAAAAGTTACGAAGATACAAAGACGGAGAATGGACAGATGGAACCTACGATACCGACGTCGTATCAGAGTCACCATGGACGTCGTTGCAGTCGTCGTCGTCGCTGTCGTTGTGTTCACAAAAACTCGTCTTCTACGTTCTTCTTCAGTTCGTCGGTATCCGTATTGGTGATAGGAAGTGTTTATGTACAGTACAGTTCAATTTTAGACACCACGACAATAATATAAAGTTTTTTATCGGCGGTTGGTCGGCTGTGAATCTGCCAAGGGTCTAAATGACTGACTAATTAATGATTATTATTATTATTGACTAGTCATAAAATAAGTTTTTCAGTTTTTGTTGATTTAAATAATTTATAGTCAATTAAATGTTGACATGGTGCTTTAAATTAAATAATATCTAGTCAGAATAGTACTTTAGGTGGTATTCAATTTGCTTTAGTGACACTCAGTACTCAGAATATTTCCAGTTATCTGTTATTAATATAGATAATTAAATGCTTGCTTTATAAGTATAGAAAAGACTTAAAAGTGACATCTGAACGGCATGAAAAGGTATACCCGATTCAGTAGACAATGCACTCTTTATTTTAACTGATATAGTATATTTGAACATACGTACTGTACATACTGTACTGTACTGTACTGTAATTGCATATATGTACGTACGTACATATATGCAATTTTTTTATTTTTTGTTTGGTTTGTAGATTTAAATATTTGACATTTTTTACCTATCAATTATCAGTGTTATTTAGATACTCAGGTAGGTATTTCCCAAACATTTTTAACTTTAACGATAACACTTTTTTGATAAAATTTATAAGCATAAAATTCTTTTCGATGTCACTTAAAAGAAATGTGTGATTTAATTTACCTGTCACCCATGTCTAGATATATGTGTATATACATAAGGTTTAGTTAGATAAAATTCTTATCGTAATGGTGTGTGCACGTCGGAAATTATATTAAAAATGGTCATTCTAAAAGGCAAAAAGTGGTTCAAAGGAATCACTTACCCATATAAATAAAAGCTACCTTTGACATAGTTTATTGTTAATACCGAATGTATTCGGTATATAAATATATACAAATATAAAAAAACTTTCGCATATAAAGTAGTGGCACTCATAAAATTGTACATACTGCATTTAATATTCATTTATGTTTAATAGTTTTCGCAGTAAAACCTTATATACATAAAGTTCATGTTCAAAAAGCAATCGGAATAAATCTTCCATTACTCAACAATTTGCATTGCAATTCTTTAATATATTTTATGTATAGAGAATGAAGTAAAAATAACAACCCTACTCAATTTTAGCATATTTACTGTATATGCTAAAATTATTTATTAATTTTTTTATGCTAAAACCAGACCAAACAAAACGTCCCTTAACCACCCCTCGATAACGGTCACTTCCATAATTGGCCACTGTTTGTTTTCACCGAATTGTTTATATGGGATTTTTGCTATTTAGAACCTCTAAAAAACAACCACCTCCTCATAACGGCCTCGACCACTACATGTGTACACTTCTAACCTATTCCTATGTAACAGAACACGTTGATAACAGATTTGATTCAAGTTGTGTGTGTGAGATGGGTACCATTATGTAATGGATCCTAACGATATTTATGTCCAGACTTAAAAGTAACTCTCGAGCACCTAAAGAACTATTGGTTTAAACTAAATTAACTAAATGAAAATATTAGTAGATACAGAAAAGTGAGTTTTTCCAAATATAATGTGTAATAAAATTGAAGTTTTTGTGAAATCTATGCAACATACACATACCTATACATATAATCAATTTTCTTCCATCAGGGAATTTTAATTAGTCAGACTCTGATAATTTCTCTATAATTGTATCATCCACATGGGAGCCATAATTTGAATCAGATCAGCCGAAGGCGTGGTTAATTAAGCGGGGTACCACTTGCCTACCAACTACCTACTCCTACTCCTGACTGAATATCAGGAAGGACATTTTATTCACGATAGGAGATATTTTTATGCTACCAGAATGAATTTGTCATTTTCACTCTTACATGATGTTGTGTGAGAACTACAGGTCTTATTTCTGAGAGGTAGGCCCATGAGAGGTTCCCTAGAGTTAATTAGTCTAGGAAATTCATTCAAATTAGTATTGACAATGACGTTATAAAAAAAGACGGTTAAAAGCGTACTTGCGTTAACTAGTATCAATACAAATTCATTGTACATTTCATATACAAATAAAATATTTACAATATCAGCTTTGTAAGATCAATAAAAAACTAAACACATTTTCTGATTTCGTTTCTGCCTAAGACCGAGTTCCCGATTATAATTGTTACTACCAGGTTCACCACCACGGGCATCTTTAGTGACAATTATGGAAAGATTCTACTGTATCTAAATTTGTATTTAAAAACCTGCCATTTTGAATGCAATAATATAAAATATAAATAAAAGCATTTGAAATTATCACCCACAATTAAAGGATTTTTTTATTTTTCACTCTTAAGAGGATCTAAATTAAATATTTGATTTTCTTATTTCACGGAAAAATGTGACTTAATGATATATAATCGTAAAATTAAAAATAGCCACCAAAAGAATTTCATTAAACTTGACGTTTGAAAGCGTGGTGTAGTGGAAGCTATTGTAAACTTTATTAAATTAAATCGTTGGTGGCTGTTTTTTTGCTTTTAGTCGCTAGGTATTTTACCCTTACTTTGAACATCATCATTTACCCTTATCACATAGATGAGATCCATTTTTTAACCTTCCTTGCTTTTTTTAGGAAGCTGTTGATTAATTTAGTGTCCAATTCTTTGAGGGTACAAAGACTAAATATAATATTAGGCATTCCAATGTCTATTGTGTTCTTGAAGAATACAGCGAATTTTTGAAGCAGTAGTTGTTTAAGAATGATGCTTCGGTACCTTTACTTGGTTTTATGATAAATACATGTGTATTAGAATTGTGTTTAATGAAATTTGTATTATACATGTAGGTTAGGTAAGTACACTTCGATTTGCAAACTTAGAGTACACGTTATCAATTTATTTTCGATAATACCCATTTTCTACACGTCCTATCTTTGTCTAGCACGTGATCCATAAGAATTCGTGTGTTTTCTAAAATTTTAGAATTAAATAATAATGCTGCTATTCCAATTTTACTTGCCTTTCTACTGAAGTCGAAACCACTAATCGATTTTTTTATAATTTTTTTCTCAAAAACCATTAACAAACATTTTTTTTCAAGGGCTTCAGTATAAAACTTTTTCCATTTTTTTTCCTACTTTCAACACGTCCAAATACAAATACCTAAATGTAAAATAATCCATTATACAGATAATACCATCAATATGCTGTACTTTTATCTTTATTCGATTAAATCAACGGTGATGCGAACTATTCGATAAGTTTTCTCAGTTCTTCCCGGGAATCAATCAGATCCTTCGTGACGAGCATGTAATCTTTTTCTTTTATTAAATGTTTGAAATATTTCAAGGTAAAGTTATTTATCATCTATTATGGTATCGTGATAATTGTATAGTTTTATTAAGCGTTTAAACACTTTAACCACTAACTTAGTTAAATGACTTCGCTTTTCTGAGATCGCATCGTATACTCCGTGATGCAGATTTAGAAAAATATTAAACATAATAAGTCGTCATTTACCTACGTAGCGCGACCTCAAAGAGAATGGCCCGTTTCGGCGTAGATGATTCGTCGTAGAGATAATTCGGTGCAGACCGTTTCGGCGTAGACTTGTTCGGCGTTGGTCGCTCCGGCGTAGCCGCGTTTTAGGTTTAAATGATGATTATCATATGGAGAATTATGGTTTAATGAAAAAAAATTGTGTAAATCAGAAAATGCAAAAATTGAGTTTGTTTATATTTGTATTGTAAATGAATCTTTCTACGACCATATAAAAGTCATTTACTTTCGTCAAAAGTGACGAAAGTAAATCATTAGTAAATGAAATAGATGCACTTATGCATTATAATGATTGAATTATTAAAAGAATAATGGGAAAAAACGATTTATCAACAAAATATAGACATTTCGCTTTTTTAAAAGCAAAAATTAAACATGTAACGTTTCAAAATGTTCGTTACGCTTGAAATGATGTCTTTCCTTTTTTTAAATATTTCCTATGTCACTTTGCGCTGATTTTCCTGTACCGCTTAATAAGCGTTATTTTCGTCTACTATGATTCCTGGTGGGGAACCATCTATATAGTATCAGTACGCAATTTCTGGTGGGACTTACTTTCCATCTTTCCTGTGAAAGATGGAAAGTATCTTCCGTTTTGATTTATTTGAAAGTTTAAGTTATAGTTCCTGCTGGTTGAGGTTCGCTTCGCGACCTAATTAATCCACCGGTACGCGTTAGTTAACGTACGACATAATCGTAGTGAGGTAATTTTCTAAGTAGTGTTTTAAGCCTCAAAGTTAGGCTGCTGCTTTAGTGTTTATGGTTTCTGCGTCAACATAGGCAACCTATTTTAACCCATTTGAGGGGGATTCACCTTCACTACTAGAAATCACTGAAGTGCCTTAATAACTGGTTCGGCCTTCGAAAACCCGGTAGAGGGAATATTGTAATTGTCTTGTTAATCAACGCCCTGGTTCTCATTATCGCTTGCAGCCTGGAGAAACCATCACTCCAGTGTCACCAGCTCTAGAAAAGTACCACCACAACACCTACCATCAACTGTATCAAGAGAAACCGCAAATAGAACTCTTACTGTATCTTTTTTTTATTATTTACTGGTTTTATCTTTTCAATTTGATAACTATTTTACCTGCGTGAAATTATACGTAAGTAACTTTAATCTTTACATTTCGTCTGTGCTCTAAAGGGCATTATCATATGTCTACTACGAATATGGCTTTGAAAGTCTTTTGATATTAATAGTTTTAATCTTTTAAACGCCCCATTGGCGTATATGTAATTTTATTTATTTCATTTATTACTATTTTTATTATTACTTATATTTTTCCTGGTGAGCTTACCTGCTCAATTAACATCGTGAGGGTTCTGGATTTTTCCTAAAATTCCAATAGCCCCCATAAAACCCACGGTAAACCCAGCCGGTGATTGTAACTCGCATTCAGGAGAGCACCAGGATAAAATAAAAGGTAAGGTAGAGTAAGTTTTTTTTCCTTATCGTTGGTACTCATTTTATTTTGTTTTTCTTAGAGTTTATGGTACTAATATTGTAATTTTGTATTTTTCATACTTAATATTATAAATAGAGTATTGTTAAAACACCTACATTGTTATTTTATATTTTGGACAAATAGCGAGCTTACAAACATTTAAAAGGTTTCAGGATTTTACGTTAATCAACGAAGACGCTGCCCAGCGCCTTGCTTGATTTTAAAACCAAAACTGATTGTATTAAACGCAAAAAATTAAAATTATTTTTATCAAACTAAGAAATAATAGAAACACATTGCAAATAAGTATATA
Organism: Platypus cylindrus; assembly: GCA_949748235.1. Lineage (NCBI taxonomy): Eukaryota > Metazoa > Arthropoda > Insecta > Coleoptera > Curculionidae > Platypus > Platypus cylindrus. The sequence continues at coordinate 42,898,001 of OX456488.1, read as the reverse complement.
AATATAAAAAAAGATTCATAACATATCATGAAATGATATGTTATGTTATATGTATGTTATTTATGTATATATGTATGTTAAATATTTTTTCACTTTCCAAAGTTTGAATAAATGTTTAATTATGTATAAAATTTTTGGTTGACTAACAATTCGCAGAAACTGCAAACACATATGATCAATAGCCACTGCATTATAATTACCCTTAAGTTTTTCATACAACAATAAGTTTAACGAAATAATTAGTATTATCAATAAAGGTATGACACTCAATAGTCAATACAATTGAACATTTATATCAAGTTGGCAAGGTCTATGAAATTTAATTCTGGTTATTTTATATATATTTTTTTAATTAGATTTAATTTTAATAACGGTGGTTGTAGAAAAAGTATAGTATTATACTCGTTGAAAACCATTTTCTGAATTTCGCGAACAAACTGTTTTTCCGATTGCAGAAAATGCTATTTTCATCACTCGTGTAATAATATACTATTATTTTTGCATGTATGAAAGTAAACTTAGTTAAACAAAGTTAAATTCTGTATCAGCACTGTTAATTAGTTTTTCTTTTTTATTTATTGTTACATGTAAAATTAACAATACGCTTACTCACTAAATTTCTTAAATGAGGGCTACAATCTTGAGAAATAACATGTCACGTAATGGAAAAAAATAGGGAACTCTTGTCTATGAGATTTATTTAGCATGCTGCTGGTGCTGTGGTAGTGTCAGTTGCAGTTCATATGACTTTGGTCTACCAGAAATTTGTAGGAACACTCTATTAAGGATTGACTTTTCCCTTAAAATATTTTGTTTTAATAGTAACCCAAAGAATCATGATGACTCACATTGAAATCATAGAATTGTATTAAATATTTAAAATCTGTAGAATTCGGCGCCGAAACATCTCTACGCCGAATCGTACTAGATACAACTTCAAATATGAAGAATTATTCCTAATCTGATTAATAGAATAGTTTACAAAGACGTTCTTAGATTAATTTTAGACTAATAGATTAGATTAACGGCGGTTTCGTATTTGCACTGATAATCACGCAAGATGACGGAACTGAAATCGAATTCAGTGACTCAATGCATAAATTGTGTTACATTATTTCAATATGTATTCCTCAATTAATTTCCGTTCAATCTTTATCTTTATATTAATAAAATTCTAACCGATGTCCAATGACACACATGATGATGCCTCTTTTTAGTACATCGTCGAGTGCGGCGAAAAGTACATTGTTGGGGGTCTGGTATTTTGCTTGGACTCGATGCACAAACGTACAAAAACGGTTTACGCTTACGAGCAGAGCTGTCTTTGCCATCATCACATTATACTACAAGTCCTTATTTTTATTGAATTTCCTTCATCGTCATATAAAATAAATTATTGAAGTATTATTCATAGTAAAAGTATTACCGTGTTGCCGTAATTACATGATTTATGCTTAAATGTTATAACAAATAAGAATTAATTGTTAAACAGCCTAACCAACTAACGACCAAACCAAATGGACCCCTTATAAATCAGAATTCTTTATAAGGGAATTGTAAATTTGATTTGGTTATGAGTTCTGCCTTATAAAGAATTCTGATTTATAACGGGCCGCTTGGATTGGTCGTAATTAAGTTCAGTATTACAGAGAATTCTGATTTATAACGGGTTGTTTGGTTTGATTGTGACTTCTGTCTTATAGAAATTTTCAATTAATAACTTAACTCGGACGAAAACGAAAAGAAATTTTCTTTTTTTTTACATTAAAATTGTGAAATTGAGGTATGATTAGTGGAATAAGTTCGAATCATAGTATTCAGCCCGGGAAGTCATCCCGGACGAAGTCGGTTTTATACACTAGTTATTAATAATTCTAATTATTAAGTATTCCTCGTGGTTCTTCATTGGTAAAAATTATTTTAGTTAATTCCATTTCCTCATTCGATATGACTGTTGTTGATAGTATTTGTTGTTATAAGTAAATATCTTGAAATACATAAACTCCATGTGATAAATAAGGATTGAATACTTATATACATAGATTAAAGTTCCGGTACTCGCTTAGAATATGCATGCATAAATCACAGTCTAGCAATACCCTTATTAGAATTGAGCATTTTTGTATTTATAATTATTAATTCAAGTTGAACTTTTCACCTCTACAAGAAGAACAATACGAAAAATTTGCATTTTGTTCACTTTAATGAGACTTACTAGGTCACTTTAATACTTTCGCTTCCCTTTTCATTATTTAATTTAAACTTTTTTTTTCAAAACTAACTATCTAAGCGGTGGACTAAAAAAGAAGAAATTATTCCTCTATTTCTTCTGCTATCCCGTACTGTCGTCTCTATTTCCGCAATTTCCATTCGATCTATCTCAAAATCATTCTCACACACAGAAACAGCCTGAGACAGATAGAGTGCGTTCAAATAAGATTTATCGTGTTCAAGTCACGCCGTACCGAATGTCCATTAAGAAAAAACACGCACATTTTATCTAATCTTTTTCTTGACACTTGTGGAATGAATTAGATAGATAGATAAATGTATAAATAGACAGGAAAGTAATAGATAGACGTTTTCCTTTTATTATATTTGGTCATTAACGGTAACGGATAGTGATGGTACGTTAGGTGAATGAATGTCCTTCTGTGAATATACAGGGTGTGTCGCTACTAGTATTTTTAATTTCAATGGTGGATAGGGGATGAAAAACTGAACGGAAAATGTCTAAACAGGGGGGAGTCTATCTTCAATAGTTGCCGAGATAATCAGCATTTTCTGTTTTCTTCAAAAACGTTCGTAAACTGCAGTGTAACTGACCTACGCAATACTGAGTCCTGAAAAGTAGAATAAACATTGAACTCATTAACGAGTTCAATGTCACACGTCGTATAAAATTTCTCTATTTCTTGTGAGAGACAGTGGCGGCGTTTTAATAATTTAATTTTAAAGCGAATTTTAAAGTTAAAATTTTTACAGATTTTCAATCTTAATATTAAAACTTGGTCATTAATCAATTTTGGAGTTTAAAATTAATTTGGAATTTGGAATCTAGAACCTTTTAAAGGGCATTGAAGGATTAGCTTTCTTAGTTATTAAACTAATTCATTATTTAATATGGCATTTAAGTATTGAAAATTAGTGTTAATTAATCGTATTGCAAAACATTCCCTAAGATAAAAGTTCAGTCTAATAACATAATTTAATTTCTTTTTCTAACGAAACAAAAAGAAAATCATAATTGCGACGGCACTGTCTCACTAGCTAGTCGGCGACTTGAGTCGCCGATAATGCTAGCGTATTCATTTTCCAATACAAAATGTAATTACCCATTTAATGTTTACTCTTTTAAAATATTGACCTCATTTTTATAGCAATAATTTAGAGATAATGCGTTTGTTTTGAGTATGAAGTTTAGTGAACATTTAGATTTAATTATCATCGAAAAAATATCTCCATGAAAAAAAACATTTTTTACATTTTAATAGACCGTACAAATAGAATGTACTAATTTAATTTCGAAATCAAATTGTACATCGTATCATAGGTACAACATCACGTGTCAGCTAATAAAAAAGCACGTAGCACGAAACAGGTTTACAAGTTTACACTTGGTACTAGGTTTTGTTACTATGCTATATTCAGCAATGTCAACTTGTTTAATAACATTGCATTAATTTCGCTTCAGTCATTCTTTAAAAATAAAAACCGGACACATAAAAAAATTCTACTAGCAGGTTATTGATAAATTTCTTGGGATTGTTATGTTAAAGTGAGAATCGAAAATAAGAAAGAAAGAGGGAAAAACAAATTAGAAAGAAGCAGTCTAGTGGAAACGTAAAATTAGATTAGTTGAATGTTGAATTTGGAGCGAGTAACTTTGATTAGATTTGAAATTTTTTGGAAGTGTTTTGAAATATGTTCTAAACAATTATGGCAAATTATACTACAGCAGAATGGTGTGATATGCTGATGATTTATGGAGAAACCCGTGAAAATGCAAAAAGATTATATCGAGAACGATTTCCAGAGCGACAAAATCCTTGTGAACGGACATGTGTTAATTTAGTGCAAATGGCAAGAGATACTGTTTCGTTAATTCCCCAACCAGGTTTACCAGGAAGGCAATTAAGTGTTCAAACAGAAGAAGACATTTTAAGCATGATTGAAAATGAGCCGTCGGCCAGTACTCATGAAATTGCGCAACATGTCGAAGTTTCTAATTCCACAGTGTGGCGTGCATTACGGGAAAATGGACACTATCCATATCACATACAACGTGTCCATTCTTTGGAACCGCAAGATTATTTAAATCGACTACAATTTTGTCAATGGGTGATTAGACAGAGTTTAAGGCAATCTGGATTTGCGTCACAAGTTTTATTTACCGACGAAGCATGCTTTACACGATTTGGTTTTTAATACCAGAAATAGCCACATCTGCAGCGAAGAAAACCCGTATGCTTATCGTCCTAGTAGTTTCCAAAGACAGTTACGAATTAATGTATGGGCAGGCATTGTAGGAAATTATTTGATTGGTCCCTTCGTTTTACGTTCCCGTTTAACTGGAGAAAGGTATTTGGATTTTTTGAGGAACAATTTATGGGAACTATTGGATGATGTCCAATACCAATAATTTCATGATATGTGGTTTATGCATGACGGAGCTCCACCTCATTTTTGTTATAATGTTAGATCTTTTTTAATGAAAAATGTCCAAATAGGTGGATAGGCCGTGGAGGACCTATTGCGTGGCCAGCTAGATCTCCTGATTTAAATCCCTTAGATTTTTATTTATGGGGCTATATGAAATATCACGTGTACAAAGAGCCCTATGACACTGAAGATCAACTTCATGCACGAATTTTTAAAGTTGCAAGAATAATTCGTGAAAAAGCTGTAGAACAATTCCCAAGAGGTCACGAATCTTATAAATATTTATAAAATATTTTATATAAAAAAAAACACAATCTGTGAATAACTAATAAATTTCTAGTGAATTGATAGTAATGTTTTAGTGAATCATTAATGTGGATATTGTACTTTTAGTGTAAAGTTGACATAGTATTCATTGTCTAGTGTTGTGGACATCTGTTTATGTAATGATAGCTGATTAATTGCGGGCGGCAGCGGGGTGGTAAGCCATACCACCTCGCCTGGCAAGTTGAAGTTTTTTACTAATTTGCTGCTGTAATTACACCAAATAATTAGTGGTGTGCAGGTATTGCCTTAATCTGCATTACCCTAATAAAGGTAACATTAAAGTACTGTTTATGCAATTGATAGCTTGCTATTTAATTTGGTAGCATGGAGATTGCACAAAATTCATTTTCTTAAAACTAGACATGACTAAAGTCAAATAGTATTTGTTGGCTTTAAAAACAATTTGATAGAAAGTACTATGAAATAAAAGATTTTACATACTCTCCTCTGATTGAAATTAGAAGAAAATTGAAATTCGAATTAAGAAATTAAATGTAAAGAAATAACTTCAAAACAGATTTTGCATTTTTTTAAATTAAAAACTTAAATTTTTTCTATTTTACATTACATAATTTTTACAATTTTTTAAAAAATTTTGAAGTGTTTTTAAAAGGTATTCTTATGACTAAATAAACATGCTCAATTTTTCTTACTAATCTTTTTTAATTCTAATTTCAAGACATAAGCAAAAAAATAAAACTAAACAGGCCTGACCTTCAATCATTTGCTTTGTTGACAAGTCATTCAACGTTTTTTCCATCACGTCTCTCACGGCTGTTTCGATAACGGTTGTTTACCGTTGCCCGGCGCGAGCCGCCGCAAAGTACAGCGGATATCAAACGTTTTCTAGTCGTTTATTAACGACCAAAAGTTATTAAGAAAAGTTGTTTGTATTGATGCCAGGAGTATGTGGTTAAATTTTCTGACAACCTTTCGCGAACACCCTGTAGAATAGAGAAATATCAACTAATTGAATGAATCGGCAGTAGATACAGACTTTTTCCGCGAATGTTAATTTTCATTTTAGCTGTTGTGGTAGCAACAAGAATATATCTGGAATTTTAAATATCCCAGATTTTAAGTCTCCTCTTGAAACCTTTTATTTATTTATTGCTTTGCAGCGTATTTTTTATTTTACTTTGTTAACTCTTATTGCCCTTAGATTTCTTTTCCTCCTTCTTTACATGCATCTCAGCCTTTCTAGTTTACACTCATATTTCAATATAGTATACGTTCAGTGTATTTAAATGCCTCTTTCTCTTTGAGCAAGAGCAAGCAACTGGTGTAGTTTCAAGAAGGCATAAAATTTAGTTGGACGAGATGAGAACGCCATATTTTCCGCTTAATGACTCCCAAAAAAGAGTTATTTATAAATATTTGTACAAATATAAAACTTTAGCTGTTATTTTTCTCTTTTGGCTTGTTTTTCCTTTTCCTTTTTTTTAATTTTTTTCCCTTGCCTTACTGACACCACAGTTTATGTGTACAGTGGACACACTGAATCTGTACGGATACTGTATGTGAATATGCAGTAAATTCTTTCCACAACGGTCACCCACAATGTCAGCCTAGATGGCTTTTATACGGAGATGACCGTGAAAACTAAATTAAGGCTGCCAGGGTGTTATGTTATTTTCTTAATAACATAATATAATAGTTCGTATATCGCCATAATGAATTTGTTGTTCTCACCTTGGCATTTTGTCAATGTTAGATTGTTAATTTGTTAACCCGTTCGTCTTACTCTTCTGAAAAATATGGGTGTTAGCCTAGCGAATTGGCTAAAATTAGTATTGACATTAAATGGTCTTAATGCTATCTTTTCATGAAATTTAATGTCTACTGCTAATATTATATAATACTATTTAATTTAAAATTAAATTATAAAATTCATTTTATTATACTGATAAAATACACAATTTTTACATTTTGTAATTTCAATAAAAAGACTTCGTTAAAATGCCGACCGCTATGAGGAGGTAAAAGTACATAGGAATAGATTAGAAGTGTACAGCATGTAGTGCATTTCAAACGTGTTAAATAGCAGAAATCCCATATCATTCGGTGAAAACAAAGTGTGGTCGATTACGGAGGTAACCGTTATCGATTTATGTATTAAAGGTAAAAAGTGACGGTTTGCTGCTCGCAAGTGACAGCAAGCGACGCTTGCGGAGCGCCGTAATCACTGATAGCAACAAAGCCAGTTTGTGCCCGAAATGCATATTACGTTTTTTCTACAATCACAAAAAGCTACTGCATAAATTATACAAATTTATTTCCATTGTCGAACAACCAAATTGAATGTCGGTTTCTTCTATGAGAATAATTATAACTACCTAATGTTTGTGGTCGTACTTTTAAATGTGAAATTAATTTAATGCAATCAAACCCTTGAATGTATTTTAATTAATAACAAAATTTGCTTATTAAAACTAAATAATTTTATTTTAGATGATTTCCGTGTGACATACAATTGTATATTTGAATGATCATGCTAGCTGTGACTGCAATATGCCTATTGATTACTAAAATATATCTGTCTCTTTTCATTCAATGCAAAGATGAGAAAACCATACAATTGACAATCAAAAATAAAATTGTTTGATTATAATTATTTAGGCCTAATTATTTAATTTAATTATAAAAATATATAAAATAGTCTTTAAAATATTAATTACAATCGAAAATTTTGGTTCAGATTGATATTAATTTGTTAGTCATTTTACAAAAATTATTCAAATTACTTTCTATTGTTGCTATATCAACGTTTGCTCACGCCCCTAAATTGATAACTTTATCGCCGTAAAGCGAAAAGGATTCACTTTACACCCGTATTTTAGGTTTTATCCACACACGTAACGGGGGCACGTGTATGCCCTCGTTAACACACCGTTGTGTACCCTCAAAACGTTAACGTTCTGAGGGTAACGTGTTAGATGATTGTAGAAAAAGTCCTTTTCGCAATGAAGAAATGAAAATAATCCGAAATGGTCTCAGAACTAAACTCAATAATAATTTTCATTTTTAATACTATTAATTGAAAATGGCGTGTCCGCGAGTGTGTGTACACGTACGGTCGTTTTTCCATTTTGTACAATAAATTTTCAATTTAAGTTGTTTCGAAACAACAATTTCAGAAAGAGATTTAATAAAATAATAGCTATATCGTCGTTCCTGGCGTGTCTAGGTATATATGTATATATTTGCAGTGAAACCTCTCGATAACGGTCACCTTCATAATCGACCACTTTTTGTTTTCACCGAATGGTTTATATGGAGTTTTTGCTATTTAAACCCCTCAAAAACTACCTCTACATGGTTTACGCTTCTGACCTATTTCAATGTAAAAGTACCTCTTCATAACGGCCGCCATGCTAACAAAGTTTTTTGTATCCAAACTAGAAAATATACATTTTTCATGTTATGAGCTTAGTTTTAACTAGTCTAGTTAGACTAGTTTTTTTACTGGTTTAATTTTATTCACTGCTGAAGCAAATAAAAATGTTTATTCCAAATCGCATGTGAAATTCATTTATTATTGACATTTAAAAAGTTTGAAAATAGACTATTCTTTACTTAAGAAGAAGAAGAGGCAGGTAATATACTTCCCCGCTAAGGTGGGAAAAATAATGGCGGCTATATTTACTTCTTTAAAGGTTACATAGAAACTCGCATGTATATTGTTTTCAAATTTATGTATGTGAGGTGATCTAACTAGAGTGAGTATAGTTCACTCCTTCCGTAGTGAATAGAAAGATAAGAAAAGTGTGTTAATAATAAAATAACCAATTATTAGTACAAGAAAGAAATTAACTTAAAAAAAACGAAACTAATAGGTAAGTATTTTTAAATGATAAAACACATTATTTAGAAAATATATTATTTAAAACAATAGATGTTAACCTAACCTAACTTAGTAACAAAAGTAACCAAACAAAACAAGTTCTTAGTTCGATAATTTATTTTGGTTTGTTCGAATTAATTAATAAAAATATATACAAAGAAATTATAACAAACCAAAAAAAAATACATGATTACTCCTGTGTAATTTTTAGCCTCGAGATCAGTCTAGCATTCCGAGGCGCAAACGCCTCGGAATACTAAACTAAACTCTCGACTAATGGCAAGCTTCGCCACTCGCCTGGTCTATCCCCTATACTATTCATAGCAATGTTTTTGGCAAAAATTTTGCCAACTTACCCGATGTCGCTCACCTCCTTATAACGGCCACGAAGGATGACATTTTGGGGTAATCGTTATGAAGAGGTGTTACTGTATATAGATATAGTTCTTTAATATATATGATACTTTTTAACAGGCTTATATTAAATTAAATCATAATAATAATAGACGATTATTATTGGAAAACGTATATTTCAAAAATTAATGAAATCAACCATGTGATTAATGAGAAAATCAGATTTAATTATGAAAGGATTTATGAATATTGAACTGATTTTAGTGTTGTGTGTTGGTATTTTCCTCCTATTTTGTCAACAAAATCAACTAGCGCCACCGCAACTACTAACGAAAAACCGATGTGTACGCTACATTCTGCAATTTATTTATTGCCCACAATGTACCGACTAATAATAATAGTTGTTATTAATATTAATTAAATTGTTAATTTATACCCGGATAAAATGCACACCAATATATTACTTATGTAATAACAGTAATAGTATGGAATAATATTATTATTATTATTATTATATAATTTATTTTACATGTAGCTGCAATTCTAATTACCAGCAATTAGAATTGCTGGTATCAATAAGGGTAAACCACATACGCGTATTACGATATTGCAAACCATATCTCTGTATCTTTCTACATATTCACTTTATCTTCGGCATGTTCCTCATTTCATTTCCTTCATTCAATGACATATTTTCTCTTATTGCTATAAAATATCGGCCACTGTAAATAGATTTCACTGTATTGTATTTCATGTACTTTTTTATTTTATTGTTAAAGTCGAGTAACTTGTAGGGGTAACTTGTAGGTAAGTTGTAAGAGGTCATGTATGCATTAACCTAAATATTGCACTTGTAATATATTTAATAATGATTCAATTGGCAACAACTGTTTGCATTTGCAACCGAATATTAGATTCTAGTACTAGCTGTGCCGCCAGGTTACTGTGCACATGTACAATACCAAATGTACACAGATAAATTATTATTATTATTAATCATTCATCGATTAACCTTCGGGATTTCTTTCTTACCTTTTCTGTAAATAACATGGTAATTGTTCATTATTCTTACATATGTATGTATACAAAGAAATCTGTTCACCCGACAATAACTTGCGTAATTTGCTTCTACAAGTTAATCTTTTCACGTTAAATTATTAATCATGTACTAGTATCACATAGTTATATTGTATAGAACGTTCGTAATGTGAATGAGTTCCTATGTACTGACATTTAATGTATACATTACATTGAATGTAACATACATTACATTATACATAAATAATTAAAATGTTATTAAAACTTCTGCAACGGGCATCCTGTTAAAAATTGTTTTTATTGCTTCTTTTTCCTTCGCCTGCTTTTTTACGTTTTCTTTTTATTCTTTTGGTTGATTAATTGATTAAAAACTATAAGCCGCATAATGTAAATCCATTAATTAAAAAAAATCTATAGCCCATTACGCTGGCAAAAAGCAAATATGTGCAAAATGCATTCCAAGCATCGGAATTCAAAATCAAAAAATTCGATATCCGATGACGGGCAGGACATAATGAAGGACCGTTCATTTTTCGATTTTTTTTATTTGGTTGGTTCAATGACACGTTAACAAGAATTTTCGAACGGAATTCTTTTCATGTATATATGTATGGATGTTATGTATGTTATTTGTGGCGTCTTTTGTGATTCGTCTTTACAAGGCATCATTATTATTGTGCTCATTTTATTGGGCAATCAATAAAAACGATATATTTTTCAATGCTATTAGTTTTTATCTAAATAAATAGGCAGAGATTTTTTAGCTAAAATAAATATTGGGTAATCAAATTTACTTCGAACATTGTAAACTACCGAATACAAATATGTACATACTACAAAATACATACAAGCCAAACAAACGTGTGATTTCGCATTGATGCACACACACCATATCTGCCTCTCTGTTTCTCTCATTCTCACTAATCTACCAACTCTATGTCTATTAGATTGGGGATAAGCAAATGTAGCTATCAAAATTAATGGAATCACACTTTAATGCAGTTGACTATTTTTAAACATTGCCCTTATATGTATTTACGCACTATGCTTTTTCCAAGCCTTTTTTATTTACGAAATTTTCAAGCATCAAGGGCCGCTTTTCTGAACAGCTATCTACAACGATACCGCCAGGTTAATCAAAAATTAGGTACACCATGCATCATGGCTGCAGTACCTCGTACAAGTTGCGAGGCACGTAACAGCAGCGACTAAGAAGAGGATGGAAATATGATTAAAAGAAAACAAGAGTGAGAAGGAAATTTTTTTCCGCCGTCGAAATATTTGTGCTTGAATACATTGATATCCATCCAGGGTCGCACTCGGAATGTTGTTATTCTGCCTCTGTGCGTTTTGATACGGATAATCTAATAATTTGGGGACGCCTACGTTTTTTTTTCTTTAATTTTATGTGTTTTTTTTTGTCTAGGGTATAGACATTATACACATATGAAACGTGAAGCAGTGGCTAAAAATATTTTACGCATTATTTTGTCACCAATCAATGCTTGACGGCAATGAAATCCCAGCTTAACGAGGGAGTTCTTAGTTGAACTATCTCGAACTGGTTACGCCTTCACTGAGCTGGGATCTCGTGGCCGCCAAACATCGATTAGTGACAAAATAATGCGTAAAATATTTCTAGGCACTACTTCACGTTTCATATGTGTATAAGGTCTATACCATAGACAAAAAAAAAAAAAAAATCAAAGAAAAAAAAATGTAGGCGTCTCCAAATGATTAGATCATCCGTATGAAAACGCACAGAGGCTGAATAACAACATTTAGGATAATAGAAAATTGATTTGTATACGTGTGTAAGTTACCTAAATTTTACGAAATATACTTTTTAATACAAAGAACACTTGTTTCTATTTATGCGCTATTTTACGTAGTCATTTTATGTTTATTATTTGAACTTAATTTAAAAATCCTTTATAATTGTTTGTTGCATTCCGAATGCCACCTTGGATGGATTTTAATGTTTTCAAACACAAATATTTCGATGACGGAAAAAATTTTCCTTCTCACTCTTGCTTTCAGTTTTCCATCTTCTTTTTTTTCTATCCATCATTTCCATCTTCTTCTTAGTCGCTGCTGTTACATGCCTCTCAACTTGTACGAAGTACTGCAACCATGATGCGGGACGTACCTGAATTTTAATTACGCTGGCAGTATGGTTGTAGATAGCTGTTCAGGATAACGATACTAAAAACCATAGAATTAATCTATCACCATTGACGCTCTACCACTGATCGATCATTTTTCACAAGACAATTTACATATGTATATGCGTGCATATGTTTCATAATATCAAAGTATACAAATAACTTTATTCTCTTTTTAAAAATCCTATACATCTTCATCGCCAATATTTTTTGAAATTTTTGTTATTGAAATTTATTATTATTCTTGAGTGGAATGATGAATGGATTTCATCCATAAATTTCATGAACACATCCCATTCGATATTTTTTATACTATTTTTATGGTATTTACTTATCCATGATGTATATACAAAGTGAATACTTTCCAGCGGAACCCTCTGTGTCGATTTTATAAAATAAACATTATTATTTTATTCTGTAGTACAACGAAGGTTCGCTTTAGGTCACCATAGAGTTTAGATACAGTTGTATACCCACCTGAAGCCAAAGTGATTGCTTTGGCTATAGCTGATTAATTTGTTGTGAGCGTATTGATGCATGCAGATTTGGACTTCAGACATTTACGTTTTTCAGCCGCTCATAAGGAAAAGAAATAGAAATTGATAAAATTACAGTCTAAATGTCGTTGTTCGCACTACTACACCATTTCCTTTTTTGATTTTTTCTACATCTTCACACTCCATTCCAACATCTGCACATACTATTGTATATATTTCCTATTCCTAGTCGAAAATCTCAAAAAAACAGGCATCGATCATTTTCTGTCACTCATCCATGCACTGCATAGACGTCCTCGTACATATACTTTTCTCCCTTGTACATGTAATGTTGAATTGAATTTTCAATTTATTTACAATTGCTTGCAAATGTTACATATGCCTCTATGTGTTACATATATATATATATATATATGTAATTTTCAAATCCATTCCAAATCTATCAGATACTATGTATGGTAGGTATACGTTGGTGCTGATGCATCTAGAAAGACAACCATATATTTGTACAGATAGATAGCATAGAATTGAAGATGTACGTGTCACATTGCCATGGTGTTATCATAATTGAATTTAAAATTTGTATGTTGATGTAGACGAATGTCATGAAAGAATAACGATGGCAAAGTATATTTGGGTTCAAATGCTGCTTATGTGTATAGAAGGTATAATACATCTCCAGGTGATGACAGTGAATAACAGTACGCAACTGCAGGCCATATACATATATACAATTTTATTATTTTATACTTAATATTGAGCCAGATGCAGCTATTAATCCTCTTTCTATATATCAAAACCTCTTATAAATTATAATTAATTTCTCACTATTCTAAAAATTTATTTACTTTTTCTAATTCATATTTCTCGGCTTCTTTTTATTCGTGTTTTTGTTTTGTTTTGCGAAGGATTATTTCTGGGGCCATTTTTAGATAAAACGTGGCCAAAGTAGAAGGTGACAAACGCGATCTGTAAATCCGATAGCAACTGCTGTGCCATAAGTAATAATCTTGTCTTTCATAAGTAAGTTCAATATTCCTTGCTGGGATATTGTATGTGATGTTTTTAATAATTATATATATTCTGTCTATATTCTTATTAACATATTTGAATACCAATTTTTTTTTCTTTCTTTTTTTACAACTGATATTACAAGAACGCAAAACTAATTCACTTTGTGTTTATTAATTCGTATATAGTTGATCTTGGAAAAAGGAACTTGTCTTGTCTGTAGCGACTGATTGTAATATAGCAACAAAATACAATAAGCTGTATTTAATTAACAATTTGGTTATTCGCATTCTTCAATAATTCCGAAAATAATCAGAATAAAAAAGGGTGGATGAATAAACAGAGACTACCTCCACACTAAATTAGCGAACAAGGACTTTATTCTTTTGCTCATTATTTTTCACATAATGGTAACAACCGCAATAATAATAGCAGTTAATTATATTATTCTGTGACTTTGACATTATGGTGCGGTTAATTTCCGCCATACAATGCCATACTATCGTACGTTATTTCCATCTATCCATCCATCCATGCAATTAATTCATTATGGAAAATTAATTTTTACGCACCAAAAAAAAGGATAACGTTTGTATTATTATTAGGTTTTAACGAAATTAAAACCCGTTTTAACTTTAATTATTTTAATTATTATTTAAATGCATATGGACTAAATTTGTTGATTAAATAGTGAAAACTAGTCACACACAATGACATGTCGAAACCTTATGCTAATGAATACATGCACAAATAAAAGATGAAACGTCTTCTACTAATTATTATTATTATCCACTTGCTGCAGCTATCTCTTTATCAAAGTGAAATATTAGAAATTATCCAGGTGTAAGTATGTAATGGAGATGTCTTTTCATTCCTTCAGTTCAAACATGCACATGCAAAGAGAAAGAGGAAAATACATTTTCTCAATGCATGTGCGATTTTCAATATGTATATAATAAAAGAGAAAACGTTTATAAAAGTCTTTTTATAGTCTAGCAACACAATGTTTAGTGTCTTTTAGACAATTTCTATAAAAATTACAGTACGAATTTGTGGAAGACGCACATAGTGTACTTGTATTTGTATTACATTGTAGTAAATTTCCAAATGTGAAGTAACATTTCCACAATTAATGTAAAAATTACTACATGAACGGCCAGAAGCTGTAGTCTCCAATTGGCAACGAAATAAACTACTCATAATCGGTTTATGGACTGCCAGTCTGATGTGTTGAGCTTTATGTAACACTTTAAATCCATTGCCTTAATGTTGGCTGGCAGTCGATAGAATATGATTGTGAGAAGATGCTATAAAACCGGCACTTAGTATGTCTTTTTTCACAAGAGCAACAGTGGCAGTGTGACTCAAATTTTAAAACAGAGTTGAAATTTTGTTTCAAATTGTTTTTATTAGTGTTTTTTTTTTATTGCAAAAAAAAATATAATAGGCGGTGTCGGTTATATGTAGCTTTGCTGCTCGTAATACATGGCTAACAGCTAACATAGCTGTTAATGATCAGTATTGTAATTAAAGTTGAAGCAAAAATATTAAGTAGGACATTATCCTAATTTGAATCTGAGTCTTAAATACGTAGCTATAACGTCATTCATCATCGGTGCAGAAATTAATATAACCTTGAATTTAGTGTGATTAGTTAACTCGAGATAAACTGAATATTAGACACGTACACATCAATAAATTTTTGGTTTTCTATTCCGTAACAGGGAATCAGTGACAGGCTGATGAATCAAATGCTGCTCATCGATCTCCTTAAGGCATAGCAGTCACCACATCTTTTAAGTTGTTGGATTTTAATTTGACCTTTTAAATCAGTGCCAACCCAGTTGAAATTAAACTCAAGAAATTAAGCTTATTTCTTATAGGAATTGAAAAATATCACATTTACAATTATTTTGCGCTCGATTGTCTCTAAACAATTAGAAGTAACAAAAAAGAACCTACATTATTTAATGCACTATACCCACTACTATACAATAAAAACACTACCTAAACAACAAAACAGTTATTATTAGCAGATAGATAGATATATAGATCCAATGTCTTTGAAGGTGTACATCTAGGTATTTATCTAGGTCGTGTTAATAGACGCACCGTATTCTAAAAACATTTCTTTCGATTTTTTTTCTTTATTTTCTAATGTTGAAGAAGAGCGAAAAAGACTGCAACTACTAGTCTAGTAGCACTTTTTATATGGCGAGAATGACCCATTAAGGATAGCGCTAGATAATTAAATTCTTTTGATAATTTGAACGAATGTTATAATAGGTAATGAAGATGATGTCCGGCAAAAATGCGCGGTCACCTAAATATACGTTTGCGTCTAGGTGTATACACCTGTCATGTGTATACAGTATAGCGGGCTCCATAATGATGATAGTAATCAGTATAGTAGTTATTTAGTTAATAGTAATTTGTTTTCCGCTATTTAATATTTATATAAAAGAATGAAATAAAAACCAACACACGAGCATAATTAAACCGATTTTTTTTTGCTTATATGAAAAGAGACATCACATGTTTTTGCTTAACAGTATTGGGTATACAAAGTAACATATACACAGTATCAACAAAGAAGTATTGATACGCCGTATATGTATACATACGTATCCATATAGATATTTTTTTAATTATTATCCGAATGCTTTGTAGAACAAGTCAACAATAGTAACAGTCATTATAACAGTTATTGGAAAAACAATTTTTCCACATTGACTAATGGATATTGGTATTTTTTTATTTATTTCTAATGGAAACAACCTTTGCAAGTATATCTACTGTCTCTACTAGTAGAACGCAGTTCTACATGCGTGACTAAGGTATATATAAGGTCTTATTAATTGGATTCTATTAATGAAGTTTACGTTGATAGGTGGAGCAGCGGAATGGCGATAAGGGGAGGGGAGCCAAACGTAGAATTAGGACAGCACATAAACTAATTATAAAAAATGTAATCAAAAATGATAATTAGTATTAGGTATAGTGTAAAACCAGAGAGAATGGGAAAAAATTAAGTACAAATGGGGCCAATATGTAGTACGCAAGTACAAATGTGTGACTAGAGTATATATAAGGTCTTATTAATTAGATTCTATTAATGAAGTTTATGTTAATAGGTGGAGCAGCGGAATTGTGATAAGGGGAGGGGAGCGAAACTAAGAATTCGGATAGGATATAAACTGATTATAAAAAATGTAATCAAAAATGATAATTAGTGTTAGATATAGTGCAAAATTAGGGAGAATTGGAAAAAATTAAGTGCAAATGGGACCACTAAAATGCCTTTCCATTACCATTTTACGTTATGTATACATACACACATACACGCACATGCACATATATCAGTTTATATTGCTCCTTTTATATTCTCTCTGGAGCAATATAAAGGAACATAGATGGACTAGACTGTTGCGCTTAAAGGTCCATAAATATACATACTGTACCTACATACACATAAGTTCATATATGAAACATGTACAATTCACATATAAAACATAAAAAGAAAATGATGGGTGATAAAAAGTTTTTATTCAAATAATAATTCATAGACAAATACCTATTTTTATTATTTCAATTTAGTTTGGTATTTCATAAACTGTTTGGTTTTCCAATGTAGACAATGTATGCTCTAGCTATGGACGCACATGCTCACAACATGTGGGAGTGCGCGGTGTCAAAATAAACGCTTGTGTTATTGGCCACGTTAAAAGCATAACAAAAAATTTAATGTCTCTATTTCTATTAGCACAACATCTATTACATTACTAAATAAAAGGAAATTAGAAAAATAGATAATCAGTAGAAATTTCGTACCGATTTAAACTGCCGTTCCATCAAGTAATAACTGCCACAAAAATGGAACAGAAGAGCATGAGGAATATATATATTATGAAGAGCGAGTCGGAGAGTTCAATTACAATACTATGCTTAAATCCATTGTGAATAAAGCTTTACGTATATGTCTCAGACATATTGAAGATAGGCATTTGTCAAAGAACCGGCATTTTGTACAGCCAAATCAAATAAATAAGCCTTAATAGGCCTGATGATTTTTAGTCGATTTGAAACATACCCAACAGTTTTTAAGCAAATTGAATATCTACAAGTTTATGTTTTAATCTGTCTAGTGAAATTGCGTAAAATAACGTAGGTTTCATTAATAATTCCACTGTTGACAAATTTAAATTTTTGGAATATCAATTTAGATATTAGTTAATTGGTCGATGTTTGTTAATTTTAAGGTATACTAAGGTATACTACTTAATATTAAGTATTACCACTGATAAAAAACTAATTTTTATAAAATCATGATTTTTGATATTTTTTTATTGTAATCTTAATCAAAACTTCGTGAAATTACACGACGTTCTTTTTCTTATGAATTTTCGATTTTAGTTTAATTTTATTGGGCAACTCTGAATTTGAATATTTGAAAAAGTGTTCACAACTTTATAGTTATATTAAATGTTAGAAATTCTTTTGGAGGGCTATGAGAAGGAGTGAACACTAGATACACAAAAATGGGCTGCCGCCAGGCGGCGCTGTGACCAACTGAGACGACCGTTGTTAACATTGCTCTTATGAGAAAACCAAATTTTCTTATTTTTAAGGAAAAGCATAGATTTTATTGCAGCAGATTAAGACTATGATTGTAAAAATAAATATAATACAACAATTGTTATTTAAAAAATTAGCATGGTTTTGTTTTTTTTCCATTTTATTAATTTTATGATCAGTGACGTGCTATTAGATTGGATAAAAATATATTACAAAAATAATTGTTAATTTATTATGTAGAATTAAGCCTACACCAGAAATGGTAGACAGGCTTTACGATATATATATATATATATATATATTATATATATATATATATTATGTAGAATTTATTTTGAAATTGTTATTAACAATTGTTTAATAGTTATATGAATTCTTTGGAATACTATGGATTATTTTAGATATCAAAATTAATGTAAAATTTGAAAATAATTTGAAAACGGAACAATAACAAAGCTGGTCACTGATCGAGCGCCTGCAATTATCGCAATATACACGAATCCCTTTGGTGGACAAAACAATTTCTAACCCACAAATATTTTGACTTTAATTAGGTTGTGTCTACTCCTTATTATAGATCTCCATAGAAATTCTCTACATTTCTTGTTATTTAAAAACGTTATTCTTGATTGTAATAATTTATTTTCATTTTTTTAATGGCTGCTTATATTGCCATTTGTGAAGACATCGTCAAAGAAGAATATTATAAAGAATTAATTAGTTTGTATGCAAAAATACCTGAAACTTTTGCAAAGAAGCCATGGCCTCTAAGCAGAATTGTTGAAATGATTAACAAAAATTTTTTTTATCCAATAAAATTGGTCATGTTAGCTTAAGTTAATATACTTTTATTCCAAATCGCATATGTAAAGCATTTATTATTGACATTTAGAAAGTTTGAAAATAGGCTATTTTTTACTTAAGAAGAAGAAGAGTCAAGTAATATACTTCCCCGCTAAGGGGGGGGGGGGGAATAATGGCGGCTGTATTTATTTTTACAAAAATTACATAGACACTGGCATGTATATTGCTTTCAAATTTATGTATATGGGGTGATCTACCTAGAGTGAGTATCTTTCACTCCTTCCGTAGTGAATAGAAAAATAAGAGAAGTGTATAAATAATAAAATAACAAATTATTAGTACAAGAAAAAAATTAAATTAAAAAAAAAAAAAAAAAGCTAAGTATTTATAATAAAATAAAAAATTTAAATAAAAACATTATTTAGAAAATATAATATTTGAAAGAATAAACGTTAACCTTACCTAACTTACTAACAAAAGTAACCAAACAAAACAGTTTCCTAGTTCGATATTTATTTTTTTGTTAGAATCAATTAATAAAAATATATATAAATAAATTGTTACAAACCAAAAAAAAATACATGCTTGCTCCTGTGTAATTCTTGAATAAATATTGCCACTAGCCTATTAAAAATTTTAATTATTATTTGTTTATTTTATTGCTTTAAAAATTAA
Source organism: Platypus cylindrus (assembly GCA_949748235.1). Lineage (NCBI taxonomy): Eukaryota > Metazoa > Arthropoda > Insecta > Coleoptera > Curculionidae > Platypus > Platypus cylindrus. Next base: position 42,878,049 of record OX456488.1, on the reverse strand, counting down.
AGTATGCGATTCGGAATAAAATAGCTTGAAAACCTCGAGGTGTCAGCTTGCCATACCAGCCTCGAGATCAGTCTAGCATTTCGAGGCGCAAACGTCTCGACATACTAAACTAATCTCTCGACTAATGGCAAGCTTCGTCACTCGCCTTGTAATCTACTATTCTCTGGTAATACAAATTTTGGAATCTTATAAAAATCATTCTGAAAATAAGTGGAAATATAAGCACTATAATTATCCAAGAATGCCACTATTCCCACAATGCCAGCCCGCACATTAATTCGTAACTGTCTTTGGAAACTACTAAGACGATAACATAACTTTAACATAACAATCCCAAGAAATTTATCAATAACCTGCTAGTAGAATTTTGTTATGTTTTCTGTTTTTACTTTTAAAGAATGACTAAATCGAAGTTAATGTAATGTTATTAAACAAGTTGACATTGCTGAATACAGCATAGTAACAAAACCTAGTACCTAGTGTAAAATTGTGAAACTGTTTTATGCTACGTGCTTTTTTATTAGCTGACACATAACGCTGCACCTATGATAAGATGTACAATTTGATTTCGAAATTAAATTAGTACATTCTATTTGTATGGTCTATTAAAATGTAAAAAATATTTTTTTCAATGAGATATTTTTTTTATAATAATTAAATCTAAATGTTCACTAAACTTCATACTCAAAACAAACGCATTATCTCTAAATTATTGTTATAAAAATGAGGTCAACATTTAAAAAAAAGCATAGTTGTTTTTTTTCTAAGAGTAAACATTAAACGGGTAATTACATTTTGTACTTGAAAATGAATACACTACCATTATCCGCGATTCGAGTCGCCGACTAGCTAGTGAGACAGTGCCGTCGCCATTATGATTTTCTTTTTTTTTCGTTAGAAAAAGAAATTAAATTATGTTATTAGACTGAAATTTTATCTTAAGGAATATTTCGCACTAAGATTAATTTATACTACGTATGACATTGAATTCGTTAATGAGTTCAATGTTTATTCTACTTTTTAGGACCAAGTATTGCGTAGGTCAGTTACACTGCAGTTCACGAACGTTTTCGAAGAAATCGGAAAATCCTGATTATCTCGGCAATTATTGAAGATAGACCCCCCCTTGTTTAGGCATTTTCCGTTCAGTTTTTCATCCCCTATCCACCATGAAAATTAAAAATGCTAGTGGCGAAACACCCTGTATGCCAATTATTTCCAAAATCGAACTTCGATATTTTATGCAATTAAAGTAGAAAAAGATATGTTATAATTTATAACAAGAAATTGAGAGAATTTCTAACAAATGTTAAATATAACTATAAGGTTATGAACACTTTTTCAAATTTTCAAATTCAATGGCATGAGTTGCCAAATAAAATTAAACCAAAATTGAAAATTCATAAGAAAAGGAAAGTCGTGTAATTTTACAAAGTATTGACTAAACTTACAATAAAAATTATCAAAAACATGATTTTATAAAAATTACTTTGTTATCAATGGTAATACTTAATATTAAGTATTATACCTTAGTATACCTTAAAATTAACTAATATTTAAATTGATATTCCAATTTGTTCGAGATTCGTAATGGCTCGATAATTGGGGCCCCTAAAAATAGTTCATCTCTTTCTAGTATCCCTAAATTATAGTATTATTGTTGGTATGTGCCTATGCAATCACATTAATTAGTAAATACAACGATTCTAATTAGTTTGGAGTCATTCCTTTTCTTCCTTCTTCGTCCTTCCAATCAAAGGAAATACGCAATAAAAGGTTGAAACAAAGCGAAACACATTACTTATAATAGAAGCGTGAGCATACAGACAATAATAGGCATCAAGTAGTAAATTTTAGCAATTGAATTTAATTATCTACCAGTATCTCATTATTATCTTTGTATTTGCTTATTTCCGAAATTGTTTCTTTATTTAATTTTTTATAATATCGAATTTACTCATGTTTGTTATTATTACTGGAGTTGTCTATCTGTACGAATGTATGTATATATATATACTCGTATTAGCGATGGGGGTCATTCCGTGTTTTGAGGATGACACGTGGGAACCGACCGTGACATGACGTGTCATGTTATATATTTGTATTTTAACACTATTCGTGTCACGCATGTCATAGCCAAAACGTGGCCCGATCCAGACCTTTAGTGAGCATCATAATAAAATGAAATACGAACACAGTCGTGTTCGCTCGTATGACTACAAATCAATATCGTGTTTTCGTGTGTTCGTGTCAACAAACTCGACACCGTCTCCATCTCTGGTATACTATATGTAATGCTTCAAGTCCCTGAATATGTTTCGACATCTTCTTCGTATGATAATTTTTCAGATGCTTGCTTTTAATTGACACAGATTCTTAAAGGTTATATTATATATTAATTTGAATTAGAAATTTGTATTTATATACATATGTTTAGTTATGAAATGTGTCAATGTATTTTATAATTCTGTGAGGTTTTTTTTGTGTTTGGTAAAGAAACGCTTGTGGCATCTGTTTTGATTACATAATAAATTCCTCATTGATTCGAAACTTTTACTTACTATCCATTTGCAGTAACAAATTAACAACGTGTATCAATATTATCTACTTTGCTCTAAAAAATACCACAGAATGTCATAAATATAAATGAACTATAAATCGTTAGTAAACAAAATGGCGTCAGACTAATTTGTAGCATAATTTCTTGGCAGATATGATACACGTTATTATGGGAAACTAATTTACATTTGAAATCAATAAATTTAGATAAAAAACCATAATAATCAATTGTAGTACAGTTGTGATGTACTTTGCTACTTTTTAAACTCGTTGTATCTTCAGTTTGATCTCCATAACTTGAATTCACTTTGACGGAATGTGGGTGACAATGTGATGAATCGGTCATAAATAATTTGCCGTTTCGACACATTTGTATACTAGCATACTATATTTATTTTACATTGTATAAATAGGTAAATATTTCTAGTACCAGTAATGCCATAAACATATAATTTGGTAGCATATATATATATATATATATATATCGTAAAGCCTGTCTACCATTTCTGGTGTAGGCTTGTTAGTCTTTATCTTTTTTTTCCTTGTTCTTCTTTTTTTTTTCTTTCTTTCTCTAGGCTTATACGTTTTTGCTTCACGTCACTGCGTCGCAAAACTTTCCCCATTCTTTCCTGTTGTTTGCCATCCTACTAGCTTCACTCATCGTTATTCTTCTTCTTTGTAATATCTTTTCTATTATGTCATCCTAGGTAGTTTTAGGTCTTCCCCTTTTTCTTTTCTGCCCAGGTCTAGCCTCCCATAGCCTTCTCACTTGTCTTTCCTGTCCCACTCTTTTCAGATAGCCCCACCATCCCAACTGCCTCTTCTCTATGTATTCGTGTATCGCCTCCATTCCTAATTCTTTTTTCATTTCTTCATTCTTGATTCTTTCTCTCTTTGTCACTCCCTTTACTCTCCTCATGTATTTCATTTCTACCGCTTGGACTTTACTTATTTCCTTTTTATCTGTTATCCATGTCTCAATCCAAATGTCAGTATTGGTCTTATTATTGTCTTTTATTTTTGTTTTTCTTGTTATTTCTTTTTTCCCCACAATCGTATTGCTGATACTGTAAAACACTCTCATTGCTTTTTCTACCCGACTGTTAATTTCTTCTTCTTGCTTTCCTGAACTAGTTATTTCTACTCCCAAATATTTCCATTTCGTCGCTTGCTCCAATTTTACCTTATCTACCATGATTTTTATCTCATGTTGTTCTCCGATCACCATTACTTTTGTTTTCTCTTTACACATCTCCATTTCGTTCTCTCTAAGTGTTTCATTCCATTTATTTATGCTTGTCTGCAACTCTTTTTCGTTAGATGCTACCACCATTATATCGTCTGCGAATGCTCCAATCTTTACTTCAACTCTCTCCATATAATTCCATCCCACGTCAAGTCCTCTAGTTCTTTCTTTCGCTTTCCTTATTATTTTGTCTATGTAAATATTAAATAAAGTTGGACTTAGTCCGTCTTTCATTTTAAATTTTTTTGATTTTGACTGTTTTTGACTATCACGCTATTTGAGTTTTCTTTATATATTTTTTTAATTAAGCTAATCATTTTCCTGCTTATCACTTTCTCTGCCATCATCTTCCACAATCTATCTCTTCTTACTTTATCAAATGCTTTTTTTAAATCTAAAAAACCCATGTATACATTTTTTTTCCTTTTACTTGTTTTTTCACCTATCTGCTTAATCGTAAATATATGGTCTTCAATGCTTCTGCCTTCCCTAAATCCTGACTGTGATTCGTCCAGAGTTTTCTCTATATTAATTTTTAGTCTGTCGTTTATCATCATTTCCAACACTTTCATGTTTGTATTTAATAGAGTAATGCCTGTAATTAATCTGTAATTATTACAATCTTTCTTATCTTTTCTTGTCTGAAAGCAACTCTTCAAAGTATTGCTTCCATCTTTCCATTATTTCATCTTCCTGCTTTAATATTTTTCCTTGTTATTTATATATGTAGCACTGTTGGTCTTTCCTTTTCTTATTGTTCTTAGTCTACTATAGAATATTTTTTTTCCCTCTGCAGCTTCGTTTTCTCATTTATTAGCGAATTCTGCCCATTCATTTCTTTTCGCCTCTAATACTAATAGCTTCACTATTTTCCTTTCCTCCTTGTAACACTGATACGTTTCTCTATTTTTTTTTTTTGCAAATATTCCTTCCACTTTTTCTTTTTTAATCCCACTCTTCTCTTGATCTCTTCTGTCCACCATGCCGTTTTTTTTATTTTCTTATTTCTTTTAATTTTTCCACACACTTCCGAGCTTATTTGTAGTATCATCTTTTTGAATTCCTCCCAACTCTTTTCCAAACTTAATGCCTTCCATTTCTCATTTCTGCTCTCAATCATCCTCTTCATTTTTTCTCTATATTGCTTTGCCACCTCTCCGTCTTTTAGCCTATACGTTTTTATTTTCTCATACTCTATCTTATCTTCTTTTCTCTCTCTGTTGCCTGATTTTAGTGGCTTCTTTATTTTTGATATAACCATATAATGATCACTTCCCACTTCCGGCCCTCTTGATAATTTTACATCTACTATGTTCTTTCTATTTTCAATTCCTGCTACTATATAGTCTATTATTGATTTTTCATTTTTGCTGCTCATCTCTCTAGTATACTTGTGTATATCCTTGTTCTTATAATAAGTATTTGCTATAAACATATTGTTGATTCGGCAAAACTCTATCAATCTTTTTGGTAGCATATTAAATATCTAATTAAGCGAATTTGTCATTTGGAAAATTTTAATTCGAATATGCATACGTCTGCATACATACATCTATACGTACTTTGGTCGGCAACTCAATACAACTGGCTAATAAAGATGGAAAATCTATAAAGCCAAAATTCAATCGACCATTCTAAAAGATAAATACAATAAAGAATAGATAGAATAGATAAAGAAAATAAAAGAAATAGTTTTTTTCTACTAGTGTAAGCAGCTCAATCCTCTTTTTGAGCGTTTAAATCAAAACCAACCAATCAACGTAATTCATATATGGAAAAATACGTTTCTTTGTATATTTCATATCGCATTTTCTCGAATTTTATATACTTCACAACACATACACAAATAGACACATAGGCCAATAGCATATGCTATACTATACTCATACAGAATCGTTTTGCCTCTTTTTAGAGCTCGAAAACTATTTATCCATAAACGTGTTGGTTGTACCTATATGGATGTGGATGTAGGTTTTGCACGACAACAGTATAAAACTTCTTCTCACTCTTTTTCCGGATTATTTTGATATTTTCGTTTTGGTGGTAGTTAAAGCCGACTTGCAGCACTATCATTGATCGTTCAGGATGTTTTTTGTTCCTAGCTGCTATTTTCCTATTTGCATCTATTATTATGGAAAATAAAATGTATGAAAAAAGGAAAACACATCAAAATTCTTCTCTATCACCCTGTTGAAGAGTTAGAAAAATAGACATTTAATTAAAGTGGCGTAAAAATATTACATTTTCTATAGTAGTCGAACATATTTGCTCGAATAAGCAAATATACGTAGAAATAATAGAAAATTATAGTTTTCCTTCTTCACTGTTTCTTTTCCGCCGCCTTCACTATCCGAAAAGGAAAAAAAAACGACTTGTGATGACTGGATTTACCAAATAAACTCTCGCTTTAAAATTACTGAACTTTCAAATTTTGCTTTTGACGTTAAGTTATAAATTATTCACAAGAATCTTTACGTTTAAAAAGTATAACAGCAAGGTAGATAGATGGATAGACTGGTTGACAAGGGTGATGGGGATGAGAGAGAGACTGGGAGCAAACCAGCAACCAGCTTCATTAACACTCCCGCAAGTAAGATATTCCTTTTCTACCTATGATTCAGGCAAGCATTCAGTGATGCTTTTGTTGCTTGCTGAGAAGTAAATATAATTTCTTCCTTTTTTATGTTTACCAGAACAATGAAAGGATGGAAGTAGGAAAGTCTATATTTACAATAATAAGTAATATACTTATGAATAACAAATATGTTCAAGAAATTACTTTTAGAATACATCCGAAATTTTAATTATAAATGAAAAGTTTTCAAATTTTTAATGGAAATACAAACATCCCTGATATCATATCGCATAGATAGCGTATGATGGCTGTGCTTATGACAACTGTATGTGAATTTCTTTGAGAAACAATGCATTAAATATTCTCCCTTTATCGGCACACACATGCATGTATAAAAGAGAATTTAGGAGGCTATCATTAATTCACAAATATTCTTTTTCTTAACAAAAGCTTCGTATTCTCAACGATGAGAAATGTCGAAAAAGTTATGAAAAACACATCTTTTTTCTTTTTTTTTTCTTCATTTTCTTTTACCTACCTACTTGTACGTACATTTGTTTCATGTGATGGCAAATCGTGGAAATGTCATATTGATTTATTATAATTGTGTTGGAGTTGTATTATATTTGCATTATGAGTTTCTTATGTTATGAGAAAAAAAAAAATGAAAAAGTAAAAATGGGAGGGTTCAAGTGAATAACCAGACTAATTATTTTACTAAAAGTTGTATGTCTTTATGCTAATATTTTATGCCCATGAAAGCAGCATATCAAGCACAAGCCTAGATTCATATCATCTATTACAGGCCAACCGCATCAACTAATTTCTTGATTAAAGCATTGGTTTAATGATTAAACATTAAAAAGAAAAGTTGCTAATAGTATATTTGAATACAAATGTGAAAAACCGCTTGTTGTTTGGTGCGAACGAGTTTGAATTAGTGAGCACCAAAAATTGTTCTTTCACACGCGCATTCAACGCTATTTTTTTAATGAGGCAATTTTAGTAAAAAAAATTAATTTCCGTAATTAATTATGTCTACCTTTTAATCCCGAAATTGTTTTGTTTTTGCTGAATGTAGGTGTTGTGGTATTAAGTGAGTTTAGAAGATGACTTTTAATATAATCTAGCAATTAGAACTACGAAATTACGTTATCGTAGTCACCAAATTGCGTGCGAAAGCCTTCTACTTTTCGGCATTCAAATCGACTGAAACGGGTGCCGAAATAGTATATTTGAATACAAGTGTAAAAAACCGCTTGTTTCTTGGTGCGCACGAATTTGAAACACAATCTGCGGAGCAGTGAGTGTTTCATTAGTGAGCACCAAAAATCGGGTTTTCACACGCGTATTCAACGCTAATTTTTTTTATGAGGTAATTTTAGTCAACAATTAATTAACTTAAAAAATTAATTGTGTTTGTCATTTAATCCAGAAATTGTTTTGTTTTTGCAGAAAGTAGGGTTTGTGTTGTTAAAAGGGTTTAGAAGATGAATTTTAATATAATGTAACAATTATAACTACGAAATTACGTTATTATAAGTCGCTAAATTGCGTGCGAAATACTTTAACTTTTCGCCACTCAAATCGACTAAAACGGGTGTTGAAAAGTCTACTTTTCGGCATCGAAAAGTAGGACTATTCTATTCTATACTATTCTTCTATCGAAATTAGAAAAATAATATTTGAAAATTGTGTTGTCAGCGAAAATTAGATTTTACTCCAAATCTAAGGAAGGGCACCAATCGGGTATTGTTTCCATAAAAAATTTTTTAGCACCAGAGCAAATTGTAGGTAAGTGTAAGCCAAATAAAATGTATATATTATTTATGGCTTGCTACGATCCATATTCCATCCATAGTTTATAAAAATAGCTATAAATTGTAAAAAAATTAAAGCCGACCACATATATACATAACGAGTAAACATTCAACTTTGAACGGACACAGATTGAGAGAAAAAGTTTTTCAGATACAACACCAAACACATTCGTAGCAACATCTCATTAAAACAATCGTTTATATATATAGCAAATATTTATTATTATCATCTCTTCCATATTCGCGTTGGAGTTATAGTTTTCCGGTTTGTTTTGTTTGATAAATAAATAAATAAAATGCTTCATTCACGCATATTTCGCAATGCATTTTCCGATTCACTGATGTATTATTAAATAAAGTATCGCCGTTATTTTAAGTTTCATCATCTTAACCGCAACACTAGATTAAATCATAACTAACTACATAAACTTGATTGAAGCATCTCTATTCATTATTAAATTAAAATACATAAATTTTATAACTGGATATACACATAGGATGATGAAATTTGTGATATTTAAAAGATGAAACTTATTGAACGTTGTTATGATATTATTGTTTATTAGTTATTGTATTCACCTTTAAATGGTGATCAAATAGTTTCTTTGTTATTTTTTTTTTCTTTGGTATGGCAATATCCATACGCGTGGGTTGCGCGTCCCCATTTTCAGACCCACAATCCCTATTTTAATCATACACGTCATTAAAGTAATTAGTCTTGTGAAATGTCATATGTATGTATTGCTGTATTGTAAATATGTTATACAGGGTGTAAAGTTTGAGTTGTAGGAAAGTCACACCCCGTATAGGTCATTAAGAAACAAAACGAAAATTGTTAATGGTCGGTTGCAGTGTAACCGACCTACGTAATGCTGGGTTTTGAAAAGTAAAATAAACATTGAACTCATTAACGAGTTCAATGTCACACGTAGGATAAAATTTCGCTATTTCTTGTGAGAGACGCTGGCGGCGTTTTAATAATTTAGGCTAATTTTAAAGTTTTAATTCTTCCGATTTTCAATCTTTTAATATTAAAATTTACTCAATAATTAATTTTTATCTTTGCAATTAAAGGAACTATTAAATGCAGTCCTTGATCTATAAAATTTTTGACATGACTGAAAGATGAATTTATTCAACTAATTTTTTAATGTGTTAGATTAAGCATTGAAAACGAGTAGTAACTATTAATAGTAAATATTTAAAATTCCATAAAACAGAATATCGATTTAATAATGTAATTTAATTTCGCTTTTTATGGAAAGGAAGGAATAATTGCGACGACCCTGATTGCTCACTAGCCGGCTGCGATACAAACAATAATAATAATAATAATAATTTCCAATACAAAATATTATCGTTTTGCAGAGCAAAAAAAAAAGCTTGGCTTCTCCTTTGATAAACGGTGACTTCATTTTAGCAATAAATCAGAAGTAATTATTTTTATTATTAACTGATTTTTGTTTTGAATATGAAGTTTAGTTTAAATTTATTTCTAATAATTTTTATTTGAATGCGCGAAGAAAACGTCTCCATAAATAAAACGATTTTTTTGCTTTTGATTAATCACTTAATTTCCAAAGTAAATAGTACCTCATATCGTAATGTAAGTACTAAGTACTCCGTATCAACTGACAAAAAATACGTGACATTTTTTGTTTATTAAAAATGTGTTATTAACCTGTATGCTGCAATATCTATTTATTTAATAACCTTGCGTTAGCTTGACTAGCGTTAGTAATTCTCTAAATACACAGCAAAGATAAAAACATTGAGCTAGCGAATTATCAATAATTATTTCTTGGAATTAAATGGGTTCATGTTATAGTGAGAGTTGAAAATAATAAGGAAAGAGAAGAAAGATAATTAGAAAAAAAAAATCTACCAACAGAAGCAATGGAATGGTAGTAGTGGTGTAAACCATTTGATTCGACAGAGAAAGAGAGAGAGAGAGAGATGAAATACTATGTACATGAGCAAGACAAAGATACGGAAATCTCTTTGGGAAATATTTTTTTGAGTTGTGTGTGTGTGTGTGGGTGTATGTGTGTGCATACCTAGTTACGGAATGGCTAATCAGCCGTCTGTCAATAATCGGGAAATTACGGGATATGTCGAAGTTTCTAATTACACAGTGTTACGTGTATTACTGAAAAAGTAACATTATCCACAGACAACGTGTCTATTCTTCGGAACTGCAAGTAGTAGATTGTGAAGACAGTTATGAATTAATGTATGGGTCGGCATTGTGGGGAATTATTCGATCGGTTCGTATGTTTTACCCTTTCGTTTAAATGGAGAAACGTATTTGAAATATTTAAGAAATAATTTATGAGAACTATTGGAAGACGTCCCATTAAAATTACGTCATGATACATGGTCTATCAACGACGGAGCTCCACCTCATTTACTCTCATGTGAGATCGTTTTAGAATTAAAATTTTCGAAATAGGTGGATAGGCTGTGGAAAACCTATTGCGTGACCAGCTGGATCCCCTAATTTAAAGGCTTTAATTTTTTATTAATGGGATTATAGGAAATATCTGGTGTACAAAGAGGCCTTTGTACTGAAGATGCACTTCATGCACGAATTTTTAAACTTAAAAGAATAATTCGTGAAAAAGTTGCAGAACTATTCTCAGGAGTTCATGAATCTTTTATAAATCGGGCTCAGGATAGGATTGAAAAAAATGGTCATATTGAACACAATCTGTAAATAACTAATAAATTACTAATGCATTGATAGTGTGATATGTTGTAGTGTATTACTACTCTGGATATTGTACTTTATTGTAAGGTTAAGTGTGATTTATATTGTCTAATGTAGTGTTCATTATCTAGTGCTGTGGACATTTGTTTATGTGATGGTCTGAATTATTAATTGCGGGCGGTAGCGGAATATTAAGCCATACCATCTCGCTTGGTAAGTTGAAGTTCGTTACTAATTTATCGTAATAATTACACCAAATATTAGTGGTATGCAGGTATTGTCTTAATTTGCTTTGCCTTAATGAAGGTAACATTAAAGAACTGTTTGTATAGTTGTAATTTGCTATCTGATTTGCTAGCAAGATTACGAAAAGTACATTTTTTTACCAAACATAAGTAAAAAAGTTTTTGTAGGTGTCAAAAACAAAATAATTGAAAGTACTATGCAATAGAACAACACTGCGCCAACAAAGTTGAAATTAGAATTAAAAAAATTAAATAAATTTCAAAACAAATTTTGAATTTTTTAAAATAATTTTTTTTCTATTCTACATTACATAGCATTTATAACTTTTTTTAAATTTTGTGTATTTGTACTAAAAGTGTTTGTGAAACGTATTCTCAAAACTTGATAAACAATGTTCAATTTCTCTGATTAAATTTTTTTAATTCTAATTCCAAGACTAGTAAAAAAATTAAAATAAACAAGTTTGGCCTTCGCTCATTTATTGCGTGGGGAGTTATTGCACGTGTTATTTCATCGACGTCTCTCACGGTTGCCTTGATAATGGTTGCTTACGGTCAGCCGGCTCGAGCCGCCGTAGAGTACCGTGGATATCAAACTGTTTCTAGCAAATGTTGCGCAATATTGTGAAATAATTAAAGTTGATGTTTCGGAAAAAAGTTATTAAGAAAAGTTGTTTGTATTGATGTCAGGAGTACGTGGAGTGGATATTCTACAACCCTAAATTAACACCCTGTACATTGTAAATCTTGTATAATGAAATTGAGAATTTGCAAATTTTCTACCATAGAATGATGCGCTATATATTGCTTCTAATAATCTGAATATTAAAAGTTAATTGTAAAATCTTATCTTACGCCTTAATAAATACTTAGTCCATTTTTGAATCCCTTGCACCATTTGCTTATATTAATATCTTAGCTACGTCATCCTTTATTAATTTATTTGTACAGTAAAATCTCTCCATAAGAGTCACCAAAAATGTCAGCCTAAGTGGCTGCTATAAGGAAAAAAACGACATCGGGACCGTGGTAAATTTGTTGCGACAAAATTGCTATGAAACATTTTTATTTGCCTCAGTAGTGAATAAAATTAAACCAGCAAAAAAATCTCGTTTAAAAATAGTATATTATTACTATGTGTAGTATATTATTACGAGTGACGATTCAGAAAATGATTTTCAACAAGTATAATACTATACTTTTTCTACGTATACTTTTAATACATCGTTATTAAAATTAAATCTAATTAAAAAAATTTAGACAAAAGAGCCAGAATTAACTTTCATAGACCTTGCCTACTTGATATGTATAAAAATACATTTATTGATAAAACTAATTATTTCGTTAAATTTATTGTTTATTTTACATGTATTATTTTACTTAAAATTTTATTTTATTTAATAACTAGTGGAAGTACCCGACTTCATTCGGGGTGACTTCCTGGACTGAATACTATGAGTACTTGAACTTACGTGAATTTCACAATTTTAACGTGAAATATAAGAGAAAAAAGAAAATTGGCAACGTCGCAACATTCCTTTTCGTTCTCGTCCGGGTTGAGTTATTAATTGAAAATGTCTATAAGACAGAACTCACAATCAAACCAAACAACCCGTTATAAATTAGAATTATCTGTAATACTAAACTTAATTACAACCAAACTAAGCGGCCCGTTATAAATCAGAATGCTCTTACGGCAGAACTCATCACCAAATCAACCAACTCGTTATATATTAGAATTTTCTCTAAGGCCAAGTTTACGATCAAACGACGCCGCCCGTTATAAATTAGAATTATCTGTAATACTAAATTTAATTACGACCAAACTAAGCGGCCCGTTTGAAATCGGAATCCTCTTTATGGCAGAACTCATCACCAAACCAACCAACCCGTTATAAATCAGAATTTTTTCTAAAGCCAAATTTACGACCATACCACGCCACCGGTTATAAATTAGAATTTTCTATAAAGTAAAATTCATAACCAAACCAAATTTACAATTGCCCTATAAAGAATTCTGATTTCTAACGGGTCTGCTTGGTTTGGTTCTTGGTTGGTTAGGTTGTTTAACAATTAATTCTTATTTGTTTATAAAATTTAAGCATGAATCATTTAGTTAAGGCAACGCGGTAATACATTTATTATAAATAATAGTTCAAGAATTTATTGTATTTGAAGATGAAGAAAATGTAATAAAAATAATGACTTGTATAATGTGATGATGGCCGAAACAGCTCTGCTCGTAAGCGTTACTCATATTTTGTACGTTTGTGTACAAAATATGTGTACAAACCAAACCAAACCAAACCAGCTACTGTTACTACGTTCGCACTCGACGATGCACAGAAAGGAGGCATCATCATGTGTTTCATTGAACATACTTTTGAATTTTATTAATATAAGATTTCTTATCTAATTGTCACTAATCATAAATGAATTTTACAATTTCTGCGTAAAATTAGAAAAATGGAAAATTGGCAACATCGCAAAATTTCTCTTCTTTAAATTCATAATTTTTTATCTAATTGTCACTAAGCATAAGTGAATTTTACAATTTTAGTTTTGTATTTTTAAATACAAAACTGATTGTATTAAATGCAAAAAATTCAAATTATTTTTATCAAGCTAAAAAGTAATTGAAACACACATTGCAAATACAAAAATATAAAAAATGATTCACAACATATCATGAAATAGTAAATTTTTCTTCAATTTTCAAAATTTGACTAAATTTTTATTTATGTATATAATTTTTGGTTGCCTAACAATCCTCAGTAACTGCAAATACATATGATCAACAGCCACTGAATGATAATTATTGTAAAGGTTTTCTACTTTTTTTAATTATTAAAATTTTATGTGAAATAATACATGTGAAATACAACAATAAATTTAACGAAATAATTAGTATTATCAATAAATGTATGATACTCAATAGTCAATACAATTGAACTGTTGTATCAAGTTGGCAAGGCTATGAAATTTAATGCTGGCTATTTTTTATATATTTTTTTAATTAGATTTAATTTTAGTGACGATGGTGATAGAAAAAGTATAGTATTATACTCGTTAAAAATCACTTTCTGAATCTCGCGAACATTACTGAAATCGGTTCCGCCTCGTTTAGTAAACTGTTCTGTCGATTGCAGAAAATGCTATTTTTGTCACTCGTGTAATAATATACTATATTCAAATTTTGAGAAGTGAAAAAATATTCACTATTTCATGGTATGTTATGAATCATTTTTTGTATTTTGGTATTTGCAGTGTGTGTTTCAATTATTTTTTATCTTGATTAAAATAATTTGAATTTTATTTATTTAATACAACCAGTTTAGGGTTTTAAAATCAAGGAAGGCGCCGCCCAGCGCCTTCGTTGATTAATGTGAAATTCTGAAATTTGTTAAATGTTTAATTTTTGCCTTTAAAAAAGAGCAATGTTTGTATTTTAGTACTAAATCATGCTTTCCCATTATTCTGTTAATAATTCAATAATTATAATTGTATATATGTAAGTGCATGTATTTGATTTACTAATGATTTACTTATATGGTCGTAGAAAAAATTATTTATTCAACATTATGAAATGATCGTACAATAGTATAGTAGAATATAGTATATATATATAGCGTGTCGCATCTACTCATACCACAGTCTAATCATACCAAAAGCAGAAAGCAATGCTGTTAGTGACTAACCATAGTTAATAAAGTATAATTGTTACTGAATGTTTTCTAGTATTTGAGAAGGAAATTTTTTTTGTTAATTAATGAAATATATATTATAGCAATTATGGAAATATATTATTATATCAATTAAAATTTAAATCAAAAATTTCTTTTGAATTTTTATTTTTGTAAGTCAGACATGGTTTGTAACATGGTGGTTTACATCTCAAAGGAAATTCATAAAAATTATTATTTATTTTAGTTTTATATTAAATAATAAATAATTATTTTAGTTCATTATTTTCAATTTTCTGTCATAAAGTTGCTATATTCGTTTTATCCAAAGGAAACAACAGATTTGGCACTTATGAATATTTTGAACTATATTTTTTGTAATGTTATACAAAAAAGATGTACAATTTCGGTACACTTTATATGTAATTTTTGTTACAAAATTATTGTGGTTCATGTCAAATATAATAAAACTTCCTATTTCTTGTAACAATTTTTCTACAACAATATAATTTTGTTGTCTTTCAATTATTGTTAAAAGTGTATCTTATATATTAATACATAAATAAATTTTAATTTGTTATTTTGTTATTCAAAAATAAAATTTGGTATGAGTAGACTGTGGTATGATTAAACTGTGGTATGAGTAGATACTGGTATGAGTGAACTGTGGTATTAGTTGCACTGATACGACTAGATGGGATATGAGTTGATTTGGTATGAGTGGATGGCGACCCTACATTTAGTATTCTATATAATATACATATAATATAGGTATAATATATGCACATTATGTATTTATAATTGCATATATACATATTTAAGTATATATTTGCAAAATGCAGAACGGATGACGGAGTACGATATTTATGGAAATATTTATTTTTAAAATCTTAAATTAATAAGATTATTAAAAAAAAGAATAAACACAGGATAGAATTGCCGAAAAAGCTAATTAACATCATAATGTGCATATTTATGTTGACGACATACTTTCTATGATTAATTTTCTATTTTCTTTAATACATTGTAAAACTTAAACATTTCAAATGCAGCCATTACATGTTTGAAAAAGACTTAATTTGCATTAACTTATGTAAGTAGTATTTTTTGATAATGATCGAATGAGGTCTCTTCTTGTGCGTATAACTATACTAATGCATATGTATTTATGCATTTACATGTGTTCATCTTAATAATGTAGGGATTACTATGGACGAAATCTCAAAAATAGACCGTTCGATACCTATACTTTGCGATAAGGGGATCAATTAATTCGTATTTAATTAATCAGCCCCAACTCTCTTAATTAATCCTCTACCTACAGAATATAGGTACGAAAAGAAAATATTGACACGTACAACGGGTGCAGTGAAGTCTCTACTGAACGATACATGCTGAAAATTAGCTTACTTAGAAGTAGGAATGTCGATTTTTCTGTAAATCATCGATTGTCTGGATCGATCAAATCGATCCACCCAAGAATCGTATCGATTCTTCAAAAATTGGTTTTCGATTTGTAATGGGGTCTGATTTATGGTCAAGCACTTGATTATCGACTTATTTGCATCTCAGCAGACAGCCTATTGTCTAATATCCAAATCAGTATTGACTCTATTATTTGAAGTGTACCATATATCTCACAATGCCCGTTTCACTTTATTTATGTTTTTCATAAATTGTTTTATGAACATTTGTTTATAAAATGTTTCAACCTATGATTTAAAAAAAAAAGAAACAATAAATTTTGACTTACCCACATCTTTTTTATTCTTACTAATAATAAGTAGGTACGTCGTGCTGCACCCAGAAATTTTAATAAGAAGTTGCATTTACTGTTTCAAAGAAAGTAGTGTTTTTGTAAATTTAGCTTCTTCTAAACCTTCTAATATTCGAACACAAACAAATAAAATGTTTGCATTATTGTTATTACTCTTATTATTATTATGATTATTACTATGAATCAGTACTATCTTATTTTACACTGGTCTTAAAAGGCTGCTTTAATTATAAATGTATACTGCCTTTCGTTGACTTTATTTTCAACAGAACATGAAACGCAAACGAATGTCATATAATTCGAGTATATAAATTTACATTGTTTTTCTCGCATTGTTATGATTACTATTTGTTCGGTGTTTTCCGTTGTCGAAAAATATGAAAAAGAAGTACATTTGATATTAATATAAAAGAAAATTAAGAAGTCGGATCAAAATACTGATTGTATTAAACTAAGTACAATAATTGTTTAGTTTTGGCTTCATCTATCGCACACCGCAAATAACTAGATTTCAGTAATAAAACAAAACTGTTAACCAATTAATTTAGATGGAGATATGTCTCAAAATATTTGCATTTGATAAATTTGAAATTTTCAAGCTCTCTTACTCACTCTCTCTCAATGATATCTGACCCTCGTCAGATATCATTCATTTTATCTCCCAAAAGACCAATATCATCATATTTCATCTTCTGTCCCACATCACCACCTCCCATACAATGCAGCTTCCTCTTCCTTTTCCAGTACTGCCGCCATCCGATAATATATTACTACATTGGAAAGTCTGTCTTCTCTCATTTTTTGTTGTTGTATATTTCGCGCTTTTTTTTTGTACATACGAGTATTTCAATTTTGAGATGATAAATTATCGAATTGTTGGCTACGTCAACTAAGTGCACAACGTATGGGACCATGAAACAAACACATGATTTTCCATTGGCAAATAGGAGTAGACGTAAAGATAGCAACTGCAGCAGCCCGCAGGAGGAAGGAGAGGAGAGGATCAACCGACCAAACTAGAGGTTTAAAACTGCATACTTGTAGTTAAAATAGGAAAATAAATACTAAAATGAGTAAAATTTTGGTGTAAATCTTCAATTTGGATACAGGTGCATTTAGCATATGTACAGTAGAAGCGTTTTTGCACATAAATCATAAAAAGAAACTTTATCTATTTATATTATATACATACATATACGTAACCCAGAAATTTTAATAAAAAGTTGCATTTACTGTTAGAAAGAAAGTAGTGTTTTTGTAAATTTAGCTTCTTCTAAACCTTCTAATATTCGAACACAAACAAATAAAATGTTTGCATTACTGTTATTACTCTTATTATTATTATGATTATTACTATGAAACGTATAATAATACGTTAATCGATAATAATGATAATAAACAGTCAAAATGAAATTATCTTTAGCATGTATGTAAGGGGATGGATTGCACTTATCCCCCCTTTCATGTTTACGGCCGCTATCCTGAACGGCTATCTACAACGATATCGCCAGGGTAATTAAAATTTAGGTACGCCCCGCATCATGGCTGCAGTACCTCGTACAAGTTGCGAGGCATGTAACACCAGCGACTAAGAAAAAGGATGGAATAATGGTTAACTGAAAGCAAGAGTGAGAAGGAAAATTTTTTCCGTCGTCGAAATATTTGTGTTTGAAACATTAAAATCCATCCAGGGTCGCACTCGGAAAACAACAAACAATTGTAAAACATTTTTAAATTAAGTTCAAATAATAAACGTAAAATGATTATGTAAAATAGGGCATAAGTAGAAACAAGTGTTCTTTGTATTAAAAAGTATATTTCGTAAAATTTAGGCAATTTACACACGTAACAAATCAATTTTCTATTGTCGTAAATATTGTTATTCAGCCTCTGTGCGTTTTGAAACGGATGATCTAATAATTTGGCGCCGCCTACGTTTTTTTTCTTCAGTTTTATGGTAATTACTAGATTTTTTTTATATTGCAAGCGTATACGAGGGGACGATAATACGTAGAATATAAATTATACATGAAATATATATCGTCTATGGAATCTACTTATTTTAATTATCGTTTTATCAACATATGTTCAAGTAATAATTTTTTAGGTCGTATATATCATAATATGAATTACAGAGCTATGCAGAGTTATTATTAAGTATTACAACATTATTATTAAGTAGCTGCGCATTCACCATTTCGTCCTGTAGACATTAGTAAAAAGTTAATATTTAAATGGAATGACGTAATACAATGTATGTTAAATATGATACGTTAATTATATATTATTACTAATGTACATGTTTTGATATGTTGATAACAAACTACTTAACGATCAATTGACGGATTGCTCTTAATTAATGAGTTACCTAATATCCCTGTTATATTTACGTTTATAAGTATGGGTATACAGTTTCAAAACTCCCAGTTCTTCCAAAAAGAAAATCTGGGTGAGCTACTGAATAAAAATAAACAGCACATCTCAAGTGAAAAACTAGGTCCGCTCTATTTTGATAAATTTGATAACTAGATTATATGTGTAAATCTTTAACTTCCCTGGTATTATATGTCTATATATATAGACGTCATATGAAACGTGAGTTGGTGCTTAGAAATATTATACTTTGTCACCAATCAATGTTTGGCGACAACATTGTTGTCGCCAAACGCCAAATGTTTAGAGGCCCCAGCTCAGTGAAGGTGTAACCAGCTCAAGATAGTTCAACTAAGAGCTCCCTCATTGAGCAGGGATTTCCTTGCCGCCAAACATTGATTTGTGACAAAATAATGCGTATAATAGTTCTAGGCACTACTTCACATGTCACATAGACAAAAAAAGAACATAAAATTAAAGAAAAAAAACGTAGGCGTCTCCAAATTATTAAATCATCCGTATGAAAACGCACAGAGGCTGAATAGCAACACTCACGACAATAGAAAATTGATTTGTATCCGCGTGTAAATTGCCTAAATTTAACGAAATATGCTTCTTAATACAAAGAAACACTTGTTTCTATTTATGCGCTATTTTACGTAATCCTTGTATGTTTAGTATTTGAACTTAATTTAAAAATGCTTTACAATTGTTTGTTGCAATCCGAGTGCGACCTTGGATGGATTTTAATGTTTTCAAACACAAATATTTCGACGCCGGAAAAAAATTTCCTTCTTACTCTTGCTTTCAGTTAATCATATTTCCATCTTCTTCTTAGTCGCTGCTGTTACATGCCTCCCAACTTGTACGAGGTACTGCAGCCATGATGTGGAGTGTACCTAAATTTCAATTACCCTGGTAATATCGTTGTAGATAGCCGTTCAGGATAGCGGCCGTAGCCATGAATGGAGGGATAAATGCTATTCATCCCTTTATATACGCTAAAGATAATTTAATTATGATTGTTTATTATCATTATTATCGACTGGCCTGGTTACGTATATGTATGTATATAATATAAATAGATACAGTTTTTTTTTATGATTTATATGCAAAAACGCTTCTACTGTACATATGCTAAATGCACCTGTATCCAAAATGATGATTTAGAACAATATTTTACTAATTTTATTATTTATTTTCCTATTTTAACTACAGTTTTAAATTTCTAGTTTAGTTGGTTGATCCTTCCTACTGCGGGCTGTAGGAAGGACCTAGGAAAAACCTAAATTTTAATTACCCTGGCGGTATCGTTGTTTAGGATAGTGGCCCTTAACCTGTGTTCATACGAAGAATTAACTTTGCTTACATAGTACGTAAAGTCATGCGCACTTCCCCTTCTTTCATGTAAAAGGTTAGATATAAACGTACTTAGTTTTACGTGTAGTGTTCCGAAGAACTATTTCGGAATCATGTCGAATAGTTTATTTTCTATAGTTTCCGAAATAATTAGCATTTAATATTTTATTAAAAACCGTTGCTGAACTGCTGTTAGTCTAAATTCTATCTGCCTTCGAAATTCAACGGCAGAAACTACAGTTAGCGTCAGGGTCGAAGAAAATACTGCATTCAATGTTATAGACAGATAGATAAACACCGAGTTGCTGGACAACTCCGTGTTTACTGAATTTACGGAATGAAGCGAAAAGTCCCTATGTATTTGTAAATAGTAATAACTGTAATTAATTGTGTCTGTTCACTGATTAAAAAAAAATTTAAAAAAAAAAAAAAAAAAATTTCTAACAAATTGTACGATTTTTGTTTGTTAATTCAAGTACGTAATATGGTAATTACATACATAAACTACTGCGTCGCATTAAGCTATGGTTTGAAGAGTGTTTTCTACTAGCATATCAGGCAGTATTATGTACTGCCTTTATTTGACATAATTTTACATAGTTTTTTCTGTCAAAGAATATATAAAAACAGTGATTGAAAATACTGGTCCTTATAATATTTAAAGTAGTACATTATTTTGGCTGAAAAATATGTCATTAGTAGGTAATAAATTTATTTATTATTTCTTTACTGTTACTCTGTTTACATATTACGTTGTTTCATATGAAATTCGGATAACATCGATGGCGGCATAAGGAGCAAACTAAAGATATTATTCTTCCATGTCATGCGCTTATCCTCCCATATGGATAAACCAATCATTCACTGTCAATTCGACACATAAAGTGGCACCCAAAAAACTTAGCACTTCCTTAAATCAAATAAAGGGAATCTTTTATTTTTTGAATTTGGAAATGCATACCAACATCCATATTACTAACGGGTTAAAAGAATTAGGCGCCTATGGGTATTCTCAGTTACAACTTTAGATACCCATTTTTGTAACGTAGTTTTGAATTAAAGACTTGCTAGATGAAACTGACTCTTATTTAATAGGAAATATTCTTCTAGCAAATTTAAGTATTTCTAAGTAACTATTTTATTTCAATTAAATATTAATTTGTTCTGTTAACAGAACAGATTTTTTGATACGATCAGTACTTTTCACTCAGTTCAGTAATTAATGTATTCATAAAAATGGCACTACAATACAACAATTGCTTTAATCCACAAGATATACATAGATATTTAGATTGTATTAGTTATGTTGTGCCGACATGTTAAAGCGTTCCTGTTTATTTGCCACCCTATTAATTTTTTTGCATGTGCAAACGAGCCCTTTTTAAATCTTTAGAAAAAGCAATTACTAATGACGATACATACATAAGTCCACTTGATATCCTCTTTTAAGGTCATAATGCTCTAGTAGTAGCAATGGCAGTAATTGTGGTGCTAGAGTTAGGTTAAGATTTTTATAGAAAGGGTGGAAGATCCCATATCAGGCCCTTCTAATTGAAATAATTACCCCTTTTTTAAAAGATAACCAAGGAAATTTTTGGATAAATTTTGAGATATTATTTAGTGTTTCGTTGTTGTAACAATAGATTTTGGGGCAGTACGGTAATGTCCGCTTTGAATTCGGAACATCACCTGTTTATAACGAGTTTCGTAAGAAACAACTTCAATGTTAGATTCCTCAATAAACGATGCTGACCTGTTTTTAATAACTGCTCCATAATTACACTCATCATTTTCTTTAGTAACATTCAATATTAAGGACAGTTAGGGAGCATATCCAAGATGCAAATTCGCCAACTCGCACAGCTAATAAATCGAACCCCACTTTTTTCTATCTTGCATGTAACAAGCAAAGACACTCTAACAGAGAAAAAGATAGAAATACAGCTTGCCAAAAGTAAAAGTGAGCAAGAAAGTTTATAGAAATATGCAAAGTGCAAATATCATGGAAGTATTCAGAAAAAATAGAAAGAATTTTAAGGAATTTCCAGTTTTAAGATAGAAATCAAATTGAAAACTGCGGTATATAACCGACAATTGTTTTTATCAACAAAATGGTAATAGAAAGAATGCTATCTTGATTGTGTGTCGAAACTGAGTATTTAATTTATAGACCCTGTTCTTCCAATTTCAAAATTTATTTTGAATGTGAAATAATTGCATTATTTCACATTTATTCAATTTATTTTTGCATTACTTTATTTGATTCGGTCTACATCGAATCAGAGCTGAGCTAGTCTACGAATATGGTGGAACCATTCATAGATAAAAATTGAACAAGATGTGTTTCAATTACGGTTGGTACGCGAAAATGATGATTCCAATTACTTTCGGCATATACGCAGTACAAACTTAGTTTTACTTGCATATCATTGCCATTATAATGACATATTAAAAATTAAATAAACACAAAACCAAACATAAATTAATTTAGGAAATGAAAATATAAGCAAAACAAGTGTTATGCTGGTGTCACAATCAAACAGAAATGGAAAATGTAGATAATAAGTACTGTAGGAATAATGGGTAATGTAGGAATAGGTAATGATTATTATTAATCACTTTACGGAAGAATATGAGTTCTATTTGCATTTATCATCACGTAATTTTTTTGTTTTTTTCGTCGGCTTATTGTATTCTACATACATTTAACTGTAACGTAACCACAAGAAGAATAATCATTATTATTAAATTTACCGGAAAGCTGCTCTTGGTTAATTATAAAAAATCGATCCTCACGGAAACATTTCTATTTCATTTTATATTTATGCGTGTGTCGTTAGTACATCGCATGCAATAAAGACACGTAAATAAATTACCATTTATCTTATGAATAAAACAAAAGATGGATGAATAGTATAGTTATGATAGTGGAATATAATAGAAATATATATGTCATCTATTAAATTCACTCAAATCGATCAATCCCTTCTGCAGTAAATGATTTCATACGTATATCCTGCTCGTTTTTAGTCATTGTCAAATTAATAACCCACCCTAATCATTTTTTTTTATTAATTCAAATCCACAGGCACACCTAATAACTTTAACAAGAGAAACAGAAAAAATTTCACTGTATTCCAAACTTCCTGACTTAATAGGTGTAATTTTTGTTTTCGCGCGCGTGTTGCTTAAATGCATATTTTAATTTTAAATTACTTAAGAAGGATGGAGACAATATAATTTAATGGTTAATACTTATATCACAGTTTGTAACCAGGATATTCACTGAAACAAGAGTTCACCAAATTTCATATTACTATTACTATTAAAATTACTACGAGCTACACCAAATCGATAGCCATTTTGATTACACTTTGTATGTGCGAAAAAGTAAGTCAGCGAAATTCATTCGAATATGGACCAATAGGGACTATAGACCATATATTAAATAGATGTAAACGTCAAAGCATTTGTAGTGATGCCAAACGCGATCTATAGGCCCGACGGATTATGTGGAATTTGCTGCGGGGAAAGGGGATAACTTTGAAATTTTTCTTTCCTTAAATCAATTTATTTCATAGTAAAAAATGATTTTTAATTTTACTTAACTTTTTTTTTGGATTTTATATTGTTATATTTGTACTGTTATATTTCTTTTTATTTTCTTTTCTTTACTCTTACGGCCATTCGATATTTCTATCTTCGTCAGATGTCTTTCGTGTTAATTTCAGTTTCGCTTATTTGTTAATTTTTCAAATTTAAAAATTGACATTCAAAGCGAAATCACGAAAAGAAAAAAAAGGAACTCTTTGTAAAGGATATAAATATCGAAACGGCTGTCAGAGTGAAGAAAAATGAAAAGAAATTATAACAGGATAGAAAATCCAATGAAAAGCTAAGTAAAATTAACTTATACTATCCAATATAAAAAATTAATACCACTTACATATATACAATAATAATGGTTGAATTATTAAAAGAATAATAGGAAACTATGCTTTAGCATCAAATTTAAACATTTCTCTTTTTTAAAAGCACACATTAAACATTTAAACGATTTCCGGATTTCACATTAATCCGAAATCAACAAAAAATCCTTGATTTTAAAACCAAAACTGATTGTATTAAATGCAAAAAATTCAAATTATTTTTATCAAGCTAAAAAATAATTGAAAGGCACATTGCAAATACAAAAATATAAAAAAAGATTCGTAACATATCATGATTGTTATGTTACGAACGTTATGTTATGATATGTTAAATATTTTTTCACTTTCCAAAATTTGAATAAATGTTTAATTATGTATAAAATTTTTGGTTGAATAACAATTCACAGCAACTGCAAATACATATGATCCATAGCCACTGCATTATACTTACCCTAAAGTTTTTCTACTTTTTATAATTATTAAATAAAATAAAATTTTAAGTGAAATAATACATGTGAAATACAACAATAAATTTAACGAAATAATTAGTATTATCAATAAAGGTATGACACTCAATAGTTAATACAATTGAACTTTTATATCAAGTAGGCAAGGTCTACGAAATTTAATTCTGGCTATTTTCTATAAATTTTTTTAATTAGATTTAATTTTAATAACGATGTATTAAAAGTATATGTAGAAAAAGTATAGAATTACACTCGTTGAAAACTACTTTCTGAATCTCGCGGAAATTACTAATTTCTATTTTCGTCACTCGTGTAATAATATACTATTACTCCTATAATTTTTTCTTATCACCATTAAATCATTCATCAGTAAATCATTAAATCATTAGTAAACCAAATAGATGCTCTAGTGTATAGTAATACTATAGTAATCTAATTGTATGGAATCGATGCTCTTACATATATACAATTATAATGATTCAATTATTAAAAGAATGATGGAAAAACATGATTCAGCACTAAAATATAAACATTTCCCTTATTTAAAAACAAAAATTGAACATTTAAAAAATTTCTGGATATGACATCGAAGGCGCTGGGCGGTGCCTCCGTTGATTTTTCCTAGTTTTTCTACAAGTTTTTTTCTACTTTTTGCAATTATTAAATAAAATAAAATTTGAACTGAAATAATACATGTGAAATACATCCATAACGAAATAATTAGTATTATCGGTAAATGCACGACACCCAATAGTCAACACAATTGAACTTTTATATCAAGTTCTAGGCAAGGTCTAGGAAATTTAATTTTGTACTTATGATGGTAAAAATTATCTTTAACTATAAAATAACTTTACACATTAGTACACACTTTAAAAATAATTATGATTAAATCTATATAAATAAAACAGAGAATGGCCGAGTAAGTGAGTGAGTGAGCGACTGGGCAGCCGACCGATGTTCTGGTGTTCGTTTTGTGGCTTCACCTCGGCGATCACGCGTTGTTTAGTTGTATATCGATAACTGAAAAGGATGCATCGCGCGCTAAGACTTGCATACAGTCACACAGTGTGTATGGCAGTATGATGGAGCATGTATTAGGTATTGACGGATGTTTGAATTTTCATTTAAATTTTAATGTATTATTTAAACTTATATTTTTTAAATATAATCTATAATTTAAAGATAAGATAAGATAGATAAAAATAATGGATTTAAAGGATAGAAATTTTGCAACGTTGCCAATAATTTTTTTTTATTTTGCGCTAAAATTTTAAAATTCGCTTATGATCAGTGGCAATTAGATAAGAAATTATGAATTTTAAGACGAGAAATTTTGCGTCGTTAAGTTGCTATTTTTATAATTTTATGCAAAAATTGTAAAATTCACTTATGATCAGTGGCAATTAGATAAGAAAGTGCATTTAAAGACTAGAAATTTTGCGACGTTGCCAATTTTATATATATTTTTTTTCTAAGATTGTAAAATTCACTTATAGTTAGTGGCAAGTAGATAAAAAATTATGAATTTCTTGAATGAAGAGACGAGAAATTTTGCGACGTTGCCTATATTAAATTTTTCTAATTTTGCATTAAAATTGTAAAATACACTTATGGTAGTAATTATGGTTTGGTTGTTCTGGTTCTGCCTTATAGAGAATTCCAATTTACAACTCGGGTCGGGTTCTTCGATTATGCTTTGTAATTCCCATTAGCTAAGTTACAACGTATTAGAAGGAAGTATAGTCCTTTATAGACGAAAACTTTGATATATTACATCTAGTCAATTAATTTAAAAAATTTATATTAATGGCTATTTTCGCGGAGCTGATGCGGAATAAGTTCGAGTGCTCATAGTATTTAGTCCAAAAAACATAATTCAATATACCTCTAATTCTCCCTATTCACATAAATTTGCTACTTTTAATTCACTGTTCTATAGATTGTTTAATTTACATTTATCTAAAGAGAATTTTCAAAGAGAAATAGATATTATAAAAAATTTGGCAATCAAAAATTATTTCTCATTGAATTCAATCAAAAAACTTTATAATAAATATATATATAAATATAAATTTTGTTACAATGTCTTGAACTATAAACTACCATTAAATAATTTTTGTTTTACATTTTTTGGAGAAATCTCTTATAAAATTAAAAAAATTTTTGAACATTATGATTTTCGAATAAATTTCAAAACAGATAACACTTTAGCTGAAAATTTGATACAAACTAAAGACAAAATACATTTTTTATCTAAATCTGGAGTATATAGTTTAAAATGCCACGATTGTATGACTATTTATGTAGGACAAACTGGCAGAAAAATTGAAAAGAGATTGAAAGAACATCAATATTATATTAACAAATATAAAAAAACTTTTAATCAAAATTTATCGTTAGATAATTGTACGATCTTTGCTCATCATATTTTTACGAATATGATGAGCATATATGACAATATGACATTTTCTATTCTTGATGATGTGCACTTGTTACATCAATGTAAAAAAGGTACAAAACTAGATTTTCTGGAAAAATTAGAGATTACTAAATTCAAAAAAGATACCAACTATAATTGCGTTAATATAATTTCCAATTTTATTAACGCAACCAAACCAAACCAAACCTATTTAATTTTCAATAACTTGAATTTCAATAATTAAAAATTTTAAACTGGTTCGCTAAAGTCATTAAATTACATATATTGCCTTAATTTTCTTAATTGTCAATTTGAATTACTTTTCATAAATATTTCTTTTCATAATTATATTCTTGTCATAATATCTGAAGATGGTTTATACCGAGACACGTGTTATATTATGATTTTTTTATATGTATATTGATTAAATATATATTATATAACTTTTTGAGACGTAGATTGCAGAAAATTTTATAATAATAATTATACAAAATAACGTCTCTTTGAGAAAAAATGGAACTTGAATTTAAAAATGCTTTATTTAGTCGAGTCACTTCTTTGATTTGGATTAAATAAAAGTATGTTTTCATAAAATGTTTATAATATTAAAATTATGACGAATTTTCCTATGCAGATTCAGTTATATTCACTTATTCCCAATTACTGACTTATCCTATTTTGCACATTTGCGCGCTTGCATATTGCACACCTTTGCATAAATGGAATTTAGAACTACCAATTAGATTTGGTAAATTTTGCTAAATTCAATTGTGGGATTGTAGAATCAGGTATAGGCTTTAGAAACTGTTTTATGCATTTTAACATTCCATAGCAAATATAAAAATATAATATCACGGTGTATCATAACATTTTATAATAAAATGTTTCGATTCAACCTAGATCAAACAGGTGACTCAGCTACGTAAACTGTATCTATATGTGACGTCTACATTTAACAAGGTACTTACTGGTTATTTTAAAGTATATTTTGGCATTTTTAATCTGAGGTTTGAATCATCACGGTTGGTTTGGTTAAATTGTTGGAATTACTATTGACAAATATTTTTAATCTGTAACGTAAGTAAAAATATATTTAATTATAATTAGATAAAGAAAATGATCAATAATAATGCATAAAATCAACGAAAATTTATCACCCGGAAAATGCATTGCTTTGAAGTTATATTTATTTTATGTCCGCATGACAGGCAAATAGGTAGGAAAATTCATGATGCATTTCGAATTTGATATAACTCGATCGAGTAATATTCCAAATAGTATTTTCCAAATCCAAAATCAGATATGCATATTTCCTTGAATTTAATTTAGATAATCACGTTCGGTGTTATTAAAAGATGTTGCTAATTAATTTAGTACTAAGTATTAGATTAACACCATTTAATTTAACTTTTCTATTTGTTTCAGAGAAACATTTGATCCAATCAAAATTTGACAATATGTTCCCAAAACTAAATCGCCTTCAACGATATAAATTTCATTCCTGATAAGGAATCTTATCTTGTAACCAGTATATACCTATTTAATTTACACGTAGGAAATATTTTTATTGATAGTAATAAGAAAAATGCTAATTCGAAAGCACTGCTAACACCACTTTATTACCATATCTAACAAATTCATTGACGTGGAATAAGTACAATAGAAGATGAGGACTGTTTTGTGGCGTAAACCGTAAGTAAACTTTACTATTCGTAAGTACTGTAGTAGTAGAAATTCTTCTTCTTTCTGTCAATATTTATTCAACTGACTGATATTTGAAATGGTTTTAAATATACCTAACGTTTTCCACCTTTCTAATTCGTTTGTTAAGTGGAGCACCGGCTAATATGGATGCGATATTAGGGTGGAATGCATGATTTGTATAGTAAGAAATCCAAATTTGCAAATTTTTAAAATCAACACCACCTGATAAAAACTGGGTGTTTTATTACTTCCTACCTATTCATTCAAAGTTATACCGATTTTGGCGTTCAATCCCCCGTGTTGTATCGCCTTCAGTGGGTGGCCTACTTTGCAGGCTAAGCTGAAATCAGAAGGACTATTATGTAATAATAGTCTAGTATTATATTAATAATAATATTCTATGTACAATAGAAACATAAATCACATTATTGCGGAATGTGTACATTACATATATATTTATTTGATTCTAATTATTTTTGTTAAAATTAAGAAAATATTGAGTCACGTATTTATTCGATTTATCAAAGAAATGTCTATTGTTAATAATGATATTGAGTGATTATTATTGTTTTCAGCTATTGTTTTTCTCATCTAAATATCAACTAATATCCTTGGAATTGTCATATTTAGTATAGACTACAATCACGATTGTCATTAATGTTGTCGAAATATTGATTTTCCATCAATATTTTGTTCCAATCATAAAAATAACACAACACAACATAATAATATAATACATATTCTCGTCAAATGATTATAGATATTAAAATATAATGTAGCGACCAACTATCCAAATAGAGCTTCCGCTAAATCCAAAATATCTAAGATTTAATCTGATTCTTCTTCTACATGTTTATTATTTAGTTGTTTATTTATTATAATAATATATGTATTTTGAAAGTGATTTTAATCTTTTTATTTAAATTTTCAGGTCACTTTTGTTCAAATTAATAGTGATCGTGGGAACGGCATGGTTTACCATCGCCGTTTTGTTATTTAATGACTCACGTTCTAATGATGTTATTGATAATAATAGTAATCATAATCAACCAATTGCCAAAGCATTTCACCAACGACATCGAATTCAACAACATCGAAAAAGGATCGATAATGAGGTATGTGTACAATAATATAAACAGTTCAATGGAAAACCATCAATATTTGTAGAGTTCTGCTTAATTTTCTGAAATTTCTCTCCTAGATTAACGACCAACAAATAACAGAACGCCCGAATGATAATGAACTACCCGATGCCGATGCTGGACCAGTTATGCCGTTTAAACAAGCGAATGAAAATAATGAAAAAGATGAAGATGATCCAGACAACATACCACCACCACAACCGCCACCAAATAATGAAGAGAGCCTAGTCCTGGCTCCACCACAGGAACAACCTGGTGAAATGGGAAAAGCAGTTATTTTGCCTACTAATTTAACTGGTAGATATCACAAGACTGAGTTTACACGAACATAGAGCTGACATTTAATGACTAGTACTCAATGATGCAAAGCATACGTCTAACCTTTTAGATCTCGTATGAAGCGAAGTGAATTCTACTTAGCGTCCGCACCCAGCTCATGTAATCTAGTCGTAAACGCGTTTTCATCTTATCTCTCTATATTTACCTTAAAAGAATAATCCCAGCAGCGAATACTTTGCGTAAATAAATTTTTTAAGAATTGTCTTCGAAATTAGCTGACCGCTACACCACGACACCTAAATCCCCTAAACTAGGCCTAGAACCTACAATCTCTTAATTCTGTGTTTCCACCAGAATACTAATTTATTGAAAATGCATTTTTTCTTATTGCAGCAAGTGAAAGAACACGTGTAGGTGTGTATCTATATATGCATATACATTTCGGTTACCATTTACAATTCTACATCCATTCCTCGAAGCAGAAACTTTTCTCAAGGGCGATAAAATTCATCAAACCAACTTCGTTTCCATCCCTTCTTCACCATAGGCATATACATATATTATAAGGAATCTAGTGATCAAGACAGGAGTAATAGGGAAATAGAAAGCCAAACAAAAAGAAGAACAAAAAAAACGATGATCTTCGCGCCTCGCTTATCTTCTTTGTTCATTCGTTTGCTCTTCCCTTCTTTTTGTGATTATAGAGCAAGGGAGGAAATGAGATGAAAGAACTACATAAGTCTTTGTGAGGTGTGTTGTGTATGTGTGTGTGTGTGTCGATTTATGAAATCAATATAATGGGGAAAATCGAAAAGCAAGTAACTTCTATATCTTCTTTTTAGTGTCTGATATTCATCCGCCCATTTCATCCTCATCATCAATATTAGATTAGCAATACGCTTTACTTCCTTCTTCATTTATTTGTTGCCGTCCTCTCTCGCTGTCCTTTTCGTTTCCAGTCTTCATTAGTTTTGTTAACATCTCTTTTTCGATTTCGAACATATTTATTTGATTCTATGTTTAGAAATGTTTGGTTTGTTAAAGAAGGAATGGCGGGTACTGGTGCAACACAGCGACCATTTCCGGAAAATTGCCTGTAATACTCGTGGGAAAATCATTGTGTGTGCCAGCAAGAGGGAAAATTAACGGGTCAGAGGCTGATATGGAGTCAATCTCTTGCCATTTTGCTTACTCTTTCTCTTTCGTCCCCTTTCTATCTATACTTACATTCTCTTCTTATCGTTTTCTAAAGAAAGAAATAGGCTGGCTATATGTATATAAGAAAAGACAAACAACACAGGAATGAAGCGACGGCAAAGTTTTAATTTATTTTCCTCACCTTCATAAAAGAAATACAATCCAGCCTATAAGTGGAAAGTTTCCACTTTCTCTTTGGAAGTGTTTAATAAAGTTAAGCACTATATCAAGCCTAATCTAAATACGTTAAATCAATTTAGTCTTGACGTGATAGGTTGACGTACCTATCATAAATGAAGGAATAGTATAGATAGCCAACTATGTTAAATTTTATGTTGTTGTCGCAGACATGCGATCGGACCATGAACTAATTGTGTATAAGCGCTAATATGATTATTTCAAATTTGTTTTTTTTTTGTTTGCATTTAATATCTTTTCAATTCAGTCGGTCGACTGAATCGGAAATGTTCATAGAAAATTGCAAGAAATTAATAAAACACATTAGTATAATAAATCGTTATAACCATATTCAACTTAACATGCATTCAAGTCAGACACACAGCATTTTCCAATTTTGTAGTTAGAGATCCTGTAAATTGAAAAACTAAAAAATAGCATCAAACGTAACAGTAATAATTAAATAGCTTCTAATTAAAATTTAAGATTTGTTCAATTTTGTACCAAATGAATTTACTACAAAGGTAAATTACAAATCGCGTCTCAAAACAAATGAAATTGTCAAAATGTCAATTCTAACAAAAACAAAAAATTAAAGGAAATATCAAAATAGAAACACAAGTCATTAATACTGGTGACCACAATGATTACAGCCATGTAATCAATGAACAATTAACTAGATTTCAGAACTGGTCTAATGCAAGAATAAGTTGCTAGGCTATGGTACCTATTAAAGTAACTAGCTCATAGCTGACCCTAATGAATTACATATTATCTAAACATAGACATGTTCGAAAACCGTTCCCGCAAGCTGTTTTAAATTATGTGAGTCTTTCAGTTCAGTAGAAAACAATCGTTTACAACAACATTACAATCGTACTTTGCTCCACAAAACGTTAATGCCCAATCAGATCTGACTGATTGCAAACAGTTTTGACGCCATGTTAGTACAGATCTACAGTAGAAAACTAGGCCTTTTTGATGCAAAAAAGTTCAAATAAAAATAGACATTTGTATGTCTTTTCAGTTCCATCACTTTAATCTGTCATCATAATATACCGAAACATGAGAGATATATGGTAAGCGTTAAATGCATGAGCATTATTAAAATATCCTGTATTTAAAGATCTGCGCAAGCACATATAGCCGATTTATATAAAGATACTTTATTAAAATATATCTGCTTTTATTTAAATAACACAAATGATGGATTTTTTAACGGATTTTATTAATTTATTAACGGTTTTATTAACGATCGGCTTGGAAATATCAAACTGACAAATAAACTGCAGATAAAATATTTTTCTCAATTTTTAAACTTGAGAATAAGGACACCACTCGTACTAAATCAAAATCACTAATAAAATTCAAAAAAACATTTGCCATAACACGATATCAGTGCCTGTAATAAGGGTCGATATTATTTAAATAAGTTGCCACTTAAATAAAGTTCTTTTAAGAATGATATTTCGCCTCTATTTTTTGTCTCTATTATATACATTTTACTAGCATTATTAATTTCAGGGGCCGTAAAGAAAATGGTCGATGATGGCTGGCTAAAAAATGCATTCAATCAATATGTCAGCGATATGATAAGTGTTCACAGAAACTTACCAGATCCCAGAGACAAATGGTGAGCAACAATTTATCTAATTTGTGCTATTCTTCTGAAAGATAAGAAATTATGTAATTCTTCACTATCCATCTAGTGTGACCATCCATTCATCCTCTTCACCATATTATATTACTCCGTAGGCAGCATAAACCAAGTTTTATGTAATTATCATAGCATATAACTCCTAATAGAGATATGGCAAAAAAAAGCGTTGGTAGCGGTGGTCGTGTTAGCATGTGTTTATTACACCCCTTTACACTGCCACCTACTACTATAATCATTGTCGTAGTCGTGTTCTAGGAAACAACGTTAAGCTGCTTGTCAGGCTGTCAGGTACATTATCCTCCTTTATTTGCCTGGTAGAATTGGTGGCTACGTTAGAAAATTTTCCCTCGCTGTACGTATACCATCTCAACTTCAGAATGTATAAAAGATTTTTCCCTTCACTGCTCTCTTAACTCTTTCTCTTCCGCTCTACTCTCCCTGTTGAAAGTTTGTTATAATATGATTCAGTTAAAACGGGGGAGAATTTTGAACTTTATTTCAGTATAAATAAGACATTTACTACATTTTTAGTAATATGAATGTAAAAGATTTTCAAAAGTTTAGTACACAGGTTTTGGACGATGATATCTTAAATCTATGCGGGCAATTGAGACGAGATAGAGTGGAAACGGGATATTTTATATAGTTAGTTTATAAATTATTTGAAATAATGAATGCAAATTAAAGCAACAAAATGCCACTGTAAATGTCAAAAATTTAAACGTTTTTTTTAGCATTAGCGATGTTGGCTTATTTATTTTCTAACATGAAATAGTAGATTACAAGGCGAGCAGGGAAGCTTGCCATTACAGTTGAGAGATTAGTGTAGTATTCCGAGGCGCTTGCGCTTCAGAATCTACTTTAATATCCTTTACTGCTGCAATCACGACCTTGCTTACCACATTGACGATAGGTATTAGATCGTCTATTATTACTGCTCCCCGACGGCATTTTTATACTTATCCATGTGATAAGCAAGCAACAGCCAGCACCTTTTTTCGAAATGTTGACAATATTCGATGCTAACGACATCTATCCACACAATATCAAACTTCAAACATTAGATCAAAAGATACCTTGGAAACTACATGGAAACTTACCATACCGACCACAACATGGCGCCACATTCCAAAAATAAATATGAAATTTCATTGCAAAAAAATATGACACTAATAATTCACACACAAAATTCAAAAATATAACAATGACAATTGACATCTACAGCGCCATCCACTAGATGTGGATGGCGTTGTGTGTGTTAATGACAAAAATGAGGCCCCGCGGTTGTAGCGCCATCTAGCGGCGAAATTTTGAACTCGTTGTCTGGTTCTGCTGTTGTATATCTACTAACGGTCATTGAGCTGCGAGTAGCTAAAACCGCCATTGTACGACTAATAGAAAATAAATTTTTCAAATCGGAGTAAAAGGAGATCATAGCAAATAAGCCTGTTTCCAAGCTTATTTGAAAGAAATTCTCAATTTCAATCCATTCATTGACGAATTTAAATTATTAAGATTCGGTGGACGTCTGCTGCAAGCAGACATATCATATAATTAGAAGCATCCCATTCTGCTCACAAGTAAAAATCCAATTGTCGAACTTCTTATGAAAAGAGAACACATGCAGAACCATCTCGCCGGCCCACAATAGTAGATTACAAGGCGAGCGGGGAAGCTTACCATTACTGGCAATGCTGGTATGGCAAGCTGACACCGCGCGGCGTGTGTATATTCCAAATAGCATACTTTAATTTTTAAATCAATAAAATAAACAAATAATAATTAAAATTTTTAATAGGACTGGCTAGTGGCAATATTTATTATATTATTTTACATACATTACAAAAATTACACAGGAGCAAGCATGTATTTTTTTTTTGGTTTGTAACAATTTATTTATATATATTTTTATTAATTGATTCTAACAAAAAAATAAATATCGAACTAAGAAGTTGTTTTGCTTGGTTACTTTTGTTAGTAAGTTAGGTTAGGTTAAGATCTATTGTTTTAAATATTATATTTTCCAAATAATGTTTTTTATCATCTAAAAGTACTTACTATTAGTTGCTTTTTTTTAAATTTAATTTCTTTCTTGTATTAATAATTGGTTATTTTATTATTAATTCACTTTCCTTATTTTTCTATTCACTACGGAAGGAGAGAAAGAGTCTCATTCTAGTTAAATCACCCCACATACATAAATTTGAAAACAATATACTTGCCAGTTTCTATGTAACCTTTGAAGAAATAAATACAGCCGCCATTATTTTTCCCGCCTTAGCGGGGAAGTATATTACTTGCCTCTTCTTCTTCTTAAGCAAAGAATAGCCTATTTTCAAACTTTTTAATTGTCAAGAATAAATACATTACATATGCGATTTGGAATAAAAGTCTATTACATAACACTAAAGCAAATCTAATGATATTAAGGGGAAAAAGTGAATTAGTTAAAATATGTGTGTAATTCACACGCAACAATTCTCAAGAAGCAGACATCCCTATGCCGCATATTTAGGTATGGGTATACCAGATCAATCCTACTCTTTTGACAAGTCTTCGTTGCTATGATTACCCATAGCATAGGTTATCGTCATAGCAACGATAACCTATCAAAAGTGTAGGATTGATCTGGTTTTAGATTAGAATATATATTTTCTTCTATCGGTTCCCCCTCTTAATGGTAATGAAACACCAAAAATGTTTAAAAAAGGGAACTATATTGTGACACGAATTCTTGTAAATTTAAACATATGCCGTAGTCACCACATTGGTGAAATTTGGTTCTGAAATAAAGAAATCACTTTTTACTAACATATTACTGAATGAGAATTTTCACAAATACATATTTTCACTGGCATTAGTAATGATAATAATACTAACAATAATATGCAAACAGAAATACTAAACATGACATTTACAGTAATTATATTTCACACTGCCAAAATAGATAAATATTTTAGTTTTAGCAAGTCTTGTTTTTTTATCAATTTTCTATATCTGTCATTCTTTTTCTCCCTTTTCAGTTTTCACTATGAGGATAGAGACATACCTAGCCTAGCATGAAAATTTAAAATGTATAAAATTGCACTGAAATTTTGGCGTGCAAAATTCGAAGTAATTTGCTGCTCTCTCAACAAGAGATCGGCTTTCTCTCTTCACATTTCTATTACTCTGTTTCTCTCGTGCACGTCAGTATGTCTATATCTGTATGTATGTGTATATTCATTCTTTAGGGAATATGTTGTTAAATTGTAATTAAAATACTATGCTTTTTAATGTGTGTTAGCTATGTGAAGGTGGAACGCAAAGGGTTGGAAATGAAGAGTAGATATTTAATTGAAAAAAGTTTATAAAATATTTAAGTCTATTTAAATTTTCTTCTTCGGAAGAAAATGGAGTTTTTTAATTATCTCGATTCGGAGAAAAATTAAATATACTGATAGACACAGGGTGTGGTTTTCTACTTACTTTTTCCGCATTTCTATCTTAATTTATCAAATTCTGGCTGTTCAACTCCAATAATATGTTACTGCTATTGTCTTGGTAGAAAAATAATAAATCCGCATCAGCAGTAGAAAATATAGGCAACGAAATATTAATTTTAACTGGATTCATCTTATCAGATACAGACGTACATGCAACGTATTAGCCAACCTAAACAATAAAGTATCAACGGAAACAGTAACCAACAATTTACGTCAATCAGTCATTTTTCTTGGTATATATTGTCTTTATATATGTAGATACATTTTCCAATCATTTTCTTACTTAGAAAGTTAATTTGACATATGTAAAATGTATAGCTGTAAAGTGCGTTAGATGTTTACAATATTTATGATAGTTGATTTGAATAACCAATTTTCTTTGAATTGATAGTATGTAGATTAAATGTACAAGTTGAAGTGAAAACAGTTCCAAACTAGTCAGATACAGTCTCCCAATTCAATTTCAGATATTTAAGTTATGGGTCGTATAGTCGTATATAAATTCGCAAACTGGAACTGACTAATTTAAAGCCGATTTGATGCATAGTTGCGAGAGATTCTGATTGTCTAGTACCCATTATATATCTTAAATATATAATGACTGTATGTATATATATATACCCAATTATATTATATTGCCCTGAATAGTGGCTCGGTTGAGAAGAAAAGAGACAGAGACAGATTCGTTTTATTGTAACTAGTTATCAGGTAAGTAAGTAAAAGTAAAACAACATCACAGTAAAATCAAGTTACTGTGGATAAAATGACAATAAAATAAAGCAAGAAAAATGGAAATACAATTGCTGAGCTTTCCAAAAAATATAGAGTCGATTTTCTATTAAAATTCAAAGCTGATATAATGTAATATCAGAATTGAATGAATTATTACCATATCTCGTATACCTAGTTAGCTACATACATATAGACGTTTTGAAAAAGAAGAATAAGAGGATTTAACTTTCAAAAGTTTACTAACACTTTGAAAATTTTCATTGTATGGTATGAGAATGCAAATAAATCGAAATTTGTACTTTTAGTACAGAGAAAATGAAAAAGGAATGAAATAATATACAGACATTGTCCATAGTACAGTGAAACCTCCCATAACGGCCACGTCTCGAAAACAGTTTTTTTCAAAACAAACTTTTTGTTTTCCACGAATTGTCTGGTTTGGTTTGATCGCTATGAAGAAACTTTCAAAAACGGTCACCTTCTGATAAAGGCCACGACGACTACATGCTATACTTCTAACCTATCCCTATGTAAACTTACCTCTTGATAATGATCGGCATGTCAACAATAATTTTTTATTGGAATTAGGAGATATATTTTTTTTATTTTACGAGCTCGATTAATTCTTATAATTTGTGTTTAAGCCGTAAATATTGAATTTCATGGAAAGATCGAATTATGGCCATTCAACGTCTGTACTAATTTGAGCGAATTTGCTAGACTATTTAACAAGCATATTTTTCATGTATGTAAACAAATAAATTAAAATCTGTCAAACAAACTATTAGAGAGATATGGCAAAACGTCATTATTAAAGAACTTTATTAAAGTCGCACCACATTTAAAATAAAATCATCCTTCATTAAAGGCATTGAAATTGTGTTATGGCAGGTGATTTGTGAATTTTGATTAGTGACTTTGATTTAGTTCTAATGGTTCGCTTATTCTCAAGGTTGAGAATTGAGAAAAATAATATTTGATCAAATGGTATACAAAAATAAGTGATATAACAATAAAAAATGTCAAATTATTTTGAAAATTCCAAGCCGACCATTGCCGGAACAACCGATCCGTTAATAATGGAAAATAAAAGCTCGGCAGTATTTTATTTAAATGAAGGCAGTCATTAGAGACTTATTGCTAATCTAAATAGAGTTCGACTCTAAACTAACGACTAAAAGCACTTTAATAAAATGACGTTTAATTTTATTTTTTTGGGTTTACTAAATGAGTTTTATTGCTTACACTTTATTGAAAGCTATTTTAGTTCAGATACAGTATTAATTTTAAGGTTATGTTGGTAAAGCAGGTGTATAATTTAACCAAGATACGTAAAAAGATGGATTTTAGATAAGTTAAAAGACTTGGTGCGACTAGTGGAGATATGGTGGAGATACCCGTCGAATCGAAGAAGATATTTTTGTTTTTTTTTATTGTTTCTCGTTACTTCTTTCAATTTTTGTTATTTATATTCAATTAATTATAAAATGTTAACGTTTTTAGTACATAAACAAGGGTTTATTTGATAAATTGTATGTGAAATTTAATTCAAATATTGGCATGCCGCCATAATTATTAATTTTATATATATGTTATTTTCTAACAAAATAACTTTACACCATCAATGCAAAATTATATTGTCAAACCGACAATTTTGGGTTATACATATTTGACAGATGTTCTACGCACACTTTTTTTAAATAAAAGTTGTCTATCTTTTATTTAAATTGCCACCTTTATTTTAATAAAGTATATTTTTTAAAGTTGTATTAACTACGCATGCACATACAAAAAATAAAAGCTTACTTTATTAAAGTGCGTGAAAAATAACAGCTACAATAAGTCTCTAGTATTTTAATAAAGTAACATTATTTAAAAGGTTATGTGCGCAGGCGCATATTTTTAAATAAAGTATGTTTTAGTAATGCTGATGCATTTTACGCCATATCTCTTTATTAATTCGTATTAGAAAAAAAGTATAAATGACGTATACGTAAAAGTATAAATAAAAAAACTACTATCAACCGATATGTAGATCTAGCATATACATGTTAGATGTATGTTTTAGTATGTAGAATACTATGTACATGTATATATTCTACTATACTATTATACGATCATTCTATAATTTTCAATAAATATTTTTTCACTTAGCTTTTTTTGGATTTCCTGTCATGTAACATTTCTTTTTATTTTCTTTGTTTTACTCGACGGCCGTTTCGATATTTCTATTTTCGTTAAGAGTTTTTTCGTATATATTTTCGCTTATGTGATACCAATTTAAAATTATAAAATAAAAATATACATATTTATTTTTTTAGGTAAGTTCTTTTTTACTGTCTTAATTTTGCTCACTACTGAAACAAATAAATGTGTCTTATAGCAATTTTGATTCAAATATTTCGCAACCTGCGCGATGCCGGTCACTTCCGTATAACGGTTACTAGGGCTGACATTTTGGGTGTCCGCTATGGAGATGTTTTACTCTGGAATAAAACTGATCACTTCATACATACGCTGAAGGTTGCTCTTGGCCCAAATATTGTTTCATAATATGTTCAGCTTTGCTTTACTTTTTCGAAAATATTTGTCATCAAATGTGCTTACGCATAAATAATATTATATGTGGTTAGATTATCACGAAAAAACAAATAAAGTGCTCTTAAAATTGTGGCTCTATTCGTGGTCCCCATTGAGTGTCTGTATACGATAGTAAAGTTTAACGGGACTATAGGGATTCACTAGAAAATTAGCTAGCTCGGTTTGAGATTTATTTAATATTATTGTTGCTGTTGTTTTTGTTGTATTGTAGATGCAACAACTTACTACAATTATTGTAGAAGTACGCATACATTAGGAAACGCTTATGGTTTGTTTTTGAAAATTCAGTACTTGGGAAATATTAAGGAGTTCCTTAAATTCCATGCACTTCACATAAACATTCCCGTATAAATTTAAATTATTTAAATAAATTTTCTTGATTTTTTGTGGAAATAAACAAAGAAAAAGTTACTAGAAGATAATTATTCTATTCGGGTTCGCAAGTAACAAGGATAAAACTAAATCTTTATCATATCTCCTCTCTCTTCGAGGTCCTAATTAGGTTTACTATTGGCAATGGTCCAAAATTCAATCTCAATGTGGAGGTGGATTTCGAGAGACTGACTGACTAAGTGAGAGTTAAACTAACTGATATAAATACAGGCAAATACAGAGATAAAGAGTAAATTGCAAGTATTTAGAGTGGCAACCACGAATATAATAATAA
Source organism: Platypus cylindrus (assembly GCA_949748235.1). Lineage (NCBI taxonomy): Eukaryota > Metazoa > Arthropoda > Insecta > Coleoptera > Curculionidae > Platypus > Platypus cylindrus. Next base: position 42,837,240 of record OX456488.1, on the reverse strand, counting down.
TAAGAAGAAAAAAGTTATGGTAGGTGTAGATGTATGATAAGATATTTCCTGAATTTCGATAGTAATACCATACTCATATCCATTAGTATTTTGTGTATTTTATTAGTATATACAGGGTGTGTCGCTACCAGTATTTTTAATTTCAATGGTAGATAGGGGATGAAAAACTGAACGGAAAATGTCTATCTTCAATAGTTGCAGCGATAATCAGAATTTTCTGATTTCTTCAAAAACGTTCGTGAACTGCAGTTCTGTTTGCAGAACTGACCTACGCAATACTAGGTCCTGAAAAGTAGAATAAACATTTAACTCATTAACGAGTTCAATGTCACACGTAGTATAAAATTTCTCTATTTCTTTATATCATATTATTCTTTAAAAGTAAAAACAGGAAACAAAAAAAAATCTACTAGCAGGTTATTGATAAATTTCTTGGGATTGTTATGTTAAAGTGAGAATCGAAAATAAGGAAGAAAGAGAGAACAACAAACTAGAAAAAAACACTCTAGTAGAAACGTAAATTTAGATTAGTTAAATATTGAATTTGGAGCGAGTAACTTTGATTAGATCTGAACTTTTTTGAAAGTGTTTTAAAATATTTTCTAATAGTAGAGTGGGAAAGGGAAAAACAGGAGAGAGTAGAATATTGGGCCAGAACGGGGAGACAATACTAAATGATAACGGAAAAAGATTGATACAGTTTTGCCGAATCAACAATATGTTTATAGCAAATACTTACTATAAGCACAAAGATATACACAAGTATACTAGAGAGATGAGCAGCAAAAATGAAAAATCAATAATGGACTACATAGTAGCAGGAAATGAAAATAGAAAGAACATAGTAGATGTAAAAGTATCAAGAGGACCGGCAGTGGGAAGTGATCATTATATGGTTATATCAAAAATAAAGAAACCATTAAAAGCAGACAACAGAGAGAGAAAAGAAGATAAGATAGAATATGAGAAACTAAAAGCGTATAGACTAAAAGACGGAGAGGTGGCAAAGCAATATAGAGAAAAAATGAAGAGGATGATTGAGAGTAGAAATGAGAAATGGCAGACATTAAGTTTGGAAGAGAGTTGGGAGGAACTCAAAAAGATAATACTACAAGCAAGCTCGGAAGTGTGTGGAAGAATAAAAAGAAATAAGAAAATAAAACAAACGGCATGGTGGACAGAAGAGATCAATAGAAGTGTGAGATTAAAAAAGAAAAAATGGAAGGAATATTTACAAAAAAAAAGTAGAGAAACGTATCAGTGTTACAAGGAGGAAAGGAATATAGTGAAGAAATTAGTATTACAGGCGGAAAGAAACGAATGGGCAGAATTCGGCAGTAAATTAGAAAATGAAGCTGCAGAGGGAAAAAAAAATTCTATAGTAGACTAAGAACAATAAAAAAAGGAAAGACCAACAGTGCTACATATATAAATAACAAAGAAGGAGAAATATTAAAGCAGGAAGATGAAATAAACAAAAGATGGAAGCAATACTTTGAAGAGCTGCTGTCAGACAATATAGAGAGAAACGATAGAAGAGAAGCAGTCAATACAGAGAGAAAGGAAAGCAAAGACGAAGAAGAGGAATTTAATATGGAGGAATTGGAAAAGACCATAAAACAACTGAAAAATGGAAAAGCACCAGGAAGTGACACAATAACGACTGAAATGATAAAATATATGAGGGAAGAGGAAAGGCAGGTAATGCTGGACATTATAACAAAATATGGAAAGAGCAAATAATACCTAAAGAATGGCAGCATGCACTGATAGTACCAATCTTTAAGAAAGAAGATAAGAAAGATTGTAATAATTACAGAGGAATTACTCTATTAAATACAAACATGAAAGTGTTGGAAATGGCGATAAACGAGAGAATAAAAATTAATATAGAGAAAACTCTGGACGAATCACAGTCAGGATTTAGGGAAGGCAGAAGCGTTCAAGACCATATATTTACGATTAAGCAGATAGTTGAAAAAACAAGTAAAAGGAAAAAAAATGTATACATGGGTTTTTTAGATTTAAAAAAAGCATTTGATAAAGTAAGAAGAGATAGATTGTGGAAGATGATGGCAGAGAAAGTGATAAGCAGGAAAATGATTAGCTTAATTAAAAAAAATATATAAAGAAAACTCAAATAGCGTAATAGTCAAAAACAGACAATCAAAAAAATTTAAAACGAAAGACGGACTAAGACAGGGAGGAGGACTAAGTCCAACATTATTTAATATTTACATGGACAAAATAATAAGGAAAGCGAAAGGAAGAACTAGAGGACTTGACGTGGAATGTAATTATATGGAGAGAGTTCAAGTAAAGATTGGAGCATTTGCGGACGATATAATGGTGATAGTATCTAACGAAAAAGAGTTGCAGACAATCATAAATAAATGGAATGAAACACTTAGAGAAAACGGAATGGAGATGTGCAAAGAGAAAACAAAAGTAATGGTGATCGGGGAACAACATGAGATAAAAATCATGGTAGATAAGGTAAAATTGGAGCAAGTGACGAAATGGAAATATTTGGTAGTAGAAATAACTAGTTCAGGAAAGCAAGAAGAAGAAATTAACAGCCGAATGGGAAAAGCAATGAAAGTGTTTTACAGTATCAGCAATACGATTGTGGGAAAAAAAGAAATAACAAGAAAAACAAAAATAAACGTCTATAAAACAATAATAAGACCAATACTGACATTTGGATGTGAGACATGGATAACAGATGAAAAGGAAATAAGTAAAGTCCAAGCGGTAGAAATGAAATGCATGAGGAGAGTAAAGGGAGTGACAAAGATAGAAAGAATCAAGAATGAAGAAATAAGAAAAGAATTAGGAATAGGGGCGATACACAAATACATAGAGAAGAGGCAGTTGGGATGGTGGGGCCATCTGAAAAGAGTGGGACAGGAAAGACAAGTGAGAAGGGTATGGGAACCTAGACCTGGGCAGCAAAGAAAAAGGGGAAGACCTGAAACTACCTAGGATGACATAATAGAAAAGGTATTAAAAAGAAGAAGAATAACGATGAGTGAAGCTAGTAGGATGGCAAACAACAGGAAAGAATGGAGAAAGTTTAGCTTCGCAGTGACGTGAAGCAAAAACGTAGAAGCCTAGAGAAAGAAAAAAAAAAAAGAAGAAAAAAGGAAAAAAAAGATAAAGACTAACAAGCCTACACCAGAAATGGTAGACAGACTTTACGATATATATATATATATATATATAAAGATATATGTTTCTTTGTTTCTTTCATTTTCCTCACTGTCATTCCTTTTACTTCCTCCGGTTTTTTCCCTGTCTGCTCCTGTTGTAGCTCGTTTCTGCAATTAATCACTACCGATCCACTTTTAAATTTTTTTATTTCCTTTATACCTTCTTCACCTACTTCTTCTATCTTAAAGTTTTCTCTTATTTTTTCCATTACATTCTCCCCTTCTGCCGCTTTCATTGTGATTTCCCTTATTTTTTCTAGTGTTTTCCATTCCTATATCTTTTTTGTACCATTTTCTTTTTTCCTTTCAGTGATCGCCGCATATGTCGTTTTGCTTCTTTCTTGGTTTATTGTACCTCCCACTGTCAATTCCAATATTTTCGTTTCTAATTCATCCATTCTGTTTTTAAATTGTTTCTCTATTTGTTCCAACCTTTGCTCTACTTTATCTTTTTTTTCTGGTTTTTGTTTTTTCTCTGCATTCTCTATTTTTTCATACACTGTGGCGGTCATTGTAATTACTATTCTTTCTATATTCTCTATGCTTTTTTCCATTTTTTCCGGAGTTTGTCCTTCTTCTCTTTTATTCTCCTCTTTAAATAACCTACTTTCCCTTTGTATCAGTTTGATTTGATTCATTAACTCATCTGATACTCCACTTAATTTTTTCTTACTATCTTCGCTTTCTTCTTTCCACTGGGACATATCTTTCTGTCTTAATTTTATTCTTTTTTCCATCTTCAACCTCGCTCATCACTACTCCTCTATATGATTTGTTTGCTTTTTCTTGCTCCTCATATTCCTCATCTTCCTCCGTTGAGGTTTTTTTTTTCTATTCTCCACTTTTTCCACTGGTGGAGTTCTTTTGATTTTAGTCGCCACTTTGAATGGATTTTTAGCCTCCATTCTTGCGAGATCAATCCTACTTCTATCTATAATTCTATAATAATATTAAATATTTATCCCAGTATAAAATACAAATAAAAGTTGTTTTTGTTTCTTATCTCGATAACACCGTTCCTGCTTATCAGGTCTGCTTGTTATTTGGAAATTGCCCCCGCTTCCTCCGCTCGGAAGGGCACTTTCCTATACTTATCTAAATTTCTTCCTTCTCCCTTGTTCTGTTTTTAGTTAATATCCTTATAAAACCTTACAGTCTAGTTCGGACAGTGAAAGTGGTCGGACGCTTGTTTACGTTTAAATCGAAAGACGATACATAGATAAGCAAAATATTGATTGTTTGTGTACAGTGATTTGAGGACAATAAAATTTTATTTTATTTTATTTTATTTTTTTTTGCAGTTTTTTTTTTATTTCTTTTAAAGAAAAGGAAAAAGGAATAATATTCTATTATGGAGGATAAAAATCCTTTTAAACCGGCGTCGAAAGTGAAAAGAACGCCACCAGTGGGAAAGGTGGAGGACAGGAAAAGGAGAACCTCAACGGGAGGAGGAGGATGAGGAGGGTGTAAATACATCGTACAGAGGAATGGTGATGAGTGAGGTGGAGGATAAAAGGGAAAAAAGAATGAAAATAGGAGAGAGAGAGGAAAGAGAAGATACTGGAGAAAAGACAGGCGGAGTGTCTGAAGAAATAATGAAACAGATCACATTGATACAAAGAGAAATTTGGGTATTTAAAGAGGGGTATAAAAGACAAGAAGGGATAACACGGAAAGAAATCGAAAAAGGAATACAAACCATAGAAAAAATATTAGTTAAAATGACCGCTACTGTATATGAAAGCACGGAGAATGCAGAGAAAAAACAAAAACCAGAAAAAATAGATAAGGTAGAGCAAAGGCTGGAACAAATAGAGAAACAATTCGAAAACAGAATAGACAAATTGGAAGCAAAAATAACGGAATTGATAGGGGGAGGACCAATAACACAAAATATGAGCAAAAAGACATATGCGGCTATCACAGAAAAGAAAAAAGAGAACGATACAAAAAAGATAAAGGGATGGAAAACACCTGAAAAAATAAGAGAAATAACAGTGAAAGCGGTAGAAGGCGAGAAGGTAATGGAAAAAATTCGAGAAAAACTTACAATAGAAGAAGTAGGTGAAGAAGGTATTGGTAGTGATGAAGTGCAGAAACGAGTTACAACGGGAGCAAATAGGGAAGAAACTGGAGGAAGTACAAGGAATAATAGTGAGGAAAATGAAAGAAACAAAGCCGTTGTTTATAATAAAAAAGTTGAGCAAGGGTATACTGAAGAAGAAATCGTAAATGAAATAATAAGGGAAAATGAAGAAATAAGAAAAATGGTGGGGACTAGAGAGGTGAAGACAGTAATAAGAGCAGTTAAAAAAAATGCCATAGGGAACAGTAAATAATATGTAGAGGACTGGGTAGTAGAAGCGGACAATGAGATATTCAAGTACGTGGTAAAAAAACGAAAATTACTGATAGATTTTACTGTAAAACAGGTAGAGGAATATATAAGGATCGCGACCTGCTACAAATGCTGCTGCTATGGGCATGTAGCTAAGTACTGTGCAAGAACGGTGGTATGCTACAGATGTGGACAAGAAGGACACGAAGGGAAAGATTGTGGAAAAAATGAGATAAAATGCGCCAACTGTGCAAAAATTAAAGATAAAGATCTAGAGCACATGGCAACTAGCAAAAAGTGCCAAATATACAAAAGAAAGGAGGAACAATATAGAAATAGGATAGATTATGGAAGCTGGGAAGAAAAGCAGAAACAAACAAATAACTGAAGAAGAAGTGGGGAAAGGAGCAGAAAACAATGAGAAGGAAAAAGCTAGAAATATGGAGATTGGCAACATGGAATATACGAAGCATAAAGGGAAAAGAAATAGAACTACAAGATGAGTTCCTGGAAAATAAGATAGACATACTTACAATAACGGAAACGAAAAAAAAAGGGCGAGGATTACAAAAAATGATGAAAGGAAGTGTATTTATATACAGCGGAGTGGAAACAGAGAAAAGAGCAGCTGAAGGAGTCGCATGTATGATAAAAAAAGAATGGGCACACAATATAGAAAAATGGGAGGCATGTTCAGAGAAGATATTGACAATAAATATGAAGGACGATAACGAGAGCATTATAACAATAATAAGTGTGTATGGACCAAATGAAGACGACAAAAAGGAGAACAAAGAGAAATTCTGGGAAATGTTAACAGAGGCGGTAGAAAGAGCAAAAGGCGAAATATACATTGCAGGAGATTTTAATAGTAGAGTGGGAAAGGGAAAACCAGGAGAGAGTAGAATATTGGGCAAGAATGGGGAGACAATACTAAATGATAATGGAAAAAGATTAATAGAGTTTTGCCGAATCAATAATATGTTTATAGCAAATACTTACTATAAGCACAAAGATATACACAAATATACTAGAGAGATGAGCAGCAAAAAGGAAAAATCGATAATAGACTACATAGTAGCAGAAAATGAAAATAGAAAGAACATAGTAGATGTAAAAGTGTCAAGAGGACCGGAAGTGGGAAGTGATCATTATATGGTCATATAAAAGATAAAGAAACCATTAAAAGCAGACAACAGAGAGAGAAAAGAAGATTAGATAGAATATGATAAAATAAAAGCGTATAGACTAAAAGACGGAGAGGTGGCAAAGCAATATAGAGAAAAAATGAAGAGGATGATTGAGAGTAGAAATGAGAAATGGCAGACATTAAGTTTGGAAGAGAGTTGGGAGGAACTCAAAAAGATAATACTACAAGCAAGCTCGGAAGTGTGTGGAAGAATAAAAAGAAGTAAGAAAATAAAACAAACGGCATGGTGGACAGAAGAGATCAAGAGAAGAGTGAGAGTAAAAAAGGAAAAATGGAAAGAATATCTACAAAAAAAAACTAGAGAAACGTATCAGTTTCTCTAGTTCAAGAAAGGAAAATACTGAAGAAATTAGTGAGAAACGAAAAAAGGAAACAATGGCAAGAATTTGGTGAGAAAATGGAAAGAAATAGCAATGAAAATAAGGAAGTTTTTTACAGTGTCCTAAGAGGGTGCAGAAAAGATAAAAAGGAAAACAGAGTGCTCATGAAAGACAAGAATGGAAAGGTAATAAAAGATGAGGAAAAGGTGATAAACAGATGGAAAGAATATTTCGAAGAGCTATTGGCGGGAAGTGTAAGTGGGAAACCCAATAAAAATAGCGAAAAAAAGAGATTAGGTGAAGATAAATCTCAAGAAGTGGATAATGCAGAGGAAGGCGGCGAAGAAATAGAAAGGGAAGAATTGGAAAAGACTATTAGAGAACTTAAGAATGGGAAGTATCCAGGGAGTGAAGGAATAACATCAGAAATGATTAAGAATATTGGAGAAAAGGGAATGGAAAAACTGGTATATATATACAACAAAATATGGAGAGAAGAACGCATCCCAGAGGAATGGAAAAGAGCACAGATAGTACCAATATATAAAAAAGGAGACAGAGCTGACTGTAAGAACTACAGAGGAATAAACATAATAAATACAGGGATGAAGATACTAGAGAAAATAATTAAAAACAAGATAAACTATAAAGTGGAACAGACCCTGGAAGAGCCACAATGCGGATTTAGAAAAGGTAGAAGCATACAAGACCATATATTTACTATAAAGCAAATGGTGGAAAAGGCAGGAAATAGTAAAAAAAATATATATGTAGGTTTTCTAGATCTAAAGAAAGCCTTCGATAAAATAAATAGAAGCAGATTATGGAATATAATGAGAGAGAGGGGTATAGAAAAGAAAATGATTAGGTTAATAAGGAAGATATATGAGGAGAATGTAAATAGTATAATAGTAAATAATAAAGAATCTGAAACATTTAAAACAATGGACGGACTAAGACAGGGAGGAGGACTGAGTCCAACATTATTTAACATATATATGGATGAGATAATGAGAGAAAGTGATAAAGAGGAAAGAGGACTAGTCGTTGGATATAAAAACATGCAAAGGGTGGTTATAATGACTGGAGCGTTTGCAGATGATGTGATGTTAGTTGCGGAGAATGAAAAGAGTTTGCAGAGAAAATTGAGCAAATGGAACGAAGTGCTTAAAAAATACGAGATGGTGATGTGCAAGGAAAAGACAAAGGTAATGGTAATAGGAGAGAAATAGAAGTTAGAAATTAAGATAGAAGAGACGAGAATAGAACAGGTCGATTGTTGTAAGTACCTAGGAGTGCAGATCAGTAGCGGTGGTAAACAGGAAAATGAAATTACGGAGCGGGTGAATAAAGCAATGAATGCATATTATAGAATAAATAGAGTAATAGTGGAGAACAAGGAAATCACAAGGAAAACAAAAATAAATGTATACAAGACCATAATAAGACCGATTTTAACATTCGGATGTGAAACGTGGAAAATGGAGCAAAAAGACATAAGTAGGGTACAAGCTGTGGAAATGAAAGTCTTGAGAAGAGTAAAAGGGGTAACGAAAAGAGATAAAATAAGGAGTAGCGCAATAAGAGAAGAGTTGGAGATAGAACCAGTGGTGGAGTTCATCCACAGAAGGCAGTTGGGATGGTGGGGACATCTGGTAAGAATGAGTGAAGAGAGGCAAGTAAAGAGAGTCTGGCAGGCAAGGGAGGGAAGAAGAGCGAAACGGGGAAGACCAGAAATTACATGGGATGAGGGAATTGAAAAAGCTATAAGAGAAAGAGGAATGAGGCTGAATGACGCAAGAAGAATTGCTTGCAACGGGAAGGAGTGGGAGAGATGCATAGAAAGTGAGGAATAGGAGGATAACGAGAAGAGCTCAAGCCGACACCAGTTGATGGTATAAGGCATATAGAAATATATATATATATATATAAAACTTAAAAATAAAAACTTTATTGATATATTACCCTTAAACCACTATATATAAACAATCAATTCTCTGCTTATCTGTGTATCGACGTTTTGATTGCAGCACAAATAAACATCCGACCACGTTCACTCTCCGATATAGACTCCAAGACATAAGTAAAAAAATAAAAATAAACAAGCCTGACCTTCAATCATTTGTTATGTGGACAAGCCGTTCAACGTTTTTTCCATTACGTCTTTCGTGGCTGTTTCGATAACGGTTGTCTACCGTAGCCTGGCGCGAGCCGCCGCAAAGTACAGCGGATATCAAACGTCTTCTAGCCGTTTTTAATTGTTGCGCAATATTGTGAAATAATTAAAGTTGATTTTTCGAAAAAAGTTATTAAGAAAAGTTGTTTCTATTGATGCCAATACCCCATGCTAGGAGTATGTGGTTAAATTTTTTGACAACCTTTCGCGAACACCCTGTATGTCATTAATAACATTAGTAATGTCTTTTATATTTTCTTCCCTCTGACGGTCATTTCGATATTTAAATCTTTTTCAAAGAATTCCTTCTTTTCGTATATTCACCATGATATGCCAATTTTTGATTTGTTAATTTTTTTGTTTTATGACTGCTATAACAGGATTGAAAATCCAAAAAAAGGCTAAGTAAAATTAACTTATCTTTAAGTATAAGTAGTTAATACTATCCTATATAAAAAATTAAATACGTTAATAACAATAGACGCTGCTGGTTGCTTCCTGATGATGATTAAAATGTTAATGATAATGATGATTGGTGATAAATAGCTTGATGGTTCACTATTCCTTTTTTCATAAAAGGGAAGTTCAAGATAGTCAATATTAATATATCAATATATAATATCAACTTCACTTTAAATTCCCTTTGTTGCAATAAAATGACATTTAACCTGTCATGATCCTAATTTAAAAATTAAGATCATTTATCCTAAATGATCTTAATTTTTATTAAGATCATGGCTATGGAGAACTACAAAAAGAAGGGGAAACGAGAAAAAAAAAGTGGACACACAATAGGTAGCGCTTGAGTAGACTAATATACGTAATTTAACATTGTCCTTATGGGAAATTTTATTTTCTAAATTTTAAGGGAAATCATGGATTTTAATACAAAAAATTTAAACTATGATTGTGTTATCGGGCTATTTAATGCAACAAATCAATTTTCCTTTAAGTAGTAAGCGTCATTGTGTAAGTATTCGAATATTAATATTATACGATTAGTGGCGTAGGAAACGTATTTGTAAATTAGTGTCCGATGGGAGCTTTTGCAACCCGCAACAGAACGACGTCTGTCTTTGTACATTTTAGATGTTAATGTAATGTTACGAGATAATATAAATAATGAAATTAAGTTTAAATGAAAATTAAAACGTAAAAAACAAGACATAAACAAAGTATACAAGTATTTGACTTTTATACAGTCGTTTCCCCTCTTTCTTATAATCATCCATAGTCGTAAGTATGTTGTATCTGCTACCTAGAAACCCCGGCACCGCCTAGAAAATGTTTTTACTGCACAGATGCACATTCAATTTATAAATGCCCTCTATTCAAACTTTTCAGGCAAGAGAAGAGTTTATTAGATAAGAAACTTTGCACAAATTGCTTATCGCAAGGTCATACGGTGTCCCAATGTAGTTCAACCAAAAATTGTTTTGCGTGTAATAAGCGCCATTATACTTTGTTACACCATAACACCACTCACCTCACTCTCCTCATCTCTTCATGCGACTACTACATTTACTCGCAATCTGAACCAATTGATTACCGATCAAGAAGCTCAGCCACGAGCATCTACGTCTTCGCTTACGATGAATACTAGTAGTTTCCATTCACCATCCTTCCAACCACATTGATTAATATTAAAACTAGATCTGGAAAATTGACAGTCGCCCGAGTGCTGTTAGATACTGGCTCTCAGGCCGGTTTTATTTTTGAATCGTTTGTTAAGAAACTTGGTTTGTTACGGATGCAGACCCGAATTCTTGTATCTTGCGTGGTAGACAAAAAATTAATTTTTTCAAATGGAAAGGTAAAAATTCGTTCTTCCTCGGAACGCGGACAACACATCATTCCAAATGGTCGCTTAAGTTTTACCGACATTTCTAGAAAATTTACCACAACAAGCTATTCTAGGTTCCAATCGATGAAATTTCATCCAGTTTTTCTCTAGCTGATCCACAATTCTATGTTCTATCTGAAATTCAATTAATTCTCGGTACATCATTCTTATTTGAAATATTACGCTCGTCGCGATTTTACCGTGTAGCTGATAATTTATTTCCAAGAGTTTCATCTCGGATTGCTTGTGGGTAGCCGTTCAGACATTTGTTCCAAAGTTCAAGCAAATTCGCTACGAGTTGATTCTTCGTCGGTCGACAACGATGTGGCTCAACGTTTCTGGGAGCTTGACAACTTGCTTGTTTATTCGGCTCCAGTTTCTCAGACGAATGTGTTTCAGGCGACATAAATACGTGTTAACAACGAACACCGAAAAAATGTATCGCCAAATTGATATCACATCGAAAGAATCAAATCTATCAATTAATTTTGTGACACAATACCCCCGAGAATAATAATAGAATCCTCATTTATATCTTGAAAACTATTAGGTACGGTCTTACGTGTTCTCCATATCTACCTCACCAAACAATGGATGAACTGGTGCAGCGGTCTGATTCAGAATTTCCATACGCGTCAGAAATTTTGAAAAATGGGAAATATATTGATGATGTGTTTTTCACACGATAGTATAGGTCAGTTGAAATCTAAAATATTCTATCCTAGCAACAGGAATAATTTCCGTTTCTACAACCGGCAGTTAGAATGTTAGCATTAGAAATCGAGGTTTTCGTTTTATTTATTTCAACAGTAAATTTTTGGAAGATATGAAAACCATATAATCATCAACATCTCTCGTACGTTATTTTAATATCAACTTCTCCCCCTTTTTTTCTGTCTCAGTTTTATCTAGAGTCAACCATTATTAATCGATGAGAAAAGATTAATATGGATTCTCCCTTCTTCCCCTTTAAAATTATTTGACATTACAACTGTACTGCTACTTCATTTAATCTTATTTGCGGTTCAATATTATTAATTATCAGTATTATACTGGAGGTTTAAAGTAGAAGCAGAAGGGAAATGTCCATTAAGTACCTGTAAAGTGGAAACGACCAGGTAGGCAGCAGCAGTAGAGACGCCTGTCTATTTCTATCTATAGAGGGAACAGTATTTCTATTACTAAGATGGAACTCTTGCTTCTTCCTGTTCTTTCATCTCTTATCCACTCTCTTTTTCTCCTAGGAAAGTTGGAAATCACTAATTTTGTCGTTGTTGCTTTTGTTTTGAAAGATAAATCTTTTATAAGCCCTTCTTCTGCGAATTCATTAATTCATTTCTCAATATCAGTTCTAAGTTTCACCAACCACTTTATTATTATTAATATTAATATTATAGTTATGCTACTTTTAGAAGTTGTAGTAATACAATATCTACGATCTGTGTACTAATTCATAAAGACTTGCACATCATTTTTTAATTAATCGATTGAAATTCTACTTCTAATAATAATGAAAAATCACACTTTAAAACACTCACGTTTAAAAAATTATAGTTTCCGAATTTCCCAATTTCATCTGTCAATCGTTAAATTATGACAAAATAATTAACTGCGTTGCCCAATATTGATTTGAAAATTAAAGCGAAGAGCCACTGAAATGTAGTAAAAATATTTACCCGTAACCTCCACAACACCTATCACCACATTCGGTGTGGCCGTTTCGGCGCAAGGACGATTCGGTGTTAGCCGTTTCGTCGTAAGGACATTTTCAAGTTTAAATAATGGATATCATACTGAAAATTATGTTTAATGAAAAAAAATTGGTCAGCATTGACTGCTCTAGTCAATTCCGCTTTCCTTCTTCCATATCTATAATAATAATTATTACACGAGTGACGAAAATAGCGTTTTCTGCAATCGAGAGAACAGTTTACTAAACGAGGTGGAGCCGAGTTGTTCCCGAAATTCAGAAAATGATTTTCAACGAGTATATAACACTATACTTTTTCTACGACCATCGCTATTAAAATTAGAGCTAATTAAAAAGCATACGAGTTTATTAAAAATTGTAGACGGCTTGCATAGGTTTTTATAGGGCAACAGATTCCAATTTGACCTTTCTCTATCTAGTTTGTCTAAAATTGTTGATTCTGATATTTCTGAATTTTGTGAAATTTGTTCTCTAAAGTATGACGGAAAAAAGCATTTTAGAATTGTTATTAGAAGAACGAGATGGCGATCTCTTACTATGTAATAGCTTAATGCAAAATTGTGTAAATAGCCGAAATAAAAGAAAAAAAATAGATCTTTTGTTTAAATTAAGACAGCAAGAAGGCGTTTTTAACAATCTGATTTTAAACCATTTGATGAAAGATGATGAAAAATTTAAAAGTTATTTCAGACTTAATAAAAGACTTTTTTACATTGTTTTAGAGCAACCGAATCCAAATATTTTTGGCGGGAATCTTCCCTTTGCTTAAAATGTTGTAATAATTCATTTTCTGAACCGACTTTCCGTTTTGTGTTTAATTCGGTTATGACATAATGTTTCAGGGCAAACTGATGTGACCTCTGAATTTGAGGCTTCCTGATGAGATGAAAAGGATTCATCTGTATCAATGTGCTCAAATTCTATTTCTATAGGAGTATCTGAAATACTGTTGATGTTGGATATTGTTTGGCGTTCATCTGGTACAGGTTCTAAAAATTGCAATAAATCGAATAAATGCTAATGATTTTTGGTTTTTGCTGCTGAACCAGTCGCACATTTAGGGCCGCTATCGTGATCAACGATATCGCCAGGGTAATTAAAATTTAGGTACGCCCCGCATCATGGCTGTAGTACCTCGTACAAGTTGCGAGGCATGTAACAGCAGCGACTAAGAAGAAGATGGAAATATGGTTAACTGAAAGCAAGAGTGAGAAGGGAATTTTTTTCGTTGTCGAAATATTTGTGTTGAATACATTAAAGTCCATTCAGCGCCGCACTCGGTATGCAACAAACAATTGTAAAGCATTTTTAAATTAATTTAAATTAATAAATTCAAATAATAAACATAAAATGATTAATTATTATTTAAAATAACGCATGAAAAGAAACAAGTGTTCTTTGTATTAAAAAGTATATTCCGTAAAATTTAGGCAATTTACACACGTATACAAATCAGTTTTCTATTGTCGTAAATGTTGTTATTCAGCCTCTGTGCGTCTTGATACAGATGATCTAATAATTTGGCTCCGCCCACGTTTTTTTTGTCTTTAATTTTATTTTTTATTTTTTTTTTGTCTGGGGTATAGACATTATACACATATGAAACGTGAAGTAGTGCCTAGAAATATCTTACGCATTATTTTGTCACCAATCAATGTTTGGCGGCCACGAGGTCCCAGCTCAACGATGGAATTCTTAGTTAAACTATCTTGAGCTGGTTACACCTTCACTAAGTTGGGATCTCCTTGTCGCCAAACATTGATTGGTGACAAAATATTGTGTATAATATTTCTAAGCACTACTTCAGCTTTTATACGATGTCTATGTATATAGACATATAATACCAGTGAAGTTAAAGATTTATACATATAATCTAGTTATCAAATTTATCAAAATAGAATGGACCTAGTTTTTCACTTGAGATGTCCTGTTTATTTATATTCAGTAGCTCACCCAGATTTTCTTTTTGGAAGAACTGAGAGTTTTGAAACTGTATACCCATACTTATAAACGTAAATATAGCAGGGATATTAGGTAACTCATTAATTAAGAGCAATCCGTCAATTGATCGTTAAGTAATTTGTTATCAACATATCAAAACATGTACATTAGTGATAATATATAATTAACGTATCATATTTAACATACATTGTATTACGTTATTCCATTTAAATATTAACATTTTACTAATGTCTGCAGGACGAAATGGTGAATGCGCAGCTACTTAATAATAATGTTGTTTATGTAGTAAATTACAACTTTTCACTCTGCATAGCTTTGTAATTCATATTATGATATGTACGATCTAAAAAATTATTACTTGAACATATGTTGATAGAACCATATAGAACCAGTAGATTCCATAGACGATATATATTCCATGTATAATTTATGTTCTACGTATTATCGTCCCCTTATATATGCTTGCAATATAAAAAAAATCTAGTAATTACCATAAAATTAAAGAAAAAAAAACGCAGGCGTCGCCAAATTATTAGATCATCGGTACCAAAACGCACAGAGGCTGAATAACAACATCTACGACAATAGAAAATTGATTTGTATATGTGCGTAAATTGCCTAAATTTTATGGAATATACTTTTTAATACAAAGAACACTTGTTTCTTTTCATGCGTTATTTTAAATAATAATTAATCATTTTATGTTTATTATTTGAATTTATTAATTTAAATTAATTTAAAAATGCTTTACAATTGTTTGTTGCATACCGAGTGCGACGCTGAATACTTTAATGTATTCAACACAAATATTTCGACAACGGAAATAAATTCCCTTCTCTCTCTTGCTTTCAGTTAACCATATTTCCATCTTCTTCTTAGTGGACTTAATAAAAGACATTTTTGCATTGTTTTAGAGCAACCGAATCCAAATATTTTTGGCGGGAATCTTCCCTTTGCTTAAAATATTGTAATTTGAATCAAAGTATTGTAATGTACATTCTTCTGCAATTATGTTTTTAAGTTCATTAAATGCTTTTTCTTGAATGTCTTCCCAAACAAAAGACATATTGTTCTTCAATAGTTCTCTTAATGGCTGTATTTTTTCTGATAAATTATTAATGAATTTACCGACATATGTGATCATGCCCAAAAACCTTTGAACATCTTTTTTGTTACACGGTTTTTTAATTTGATTGATTGCTTCAACTTTAGTTTCATCTATTTTTATTCCTTCTTTAGAAAACTTATATCCTAAGTATTTTACTTCCTTTTGTGCAAATTTGCACTTTTCAAAATTAAACTAAATATTTTGTTTTTTAGCTATTTCACACACCTTATTCAAAATTTCATCGTGTTCACGAGTAGTTTTAGCATGAATTAAGATATCATCCACATATATTTCAACACCGGGAATATTAAAAATTTCTTTGAAATGTTCTTGAAACACTTCACTAGCAGTTTTTATACCAAACGGCATTCTAAGAAATCGAAATCGCCCAAGGGGGTTCCAAAACAACATAATTTACTGGAAGCCTCATCTAGAGGGATATTCCAAAATCCGTGGGGTAGTATAGAAATGTATACTAGAGAGATGAGCAGCAAAAATGAAAAATCAATAATAGACTACATAGTAGCAGGAAACGAAAATAGAAAGAACATAGTAGATGTAAAAGTGTCAATAGGACCGGAAGTGGGAAGTGATCATTATATGGTTATATCAAAGATAAAGAAACCACTAAAATCAGACAACAGAGAGAGAAAAGAAGATAAGATAGAATATGAGAAAATAAAAGCGTATAGACTAAAAGACGGAGAGGTGGCAAAGCAATATAGAGAAAAAATGAAGAGGATGATTGAGAGCAGAAATGGGAAATGGAAGACATTAAGTTTGGAAGAGAGTTGGGAGGAATTCAAAAAGATAATACTACAAGCAAGCTCGGAAGTGTGTGGAAGAATAAAAAGAAATAAGAAAATAAACGAAACGGCATGGTGGGCAGAAGAGATCAAGAGAAGAGTGAGACTAAAAAAGAAAAAATGGAAGGAATATCTACACAAAAAGACTAGAGAAACGTATCAGTGTTATAAGGAAGAAAGGAAAATAGTGAAGCAATTAGTATTAGAGGCGAAAAGAAATGAATGGGCAGAATTCGGCAATAAATTAGAAAACGAAGCTGCAGAGGGAAAAAAAATTCTATAGTAGACTAAGAACAATAAAAAAAGAAAAGACCAACAGTGCTACATATATAAATAACAAAGAAGGAGAAATATTAAAGCAGGAAGATGAAATAATGGAAAGATGGAAGCAATACTTCGAAGAGCTGCTGTCAGACAATATAGAGAGGACCGATACAAGAGAGGTAGTCAATACAGAGAGAAATGAAAGCATAGACGATGAAGAGGAATTTAATATGGAGGAACTGGAAAAGGCCATAAGACAACTAAAGAATGAAAAAGCACCAGGAAGTGACACAATAACGACCGAAATGGTAAAATATATGGGGGAAGAAGGAAGGCAGGTAATGCTGGACATATATAGCAAAGTATGGACAGAGCAAATAATACCTAAAGAATGGCAGCATGCACTGATAGTACCAATCTTTAAGAAAGGAGATAAGAAAGATCGTAATAATTACAAAGGAATTACCCTACTAAATACAAACATGAAAGTGTTGGAAATGATGATAAACGAGAGTAAAAAGTAAAATTGAGAAAACCCTGGACGAATCCCAGTCAGGATTTAGGGAAGGAAGAAGCATTCAAGACCATATATTTACGATTAAGCAGATAGTGGAAAACACAAGTAAAAGGAAAAAAAATGTATACATAGGTTTTTTAGATTTAAAAAAAGCATTTGATAAAGTAGGAAGAGATAGATTGTGGAAGATGATGTCAGAGAAAGAGATAAGCAGGAAAATGATTGCATTAATAAAAAAAATATATGAAGAAAACTCAAATAGCGTGATAGTCAAAAACAGACAATCAAAAAAAATTAAAACGAAAGACGGACTAAGACAGGGAGGAGGACTAAGCCCAACATTATTTAATATTTACATGGACAAAATAATAAGGAAAGCGAAAGAAAAAACTAGAGGACTTGAAGTGGGATGGAATTATATGGAGAGAGTTGAAGTAAAGAGTGGAGCATTCGCAGACGATATAATGGTGGTAGCATCTAACGAAAAAGAGCTGCAGACAAGCATAAATATATGGAATGAAACACTTAGAGAGAACGGAATGGAAATGTGTAAAGAGAAAACAAAAGTAATGGTAATTGGGGAACAACAGGAGATAAAAATCATGGTAGTAAGGTAAAATTGGAGCAAGTGACGAAATGGAAATATCTGGGAGTAGAAATATCTAGTTCAGGAAAGCAAGAAGAAGAAATTAACAGTCGGGTAGAAAAAGCAATGAAAGTGTTTCACAGTATCAGCAATACGATTGTGGGGAAAAAAGAAATAACAAGGAAAACAAAAATAAGCGTATATAAAACAATAATAAGACCAATACTGACATTTGGATGTGAGACATGGATAACAGATAAAAAGGAAATAAGTAAAGTTCAAGCGGTAGAAATGAAATACATGAGGAGAGTAAAGGAACAAGTGACAAAGAGAGAAAGAATCAGGAATGAAGAAATAAGAAAAGAACTGGGAATGGAGGCGATATACGAATACATAGAAAAGAGACAGTTGGGATGGTGGGGTCACTTGAAAAGAATGGGACAAGAAAGACAAGTGAGAAGGGTATGGGAAACTAGACTTGGACAGAAAAGAAAAAGGGGAAGACCTGAAACTACCTGGAATGACATGATAGAAAAGATATAGCAAAGAAGAAGAGTAACGATGAGTGAAGCTAGTAGGATGGCAAACAACAGGAGAGAATGGAGAAGTGACGCGAAGCGAAAACTTGGGGGCCTAGAGGAAGAAGGAAAAAAGATAAAGACTAACAAGGCTATACCAGGAATGGTAGACAGGCTTTAAGATACATATATATAATATTATCAATTAACAGGTAATTTGCACCAATATCAATTTCATTAACTTTTATAGATTTACAGCAATGTGAAAAATGACTATATTTTCTGCATTTCAAACATTGTTTTCCATAAGCGGGACAATTATTGCTTGGATACGTTTTATTGCAGCGTGAACATTTATTCTTTAAACTAGAATTATACTTAGAGTCTTTAATTTTATATTTTTCAGTATAAAATGATTTACCTGATTTGTTTTTATGATCATACCGTTCTGGACGATGGACGACATCAACTTGACTCTCCAAATCTACACAATTTTGTTGTTGACCAGTTTTCATATGTTTTAATTGTTTTCGTGCACTTTCAGTCATTACACAACACTCTATTGCTTTTTCCAAGCTAATATCTTCTCTTTGTAAAAGTTTCTCTCTTGTTGAATTGTCCTTCATTCCTGTTATCAACATAGTTTTTATCATTTCTTCTTTTAACGTACCAAATTCACATTGTGCCGCTTTATTTTTTAATTCCGTAGCAAACTGTTCTATTGTCTCGTTTGTTTGTCGATAAGTAAAAAATTTATACCTTTCATGCATCATATTTTTTTTAGGCACAAAATATTCTTCGAATTTATTTTTCAGTACTTCAATTTTTTCTTTGTCTTCATCATTTTCAAACGTAAAACTATTATAAATATTTATTGCTTCTTGACACATTAAATGCAATAATTGAGCACATTGTATATTCTTATTCTTCTTAAATAATTCGGTGCAACTGTATAAATCTCAAATCGTTGTCGCCAATTTCTCCATCCTTCAGATAAGTTTCCTACGAAACTCATTTCTTTAATTGTTTTCTCCATTTTATTACTTATACTTATAATCACTCTTTTTTCACTATCTGAATTGAACTACTGACTGCGCCATGTTATATTTGTTCTTATTATTCTTAAGGGATGTAAAAATAAATGATGTTTACTACAAAAAGGTCGGGCCTGAACTGGCCTTTATCTGTTTATTATTCTCTACTTTCATACATCAAAGAATCTATATCTAAAGGGTCTAACAATGGTTTTCTATAATATATGACAACAATATTTATCCAATTACTATTTGTGATAGCAAACATGCGGTGTACGTAATTTTTTGTTTTTGTAATTCTAACAAAGATGGAATTTGATTTAAATTCAATATTATCTATTAATGTATTTAATAATTCTTCTCTCCTGCATGCACCACAATAACCAATTATTAACATTACCTAAATTAAGATTGCTTGTATGATAATATATTTTACTTGTATAAAACAATTGTGATATTCACCTTCATTAATAAAAAATTTAAATCTGGTGCGGTATTTATAAATTTTTCAATGTCTGAAATTTCAAGTATTTTAGATTTTTTTGGTTCATATCCTTTCGACTTTGATTTTAAATAAGCAATAAGTACTCCGAATCTAGATATGTCGATATTTCTTTTTATATTCAGCATACTTCTCAACATCGAAAAGTTAGACCAAAACGTGTTGCTTTTTTTGCTTTACTCAAAGTAAGCAAGTAAAATTTTTTCGGTTATTGCATTTATGTTATTTGCTGATACCTATTCAACAAATTTTTTATACTCCCTTACGTAAATTGGACGAGATTTTTGAGGAACTAAATTCTCAGATGAGCTTTCTGCTATCTGCCTTATGTTAGGAGGAGTACAACTTAATTCGTCACTCATATTGAAATGTGGAAGTACTTCACTTGAATGTAAAATACAATAGAAAGAAAAATTACTGTTGAAATGATAAACTTCCACAGCCCACTAGAATTAATTATAAGAGAGAATTTATTAGGAAATTTATTTCGACATAATACAAGTATTTTTGGCAACGCATATAATTGATTTAATGTAACTAGTAATTAATCAAATTATAAAAAGTAAATATATTATGTCTAATTTGCCTTCCTTAGAATAAGTAATTTCCTACCATATATTATAAATTAATAGTATACAATTTATGTAATAATAATAACAAAAAGAAAAAATCTAGAACTACAAAATTTTATTACGTAACTGTATTTCACAATCACATTTTAAGTCAGATTATATTTAATTTTGCAAGAAAAAGATACAACTTTCAAAGTAAATATTTAGTTTAGTAGTATCGTTGGACTTTTTTCTTTTACGATTTAATTCTGAGGTTATATTAAAATTCATTTTCTAACTTCACTTAATACCACACCACATACTTGAAGTAAAAACAAAACAATTTCTGGATTATTTGTAAATTTGTAAAAATTACCTCACTAGAAAAAATAGCGTTGAATACGCGTGTGAAAAACCGATTTTGGTACTCACTAATGAAACTCACTGCTCCGCAGCTCGTGTTTCAAGTTCAAACTCATTCGTACCAAAAAACAAGCAGTTTTTGACACTTGTATTCAAATATACTATATTATTGCCACTTTTTCTCATAGTTCTCCATACTCTAAACCTTTTCTTTCATGTTCAGTTTCCCTCAGCTTTAAAAATACAATACTATTCCTTCACCTGTTAACATAATTCATTAATTTAATTTTAATTAAAAACAAATTTTTAATTATTCACATAACATTCAATTATACAACACCGAAAATAGAAAAATAAAAAGTAGACGTCACCGTCAGCATCTGTAACATTCTGTTTCTTCTGCTCCCTTTTTTATGTTGTCTTTAATGTCTGTTGCCGCTTTTAAACTCTAATTAATTACTTCATTTTTGAATATATTCTTTTTTTTTGATATGCGGCCTAATAATTGTCTGCAATACAGGGTGTATTGTATAATCTATTCATTTAACAATTTATTTTGATATCATTTTCACGTGCCCAACTGCAGTTAACCATTATTTAATCAAAACGTTAAAAATTCTTAATGTTACTTATTGTTAAATACAGGGTGTTCGCGACATGTTGTCAGCAAATTAAACCACATACTCTTGACATCAATACAAACAACTTTTCTTAATAACTTTTTTTCGAAAAATCAACTTTAATTATTTAACAATATTGCGCAACATTTAAAAACGGCTAGAAAACCTTTGATATCCACTGTACTCTGCGGCGACTCGGGCCAGGCAACGGTAGACAGCTGTTATCGAAACAGCCATGAGAGGCGAAATGGAGCAAGCGTTTAATGACTTGTCCACATAGCAAATGATGGAAGGGCAGGCTTGTTTATTTTTATTTATTTATTTATCTTAAAATTAGAATACAAAAATATTAATAAGAAAAATTGAACATGTTTATTTAGTTATAAGTTATATACCTATATTTAGTTATATACTTTTTAAAAACACTTCAAAATTAAAAAAAAAAATGTAAAAGTTATGTAATGTAAAATAGAAAAATTTAAAGCTTTTTATTTAAAAAAATGCAGAATCTATTTTGAAGTTATTTCTGTACATTTATATATATATATATGTCTATATGCCTTATACCATCAACTGGTGTCGGCTTGAGCTCTTCTCGTTATCCTCCTATTCCTCACTTCCTATGCATCTCTCCCACTCCTTCCTGTTGCAAGCAATTCTTCTTGCGTCATTCAGCCTCATTCCTCTTTCTCTTATTGCTTTTTCAATTCCCTCATCCCATGTAATTTCTGGTCTTCCCCGTTTCGCTCTTCTTCCCTCCCTTGCCTGCCAGACTCTCTTTACTTGCCTCTCTTCACTCATTCTTACCAGATGTCCCCACCATCCCAACTGACTTCTGTGGATGAACTCCACCACCGGTTCTATCTCCAACTCTTCTCTTATTGCGCTACTCCTTATTTTATCTCTTTTCGTTACCCCTTTTACTCTTCTCAAGACTTTCATTTCCACAGCTTGTACCCTACTTATGTCTTTTTGCTCCATTTTCCACGTTTCACATCCGAATGTTAAAATCGGTCTTATTATGGTCTTGTATACATTTATTTTTGTTTTCCTTGTGATTTCCTTGTTCTCCACTATTACTCTATTTATTCTATAATATGCATTCTTTACATTTAATTTTTTAATTCTAATTTCAATTTTCTTCGTCTAATTTCAATCAGAGGAGAGTATGTAAAATCTTTTATTTCATAATAATTTCTATCAAATTGCTTTTAAAGCCA
The DNA here is from genome assembly GCA_949748235.1 of Platypus cylindrus. Classification (NCBI taxonomy): domain Eukaryota; kingdom Metazoa; phylum Arthropoda; class Insecta; order Coleoptera; family Curculionidae; genus Platypus; species Platypus cylindrus. Next base: position 42,814,379 of record OX456488.1, on the reverse strand, counting down.
ACAAAAACTGCTTGGCTTGATGTTTGTCTAGTTTACAAAAAAATTTATTTTATTAATTTCCATGCTACCAAATTAGATAGCAAGTTATCAATTACACAGACAGTACTGTAATGTTAACTTTATTAGGCAATACCTGCATACCACTAATTATTTGGTGTAATTACTGTAACAAATTAGTAATGAGCTTAAGTTTACCAGGCGAGGGCTATGGCTTACCACCCCGCTTGCGCCGGCAATTAATCAGCTATCATTACATAAACAAATGTCCACAACACTAGGCAATAAATACTACGTCAGACAATACAAATTACATTTAACTTTTCACTAAAAGTACAATATCCACATTAATGATTAACTAAAACATCACTATCAATTCAGAAGAAATTTATTAGTTATTCACAGATTGTGTTCAATATGACCACCATTTTCTTCAATCGCATGCTGAGCCCGATTTATAAAAGATTCGTTAACTTTTGGGAATTGTTCTGCTGCTTTTTCACAAATTATTCTTGCAACTTCAAAAATTCGTGCATGAAGTCGATCTTCAGTGTCAAACACTTGATATTCCATGTAGCCCCTTAAATAAAAATCTAAGGGATTTAAATCAGGAGATCTAGCTAGCCACGCAATAAGTCTTCCACGGCTTATCCACCTATTCGGAAACTTTTCATTCAAAAATAATCTAACATTAAGTGTAGTGTCCACTGGCAAGTAAAACTTGCTAGAGTAGATCTCTGAGAGCGCTTGCTACTATGTACACGTTGTAACGCCCATCTGTCGGTTAACCCGTTTCTTCGAATAATTCAGCTTCTTGCTCGGGCGCCACCCTTTGATTTCGCAAGCCTTGCGTCTGCCTCACAACTCCGAAGGGAAAATTGGGGGAAAAGGTTTGTATGAGCAGCTTTTAGACAGTGGAGAAAATAGTCTAGAGTTCAGGAGAGTGAAAGAAAAGCCAGATGAAATGCTAAAAACATCATGTTATAAAATTAAAATAAAATAAAATACAACTCTGATAAATAACAAACTAAACATAAACATACCTGGTAGCTGGGTCTAGTAAAAAAAGCGAAAAACAAACAAGGCGAAATAAATAGAAAAACATAAACTTAAAAACTTACTCTCTACCACTGGACCTCCGCATAATTACCCAATACTAAGGGCAGCAGGCACCACAACATAAACACAGAAACGGAATATTTCGCGGCTACCGGTGTTGGAGTGGCACACGCCCCCCGACCTGCACAATCCAACCAAACGTGATACTCTGGCTGCTGGAAAACTCTCTTGCTACCCAGAGGGGAGGAAAGGTTAGAATCGGACTGCCGGAGAACTCGCTTGCTAGTGCGAAGCTGGAAAGGTTAGAATATGGTTGCCGGAGAACTCGCATGCTAACCAGAAGCAAGGAAAGGTTAGAATCGGACTGCCGGAGAACTCACTTGCTAGTCCGAAGCTGGTAAGGATAGAATCTGGCTGCCGGAGAACTCGCTTGCTAGCCAGAAGAGGGAAAGGAAAGGGGTTTGTTTGGACTGGGTAGGCAGGGCGGCCCAGGCCCCGCCTCCATCCTGGTTCCGATCTCCTTACCTTTTTGAGGTGTTGAAGGAGTAGTCCCGTCGGTCAGGACTGTTTGTTTTCTACAGAAGCAGCCCTTTATGTACCCTTTTGGGTCGCGTAATTCGGAAGGCGCGTAGTGGGGAATGCTAGATGCGCATAGGGGTGATTTCTGCTACAGTACGTATTCGGTTAACAGCTTCTAGTTCAATAATAATCAATTTTTATAGTTGATAATGCCTTGTCTAAGTGATGCAATTAAATGACTTTCGGTAAAGACGGCATGCCTGATTACAATGGCATTGCCTTCGGAGATTATCATAGATAATATTTTATTTTTATTTCATGAAAATCGGTTGACGCAGCACTTAGAGAATGACATTTTACATTAAGACAAAAATAAAGAATAAATCCATTCTATTATAATCTAAACATTAATTTCGGAGCCTATTCTAGGCCAAAAATATATCACAGAACATAAACTAAATATTTGATACTACGGTCATTCATTGGCTTAATTAATATTAATAACATAATCAATACAATATGATTGCTATTGAAAATCTTAGTTTTCTTAAATACACAAATTCTTTCTTATAAACAGTGACCACAGATGGCTCTACTTCCCTTCCCAGCGAAATTAAATTATTAAAACATTCCCAAATTTAGTAACTTCGTTACAACGTTAGCGCAAGTTGACTTGTTTGAGTATTTTTTTTTACTCTTGGAGCAAATACGTGGGCTTGCTAGATTTCGAGATGCAGAAACGCGACAAGGATTGATACTGGCACGATCCACCTCTTTAGTAGATGCTTTAGCTCGTGCATTGGAATTTGAAACGGCCAAAGTTTGACAAAGGTCAAAATGTGGCCAGAATTCAGATTGTGGAAAATGAAAAGGACACCGAACAGCCACGGAAGACCCAGTGCTGCAGATGTGGCAACTATGGGCACATCCGAAGTCGATGCACTGAGAAAGATGCGTCGCCCAATGAACTGCCGGTAAACTAAATAGGGTCGATGCCTTGGGGTGATCGTCGGCCTGTATCCATCAAGCCCCCAAGAATATTGCAGTTGTCTCCTCCGTAAGTCGTCAATCCAGTAGCATTTATGTAGATGGTTTTGTTAATGGTAAACCGCGGGCAATGCTGTTGGATACAGAGGCGACAAAAACATTAATAACGTCCGATATTAATACAAGTAAATTGTTACCATCGAATTGGCATTTACGTACTGCTACTGGTCAAGCAGCTTCTGTACTAGGCGAAACAGATGTTTTCCTATCGATCGGAAATTCTTCTTTTAAACATCGAGTTTTGGTAGCCGATATACAAGACGAGTTTATTGTTGAAATGGACATCATGAACAGTAAAGGTTTAAAATTGGAGTTTCAGCAAGGTATTTTGAAATTGGATAAAAAAGAGGTAGTGTTAAATTATCCGAAAGAAGAAAGATTGGGTGTAATGTTAGCTGACAATTTTACACTAATATGGTTATTTTTGAGAAGGCCGTATTATAATGTTCGAGCCTAATGTTCATGATGTTGAAATTGGTAAAGGAATGTTATCTGCAAAACCGTTAGTACGAGCTATGAAGGAAAATTCATAGCTCGACTATGATTATAACCGAATCAATAATGATTTTATTTTTGTTTCGATAGAAAAAGAAATTAGATTATGTTATTTGACTGAAATTTTATCTTAGATGAATTTTTCGCAATAAGATAAATTAACTCTAATTTTCTCTAAAAATTAACTCTAAAAATTGATTAATGACCAAATTTTAATATTGAAAGATTGAAAATCTGTAAAAATGTTAACTTTAAAATTCCCTTTAAAATTAAATTATTAGAACGCTGCCACTGTCTCTCACAGGAAATAGAGAAATTGTATACTATGTGTGACATTGAACTAGTTAATGAGTTCAATGTTTATTTTACTTTTCATGACCCAGTATTGTGTAGGTGAGTTACACTGCAGTTCATGAACGTTTTTGAAGAAATCAAATCATGCTGATTATCTCGGCAACTATTGAAGATGAACCCCCCCCCCCTGTTTAGGCATTATTGGTCCAGTTTTTCATCCTCTACCCGCCATTGAAATTCAAAATAGGGGTGGCGACACACCCTGTATACATATTTAACATAATTTGGAAGTTATTAATGGGCCAACTAAAATTAATTTAAATTAATCACTAAAAGAAATTAAAGAATTTTTAACCATGTAATAAATGAAACATAAAAGAATAGCCAAAGAATTAAGGAAATAAAAAGGATAAATAAATCACATTAATTTTGTTTCTTTCATTTTCTCTATTTTGACTCTTCTATCTGGTATTTGCTCATTTAGCAAAGTGACTCGATTTAAGCTTAACCACGATGACCCACAACGACGCGGCATCCGTTATCACCACACGCTTTACAGCATTTTCCTCTCATTTTTGTTCTATCGATTCTTTAAATATATAAGAAATATAGTGAGAAGTTGCATACAGTAATAAAAAAAACAGACTCAGATTTAACCATTCTTTATCTCGTTTCAATATATATCTCAATATGTAATATATCTTAATTCTTTGTTAAAAAAACAGAGAAAAGTGGAATATATGAATATATAGGATGTAATCAATGTCTCATTCATTAAAAAGAGAAAAAAAAACAAATGGGAACGAAGAATTCAAATTGTAGGGTGAAATTCACCTACGCATATGGGAGCAACTTGGTACCTGAAACTAATTTTTTTTTTTCTGAAATGATATATATATATATATATATCGTAAAGCCTGTCTACCATTTCTGGTGTAGGCTTGTTAGTCTTTATCTTTTTTCTTCTTTTTTTTTCTTTCTTTCTCTAGGCGTTTTTGCTTTCACGTCACTGCGTCGCAAAACTTTCCCCATTCTTTCCTGTTGTTTGCCATCCTACTAGCTTCACTCATCGTTATTCTCTTCTTTGTAATATCTTTTCTATTATGTCATCCCAGGTAGTTTCAGGTCTTCCCCTTTTTCTTTTCTGCCCAGGTCTAAGTTCCCATACCCTTCTCACTTGTCTTTCCTGTCCCATTCTTTTCAGATGGCCCCACCATCCCAACTGCCTCTTCTCTATGTATTCGTGTATCGCCTATCCAATAAGTACCAATATTTAAATAATACATCCTTATTATATACTATTTTATAATCTTTATTTAAGTTGAATACACCCCATTTTATCATTCCCATTCTGTATTTATTTAACATATATATTATATATATATATATATATATATCGTGAAGCCTGTCTACCATTTCTGGTGTAGGCTTGTTAGTCTTTATCTTTTTTTCCTTTTTTCTTCTTTTTTTTCTTTCTTTCTCTAGGGTCATACGTTTTTGCTTCACGTCACTGCATCGCTAAACTTTCTCCATTCTTTCCTGTTGTTTGCAATCCTACTAGCTTCACTCATCGTTATTCTTCTTCTTTGTAATATCTTTTCTATTATGTCATCCCAGGTAGTTTCAGGTCTTCCCCGTTTTCTTTTCTGCCCAGGTCTAGCCCCACCATTCAGATGGCCCCACCATTCTAACTGCATCTTCTTTATGTGTTTGTGTATCGCCTCTATTCCTAATTCTTTTCTTATTTCTTCATTCTTGATTCTTTCTCTCTTTGTCACTCCTTTTACTCTCCTCATGTATTTCATTTCTACCGCTTGGACTTTACTTATTTCCTTCTTATCTGTTATCCATGTCTCACATCCAAATGTCAGTATTGGTCTTATTATTGTTTTATAGACGTTTATTTTTGTTTTCCTTGTTATTTCTTTTTTCCCCACAATCGTATTGCTGATACTGTAAAACACTTTCATTGCTTTTCCTATTCGGCTGTTAATTTCTTCTTCTTGCTTTCCTGAACTAGGTATTTCTACTCCCAAATATTTCCATTTCGACACTTGCTCCAATTTTACCTTATCTACCATGATTTTTATTTCACGTTGCTCCCCGATTACCATTACTTTCGTTTTCTCTTTACACATCTCCATTCCGTTCTTTCTAAGTGTTTCATTCCATTTATTTATGCTTGTCTGCAACTCTTTTTCGTTAGATGCTATCACCATTATATCGTCCACAAATGCTCCAATCTTTACTTCAACTCTCTCCATATAATTCCATCCCACGTCAAGTCCTCTAGTTCTTTCTTTCGCTTTCCTTGTTATTTTGTCCATGTAAATATTAAATAATGTTGGACTTAGTCCTCCTCCCTGTCTTAGTCCGTCTTTCGTTTTAAATTTTTTTGATTGTCTGTTTTTGACTATCACGCTATTTGAGTTTTCTTCATATATTTTTTTTATTAATGCAATCATTTTCCTGCTTATCCCTTTCTCTGACATCATCTTCCACAATCTATCTCTTCTTACTTTATTAAATGCTTTTTTTAAATCTAAAAAACCCATGTATACATTTTTTTCCTTTTACTTGTTTTTTCAACTATCTGCTTAATCGTAAATATATGGTCTTGAATGCTTCTGCCTTCCCTAAATCCTGACTGTGAGTCGTCCAGAGTTTTCTCTATATTAATTTTGATTCTCTCGTTTATCATCCTTTCCAACACTTTCATGTTGGTATTTAATAGAGTAATTCCTCTGTAATTATTACAATCTTTCTTATCTTCATTCTTAAAGATTGGTACTATCAGTGCATGCTGCCATTCTTTAGGTATTATTTGCTCTTTCCATATTTTGTTATATATGTCCAGCATTACCTGCCTTCCCCCTTCTCCCATATATTTTATCATTTCAGTCGTTATTGTGTCACTTCCTGGTGCTTTTCCATTCTTCAGTTGTTTTATGGTCTTTTCCAATTCTTCCATATTAAATTCCTCTTCATCGTTTTTGCATTCCTTTCTCTCTGTATTATCTGCTTTTCTTGTATCGTTTCTCTCTATATTGTCTGACAGCAGCTCTTCAATGTATTGCTTCCATCTTTCCATTATTTCATCTTCCTGCTTTAATATTTTTCCTTCTTTGTTATTTATCTATGTAGCACTGTTGGTCTTTCCTTTTCTTATTGTTCTTAGTCTACTATAGAATTTTTTTTCCCTCTGCAGCTTCGCTTTCTGATTTATTGCCGAATTCTGCCATTCATTTCTTTTCGCCTCTAATACTAATTGCTTCACTATTTTCCTTTCCTCCTTGTAACCCTGATACGTTTCTCTACTTTTCTTTTGTAAATATTCCTTCCATTTTTTTTTTTAATCTCACTCTTCTCTTGATCTCTTCTGTCCACCATGCCGTTTGTTTTATTTTCTTATTTCTTTTTATTTTTCCACACACTTCCGAGCTTATTTGTAGTATCATCTTTTTGAATTCCTCCCAACTGTCTTCCAAACTTAATGCCTTCAATTTCTCATTTCTTCTCTCGATCATCCTCTTCATTTTTTCTCTATATTGCTTTGCCACCTCTCCGTCTTTTAGTCTATACGCTTTTATTTTCTCATATTCTATCTTATCTTCTTTTCTCTCTCTGTTGTCTGATTTTAGTGGTGTCTTTATTTTTGATATAACCATATAATGATCACTTCCCACTTCCGGTCCGCTTGATACTTTTACATCTACTATGTTCTTTCTATTTTCATTTCCTGCTACTATGTAGTTTATTATTGATTTTTCATTTTTGCTGCTCATCTCTCTAGTGTACTTGTTTATATCTTTGTGCTTATAATAAGTATTTGCTATAAACATATTGTTGATTCGGCAAAACTCTATCAATCCGTGATCATTTAGCGTTGATTCCCCATTCTGGCCCAATATTCTACTCTCTCCTGGTTTTCCCTTTCCCACTCTACTATTAAAATCTCCTGCAATGTATATTTCGCCTTTTGCTCTTTCTACCGCCTCTGTTAACATTTCCCAGAATTTCTCTTTGTTCTCCTTGTTGTCGTCTTCATTTGGTCCATACACACTTATTATCGTTTTAATGCTCTCATTACCGTCCTTCATATTTATTGTCAATATCCTCTCTGAACACGCCTCCCATTCTTCTATAATGTGTTCCCATTCCTTTTTTATCATACATGCGACTCCCTCAGCTGCTCTTTTCTCTGTTTCCACTCTTCTATATATAAATACACTTCCTTTCATCATTTTTTGTAATCCTCGCCCTTTTTTTTTTCGTTTCCGTTATTGTAAGTATGTCTATCTTATTTTCCAGAAACTCATCTTCTAGTTCTATTTCTTTTCCCTTTATGCTTCGTATATTCCATGTTGCTAATCTCCACATTTCTTCATTTTTTCTTCTCATTGTTTTTTGCTCCTTTCCCCAATTCTTTTTCAGTTTTTTGTTTGTTTCTTCTCTTCTTCCCAGCTTCCATAATCTATCCTATTTCGATATTGTTCATCCTTTCATTTGTATATTTGGCACTTTTTGCTGGTGGCCATGTGCTCTATATCTTTACCTTTAATTCTTGTGCAGTTGGCGCATTTTATCTCATTTTTCTCACAATCTTTCCCTTCATGTTCTTCCTGCCCACATCTGTAGCATACCTCCGTTCTTGTACAGTACTTGGCTACATGCCCATAGTAGCAGCATTTATAGCAGACCGCGATCTTTACATATTCCTCTACCTGTTTTACAGTAAAATCTATCAATAATTTTCCTTTTTTACCACGTACTTGAATATCTCCTTGTCAGCATCTACTACCCAGTCTTCCACATATTGTTTACTGTTCCTAAAGGCATCTTTTTTAACTGCTCTCATTACTGTCTTCACCTCTCTAATCCCCACCATTTTCCATATTTCTTCATTTCCTCTTAATATTTCGTTTACTATTTCTTCTTCAGTATATCCTTGCTCAATTTTTTTTTATTATAAACAACGGCTTTGTCTCTTTCATTTTCCTCACTGTCATTCCTTTTACTTCCTCCAATTTCTTTCCTATTTGCTCCTGTTGCAGCTCGTTTCTGCACTTCATCACTACCAATCCACTTTTGAATTTTTTTATTTCCTTTATACCTTCTTCACCTACTTCTTCTATCCTAAGTTTTTCTCGCATTTTTTCCATTACCTTCTCACCTTTTACCGCTTTCGCTATTATTTCCCTTATTCTTTCACGTGTTTTCCATCCCTGTATCTTTTTTGTACCATTTTTTTTTTCCTTTCCGTGATCGCCACATATGTCGTTTTGCTTCTTTCTTGGTTTATTGTACCTCCCACTGTCAATTCCAATATTTTCGTTTCTAATTTATCCATTCTGGTTTTAAATTGTTTTAAATTGTCACTATTTGTTCCAGTCTTTGTACAACTTTATCTTCTTTTTATGTTCTCTGTTTTTTCTCTTCGTTCACTATTTTTTTATGCACGGTATCGGTGTATTTTGCCTAATACTTTCCCTATATTTTTTATTCTTTTTTCCATTTCTTCCCGTGTTATCACTTCTTCTCTTTTATTCCCCTCTTTAAATACCCAAATTTCCCTTTGTATCATTTTGATCTGTTTCATTATCTCCTCCGACACTCCGCCCACCTTTTCTCCAGTATCTTCAGTTCTTCTTTCTCTCTTATTTTCGTTCTTTTTTCCCTGTTATCATCCCCCTCACTCATAACTATTCCTCTATACGATCTATTTGCACTTTCCTCATCCTCCTCTTCCGTTGAGGTTTTCCTTTTTCTGTCCTCCACCTTTCCCACTGGTGGCGTTCGTTTGACCTTCGTCGCCACATTGAAGGGATTTTTATCCTCCATAATATATACATATATATGTATGGTAAAGCCTGTCTACCATTTCTGGTGTAGGCTTGTTAGTCTTTATCTTTTTTTCTTTCTTTCTCTAGGTTTCTACGTTTTCGCTTCGCGTCACTGCGTCGCAAAACTTTCTCCATTCTTTCCTGTTGTTTGCCATCCTACTAGCTTCACTCATCTTTATTCTTCTTCTTTGTAATATCTTTTCTATTATGTCATTCCAGGTAGTTTCAGGTCTTCCTCTTTTTCTTTTCTGCCCAGGTCTAGTTTCCCATATCCTTCTCACTTGTCTTTCTTGTTCCATTCTTTTCAGGTGACCCCACCATCCCAACTGCCTCTTCTCTATGTATTCGTGTATCGCCTCCATTCCCAGTTCTTTTCTTATTTCTTCATTTCTGATTCTTTCTCTCTTTGTGACTCCCTTTACTCTCCTCATGTATTTCATTTCTACCGCTTGAACTTTACTTATTTCATTTGGATACTTATTTCATTTCAATGGAATGAAATGGTATTTCATTCCATTGATATATGCTTGTCTGCAGCTCTTTTTCGCTAGATGCTACCACCATTATATCGTCTGCGAATGCTCCAATCTTTACTTCAACTGTCTCCATATAATTCCATCCCACGTCCGGTCCTCTAGTTCTTTCTTTCGCTTTCCTTATTATTTTGTCCATGTAAATATTATATAATGTTGGACTTAGTCCTCCTCCCTGTCTTAGTCCGTCTTTCGTTTTAAATTTTTTTGATTGTCTGTTTTTGACTATCACACTATTTGAGTTTCCTTCATATATTTTTTTTATTAAGCTAATCATTTTCATGCTTATCTCTTTTTCCATCATCTTCCACAATCTATCTCTTCTTACTTTATCAAATGCTTTTTTTAAATCTATAAAACCCATGTATACATTTTTTTTTCTTTTACTTGTTTTTTCCACTATCTGCTTAATCGTAAATATATGGTCTTGAATGCTTCTGCCTTCCCTAAATCCTGACTGTGATTCGTCCAGAGTTCTCTCTATTTTAATTTTTATTCTCTCGTTTATCATCATTTTTCGATTGTAGCATACACAAGCATCCGATCGCTTTCACTGTCCGAACTAGACTCCTTCTGAAATGATGAAATTTGTTATTAAGACAATCAATAGTTAATCAATTGCTGAACGTTTAAAAGAATGATAATCACTAATTATAAATTTTATTTATTTTACAATACCCTCGTACGTATTTAAAAATGTTATAGTGAAATTATATCTACGAGAATATTACATACTTACGTATTACTTTGGGCAATAAATGTAGTATAGCTAATTGTCTTCTTTAGTATATTAAAGAAAAATAAAGATGTAACAGATAAGACTAAAGATCTGTGATCCATTTTTAATAAATCTATTTCCAATATATTCCAAAAGGATAGACGATTTTCTATTTTTGTAGAACTTGTAATTTTGTTTTATTTTTAATATTTGTGTGAAATTGGTGTAACAATAAGGTTTCTGCCTGCGCCTGTTTATTATTGAATTATTATATACATATGCCTGTATGCATATATACAGATCAGACTCCATTCGTTGTTGAAAAGAGAGAAAATGTCTTTTGAAATGTGTGGTCTTTTATAATTAATGGACTATACTATAAATTATATGTATCAGATAGAGATAGAGTATTTTGGGAATTTTTAGTTTAATGTATGTTCATCAAATTTCATTATATATATATACATATATATATATATATATATAATCTACTACTACTATTGTAGTAGTACATGTCAAACTATTACATTAGTTTGACATGTATTATGTATATATTAGTTTTGACAGGGCGTAACTCTTATCAAATAATATGTACTGCTAAGCGAACTGACGATGGGGGTGAGTTACTTGTTTTAGGGTGTTAATTGGTGTTGTAATATAAAAGACATTAGCTTGTTTCTGCTGATTGGTACGCAACTGATGTTCAATGTGCTCCGGATTGTGACCATTATTTTTGCTTTCAATTCGAATGATTGACCATGATGTAGGTCTAGTTTTTGTTTTGGTTAGTCGTAGATATTCACGTGCTATTATTCGTCTGAACGATAGTTGATCCATGTATGTCGTCGTCTCTTCATACTTGCTTATCATAGCGTGCAGCCGCCAAGAATTACAAACATCCATGTCTAAAAGGTAAGTAAATATGACCCACCTCCATTGCTTTCCTTTTATGGCTACTCGATACAGGCTTATAGACTGATCCATTTGGTCCACACCGCCCATGCCCTTTGTTGTAATTTATGAACAGCCTAGGAATATCAAAATCTACCTTTTGCTTCCGCACATTGCACCACCTTTTTACCTTACCTAAATGATCAATCGAATCAAATTTTGATAGCATCAAAAATATGATTATTATTTATTATTATTTTTAACAATATTATTGCCTTTCCAGTGTACGATTGTTGTTGTATCGTTTTTTGTATGAAAACGATAGTCGCACTCGGCTCTTGGTTGTTTTTTCATAAGGTTTACAGCAGCAACAGGACCTTTCTTGGTCCTATTATCTCTTATTGTACTTGTTGCCCTGAACCCTAAGAGTCGCAAATCATATAATAACTGATAGTTCGTAAAGAAGTTGCCGAAATACAGGATATGCTCGTTGGGAATTATTGGCATCTGTGTTACTAGAGATTTTTCTCTACTAGAGATTTTACGACTCGTTGCTCCTAGAGGATCAGTAGATATTTCGTTAGACTTGCCACAATATACATCGAAAGCGTAGCAGTATCCGTCTGAACTGGCTGCAACCCAATTTCGATGCCTGAATCGTACAGGTTTTCCCATAATATATTGTTTGGCAGGATGACGGCCAAAGTATTTTATCATGAATTCATTCACTGATAAGTTTTCATGAAAGACTCCCCACTGGCATGAGTGCTTCTGTATATGTTCACTGTATGAACCTTATTAAATTTATTATGTAATTACGTCACATCCGCACATGATGACGCTAATATTGCTGAATGTAAATCAGAATATTATAGAAACTTGACCCTTAAAGCACTTTTATCGGGACTAAGAGAACCTATTGGTACTTTTATTAGATGCAATAACCCCAAGTCAATGTCCGATGCTATTAAAGTTGTAAATGATGAAGAAAATATGCGATATTTTCAAAGAAATAGCAATACATTGTATACGAGAAATCAAAATTTTAATTATAATTCGAGATTTAACTTTGAACATTTTATCGTTTGAATTGGCATCTAGGGAATTGTCAACAAGATGCAAAATCCTCTTTATATCCAGAAATCGATTGCGTGACATACATTTCTCGACTAACGGAATACCAAGATCTTCATCTAGACTCCAGTATGCACGCTCGGACGGTAGTTCATGATATCCCGTGAACAGCAATATTCTCACAAGTTTTCTAAAATCCTCACAGTCAAGTTGTCTGTGAGGACTGATGACAGGAGGTCATCAAATGATGTCTATTATTTTGACCGGCATATAACATACTATTTTCCACTATCATGTTCACAACTCCTTCATCAAAAATCTTTTTAATTAACCTCACAGGGCTAGGATAAGTCAATGTTGCAACGACACTTTTTGTCCGTGCTGAATTGCACCGTTAACCTCATGAGTTGTACTATATGTTGGTGCAGTTGTTCTCCACGTAGGTTCGTTCGAATCTTGATCCTTGGATCTTTTTCGACGTCCGCGGCAATGTGATAGCGGCTCATAATCACTATCATCCCAATCTGCGACATCATGATCTGGCCGGCGAGGAATCACCTCTACTGTACTTAGCACATCCTTTGAAAAAGTTAAATTTCTCAGATCACCATCATTTCCTTCTTCTTCGTCACTTACGACTGTAATATTAGGTGGCAACAATACTACGTCGTACTCCAAACCATCATTACACATCATCCATTATTGATTCAAGAACTTCTTCCAATTTTACAAAGTCATTTTGGCTTGTAGATACGCGAAGGTTCGACATTGTAGAGTAACTTTACAGGTAAATAATGCCTGTAAAATATTAATACATAAGTGACCATTGTACCTACCCAGGTACAGTAAACAAAAGTGAACCATTTATGGCTTTATTGATATAAATTATTTCTAATATGGTATCATACGTTTCAATATAAACCAACAATAGTATAATTAACAAAATATCTGAATATTTCATAATACATAAGTTATGAATATCTTCATACAACATTTATTCTTAGTTCTATTCTGGTTAAATACAATATTCTTAATATTATTATTATTCTTGCAATTATCATCATACATTTATTTTAATAACTATTATTATAATATTATATAAATTAAGCATTTTTAGAATTGATTATTTTGCTTAATAGCAATTCCTACAATGGATTATTGCAGTTAAACCAGGATGTTCCAAATCATAATGAACCCCAATGAGTTCATTAGCTTGAGGAATAATTCGGACGGTTCCGGATATAATCGGCAATAACCCATAATCGATCGTCGATCGAAGGTGGGAAATGAATATTCAATAAAAAGGGTATAAACTACTTTTGGACTATCAATCTTCAAATTTCTAGTTAAGAAACAGTTAAGTCAGAAAATAGTTTATATTAATTAAATTTTGTTGAAAAGATAAATAAAATAGATTTCTTGTTCTACAATCAAATTTTTACTACTAATAAAAAATCGTGAGAATATCCGTTAAAATCATTATTGAATAAATTAACGGGAGAAGCGAAAAAATTAAATTGTTCAGGTACAATTAAAACTTTAGCGGATTTTAAAAATATACTTAAAGAAAAATTTTCTGAAAAAAAAGACGAAGCTTGTTTAAATAAAGATTTAATTAACCTTGTACAACGACCTAATCAAACTGCTAGAGAATTTCATAAAGAATGCACGACCTTATTAAATTTATTATGTAATTACGTCACATCCGCACATGATGACGCTAATATTGCTGAATGTAAATCAGAATATTATATAAACTTGACTCTTAAAACATTTTTATCGGGACTAAGAGAACCTATTGGTACTTTTATTAGATGCAATAACCCCAAGTCAATGTCCGATGCTATTAAAGTTGTAAATGATGAAGAAAATATGCGATATTTTCAAAGAAATAGCAATACATTGTATACGAGAAATCAAAATTTTAATTATAATTCGAGATTCTACCCTAACAATAATTTTCAAAAACAACCAAATGTACGGGCATTTATCTCTAATAGACCCCGTAGCCCAGATTTCAACCTTAGACCTAGAGCACCCGCGATCCAATAGCATAACCATACAAACAAACTTCTTCCTGCAATAACCTACCCTAATAGAATGAATCAGACTTATGCACCTCAATTATCTCTCAATTACGTAACACGCACACCACTAAGCGAGTTAATAGCAAATTTACCAGCTACGATTCCAAACGATGCAACTGCAGAAATCAACCCCAGTCAAATATGGAACCGGTGATTGAAGTAATGGACACAGACAACTTAAATTTAATCCAGTTAATATCTCTAAATAGTTCAGACTGTAATGAACTCCCGTACATTATAATTCCGGAATATAATATAAAATTACTTATAGATTCAGGTTGTACTAATTATTTATTATATATAATATTACGATTTTACTATTTATTAACCCTGATATTGCGCATAAGTATATGAAAAATTTTTTGAAACATTATCCATTTACAGTATTAACCATATTTTAAAAGTATACCCGTAAATTTAGTACTACTATGCCTGTATCTAAAATATTTAACGTTTCGTAAAAAATACAATTAAAATTATTCTTATTCAAATTTCATAGCATATTTCACGGACTAATTGGTATAGATAATTTAAAATTACTTCGAGCCAAAAATAGATTTAGAAAAAGGATTTCTAATAACACTTTCTGCAAAAATTAAATTATTATATCAAAATACAGAAGTTAGCTCTAATTGCATCACGATTTCACCACGTTGCAAACAAATAATTAAAGTAAGAACATCAATTGAAAATGGAGAAATTATTATTCCATGCCAAGAAATTCAAAATTGTGAAATTTCCGAATTTTTAACTATAGCACACGATGGTACAGCATATACCACTATTTTAAATATTAAAAGTAACAGATTACTATAGATTTTTCTCAACCGTTAAAAACAGAAAATTTTTGCAGATGTGGAAATCAAAATATCCAAATGAATAATTTAGAAAATACAAGAACTCAATCAAAGTTAAATACATCGTTAATTCGGATTGATCATTTAAATATATATATATATGTATCTTGAAGCCTTTCTACCCTCGAATGGTGTAGGCTTGTTAGTCTTTATCTTTTTTTTTTTTCCTTTTTTTTTTTTTTGTCTATGCTTCTACGTTTTCGCTTCCCGTCCCTGCGTCGCAAAACTTTCTCCATTCCTTCCTGTTGTTTGCCATCCTGCTAGCTTCACTCATCGTTATTCCTCTTCTTTGCAAAATCTTTCCTATCATTTCATTCCAAGTAGTTTCAGGTCTTCCCCTTTTTCTTTTCTGTCCAGGTCTAGTTTCCTATACCCTTCTCACTTGTCTTTCTTGTCCCATTCTTTTCAGATGGCCCCACCATCCCAACTGCCTCTTCTCTATGTATCCGTGTATCGCCTCCATTCCCAGTTCTTTTCTTATTTCTTCGTTCCTGATTCTTTCTCTCTTTGTCACTCCCTTTACTCTCCTCATGTATTTCATTTCTACCGCTTGAACTTTACTTATTTCCTTTTTATCTGTTATCCATGTCTCACATCCAAATGTCAGTATTGGTCTTATTATTGTTTTATATACGTTTATTTTTGTTTTCCTTGTTATTTCTTTTTTTCCCACAATCATATTGCTGATACTGTAAAACACTCTCATTGCTTTTTCTACCCGACTGTTAATTTCTTCTTCTTGCTTTCCTGAACTAGATATTTCTACTCCTAGATATTTCCATTTCGTCACTTGCTCCAATTTTACCTTATCTACCATGATTTTTATCTCCTGTTGTTCCCCAATTACCATTACTTTTGTTTTCTCTTTACACATTTCCATTCCGTTCTCTCTAAGTGTTTCATTCCATATATTTATGTTTGCCTGCAGCTCTTTTTCATTAGATGCTACCACCATTATATCGTCTGCGAATGCTCCACTCTTTACTTCAACTCTCTCCATATAATTCCATCCCACTTCAAGTCCTCTAGTTCTTTCTTTCGCTTTTTTTATTATTCTGTCCATGTAGATATTAAATAATGACTTAGTCCTCCTCCCTGCCTTAGTCCGTCTTTCGTTTTAAATTTTTCCGATTGTTTGTTATTGACTATTACGCTATTTGAGTTTTCTTCATATATTTTTTTTATTAATCTTATCATTCTCGTGCTTATCTCTTTCTCTGCCATCATCCTCCACAATCTATCTCTTCCTACTTTGTCGAAAGCTTTTTTCAGATCTAAAAATCCCATATATACTTTTTCCTTCTTTCTGCTTGCTTTTTCGATTATCTGTTTTATCGTGAATATATTGTCTTGAATGCTACTTCCTTCCCTAAATCCTGACTGTGATTCATCCAGTGTTTTGTCGATTTTATTTCTTAATCTCTCATTGATCATTATTTCCAGCACTTTCATATTGGTGTTTATTAGTGTAATCCCTCTATAGTTATTACAGTCCTTCCTGTCCCCTTTCTTGTATATTGGCACTATCATTGCATGCTGCCATTCTCTTGGTATTCTTTGTTCTTTCCATATTTTTTTATACACCTCAATCATTATTTTCCTTCCCTCTTCCCCCATATATTTTACCATTTCTGTTGTTACTGTGTCGCTTCCTGGCGCTTTCCCATTTTTTAATAGCTTTATGGCCTTTTCCATTTCTTCCATATTAAACTCTTCCTCATCGTCCCTGCCTTCAGCTCTGCCTACATTGGCTACCTCTCCTATATCAGTCCTCTCTCTCTTTTCTGACAGCAGCTCTTCAAAATATTGCTTCCATCTTTCCATTATTTCCTTTTCCTGCTTTAATAGTTCTCCTCCTTTATTCTTTATATATGTCGCGCAGTTGGCCTTTCCTTTTCTTACTGTTTTCAGTCTGCTGTAGAATATTTTTTTCCCCTCTGCCGCTTCGTTTTCTAATTTCTTGCCAAATTCTGCCCATTCATTTCTTTTCGCCTCTAATACTAATGTCTTCACTATTTTCCTTTCTTCCTTGTAGCACTGATACGTTTCTCTAGTTTTTTTTTGTAGATATTCTTTCCATTTTTCTTTTTTTATTCTCACTCTTCTCTTGATCTCTTCTGTCCACCATGCCGTTTGTTTTATTTTCTTATTTCTTTCTATTCTTTCACATTGATCATTTAAATATTGAAGAAAAAAATGCGATTTTGAAACTTAGTGAAAAATATTCAGATTTATTTTATCATGAGGGAAATCCGCTAACATTTACAAGTAAAGTTAAGCATTATATAATAACTACGGATGATATTTCTGTTTATCATAAAACGTATGTACATAAAAAGGTAGTCGAGAAACAAATGAATAAAATGTTAGACCAAAAAATTATCAGATACAGTGATTCACCATGGTTATCTCCAATTAGGGTCGTACCAAAGAAAGCAGATGGCAAGCAACAAAAATGGCGAGTAGTAATTGATTATCGCGGAGTTAATAACAAAACCATTGATCAAAAATGGCGTCTTGGATGATATTATCATATTTTCAACATCTTTACAAGAGTATATTGATAAATTAAGACAAGTATTTAATAGACTTGAGAGGCGAATTTCAAAATTCAATTTTATAAATCAGAATTTTTTAAAAAAGAAGTTGCGTGTTTAGGCCATATTGTAACCCCGGAAGGCCTAAAACCAAATCCGGGCAAAATTATAGCCATCCAAAAATATCCAATACCAAAATCGCGTAAAGAATTTAAATCATTTTTAGGACTATTAGGTTATTATAGAAGGTTCATCGATAATTTTGCTAAAATTACTAAACCATTAACTCAATGTTTAAAAAAAGATGCCAAAATTATACATGATGAGGAATTAATTGATTGTTTTAATAAATGTAAAAGTATATTAATTAATGAACCCATTC
This sequence comes from Platypus cylindrus, assembly GCA_949748235.1. Taxonomy (NCBI): domain Eukaryota; kingdom Metazoa; phylum Arthropoda; class Insecta; order Coleoptera; family Curculionidae; genus Platypus; species Platypus cylindrus. The sequence goes on along the minus strand of OX456488.1, from coordinate 42,796,046 downwards.
TAAAGTATCCCGATTTCAATCAACCGTTTAATTTAACTTGCAACGCAAGTAACGTAGCAGTAGGATGCGTACTAAGTCAAGGCCCTACAGGTAATGACCTACCGGTAGCATACGCATCGCGTACACTAAATGACAGCGAATCTTGATATTCTACCGTAGAAAAAGAATGTCGTTGTATAGTTTGGGCTACTAAATATTTTCGACCCTATTTATTTAGAAATTTAATATTATTACCGACCATAAACCCCTTCAGTGGCTTTTCTCATGAAAAGATGCCGGTTCGAAATTAGTCAGGTGGCGTTTGAGATTACAAGAATTCGATTATGATATAATATACAAAAAAGGTAAACTTAATACTAACGCAGATGCATTATCACGTGTAGAGGTTCATAATAATGAAACCAGTGATAGTAATTCTAGTTCAACAGGCGGCAATAATAGTGGGACATCAATAATTTCTACTACGAATATTGCGGTTAATTACGGTGCTAATCAAATTATATTTTCTAGTGTATTACACTGCCCCGCCAGCACTACTAAAATAATTTTGTACGGAAAAAAATCTAAATTTCATCTTCAAGTTTCAAAAAATGATTTTGAAGACAACACATTAAATTTTATTCGGGAACACTTGCAATCGGGTAAATGCTACTACACATATTTAGAAAATTCTGACTATTACGAAATATTCTATGAAATATATAGAGAAAATTTTGCTTCAATTAGAGTTAAACGTTGCTTAAAAATATTAACCGACGTCACCGACGATGGCAAAATAAAATTAACCATACAAAATTACCACGAATTAAAGACAAATCACAGAGGTATCGACGAAACTGTAGAAAGAATAAAAAAAAAGATATTATTGGCCACATTTAAGAGAATCAGTACAAACATATAAAAACGATTATCAAATTTGTCAGATCAGCAAATATGATCGCAAACCGGTAAAGGTTAGTCCAACTGCTACAAGACCATTCAAAATTATCCATATCGATGCACATACACTCGAAAAACAAAAAATTTCTAACTATAGTGGACAGTTTCTCTAAATACGCTCAAATATATCCTTTAAAATCATTAAAGTCATCAAAAATCGCTGATGCATTGTTATTCTATTTTTCGCATCACTAAATTCAAAATCAAATAATTTCTGATAATGGCACCGAATTTAAAAATTCAGCGATAATCCAAGTACTAGAATTACATAAGGTAAATATCCACTTCTATTCTCCTAATCATGCACAATCTAACGTCATTATAGAACGAGTACATTCGACACTTTCTGAACATATACGTCTATTAAATTATCAATCTTCTATTCCAGGACCAATAGATGAAAAAATGATTAACGCTATACTGACTTATAATAATTCAATTCATTCAAATACAAAAATGAAGCCTACTGACGTGGATAACGGTCATATTTCAAACGACAGTCCATTTGATATTAATATAGAACAGATATTAACAAGTAATTACGTCTTAAATCATAAAGATAAAGCAAAAGTTGTATATAATGAAATAAAGGAAAAATTAATTACAAGTAAAGAAAAACTAATTGGGAAAATTAACAGAAACAGAGAAAGCCCGAATGTTTTTGAACAAGGTCGAGACGTTTACGTAAAGCGTCATATAAGGCAAAAAGATGCAAACAAATTCACGGAAGCGTGCAAATTAATAGAACTAAATGAGAACCGGAAAACTGCGAAAACGGCAAATCAAGAAAAAGTGCATCTTAGCAATATTAAGCGGCCGTTAAAACGACGGTATAGCTTTGCTCGCCAACCTAATTAGTACTCTATTTGTTTCAGGGCCCTTAACTTCGTACTGGAGTCTATTATCAAAAATTCTATACATAATGACGATTTATATTTTAATAGGAAAGTTTTAGATCAAGTTATAAATCTGTACCAAATTATTAATTCAATTCGTCTAGATATTGAAAACTCCCTCACATTTTCTAAATTAAAAATAATGCATCTCAGTATCATAAAAACAGAAAATCTTTATAACGAATTAAAAATGCTACAATATCAGTTAGGTCTGGATCGAATGCAAATGGAAATAACCCTCGAATCAACTCTAGTAATTGAAAAAATTATAGAGTTAGAATGTTTTATATATTAAATAACAAGATAATATTTCTTTTACACATTCGCATTACTTATCCAAATTATTTTAATTATTACCATTTATACTCTCTACCGATAAGGAAAAGGGGTCATTTTAAAGCCATTATACCAAAGAATATATTTTTAATAAAAAACGAATTGCGCTATGCGTACTACAAAGAGCAATGCTATCAGCTTCTATCGAACCGCTACATTTATCCTAAGGCTGAACCTGTCGATATCCTGGAAAGTGCCCCTTGCGAAGTCGCTCTTCTCCAGCCCATCTCGAGGAATTCTGCTTGTAATTCAACGAAGGTCAGAATCAGCAGCCCATTATAACACAACTTGAGAAGAAAATATGTGGTTAGCTGTAATCCCAAAAAAAATTGTAACCCAATTAAAATGTACCAATCGGGAAGAAGAAAAAATCGTTCATCGAACGTACCTATGTCAAGTTCCCGATGGTTGTAAAATGATTCTTGATTTCAAACCGTTTATAAACGTTATAAACATAAGGTTATAAAAGATCATCAGCAATTAGTCGTTTTTCCATTTAAGTAAGGAACTACGCAACTATCCGTATTACATTTACAGTTAGGACTAAAAGAAATAAAACTAGATGCACTCCATGAATTGGAACACCACTTAGTAAATTTGCTAACAAACATTTTAACGAATTCTTCGGGAATACTTAATAACACGCCCAGCATATGGACCATCTTAATATACATCACTCTCGTAATATTTTCACTGGTATTGGCTTATTAAAAATGGAAATCAAAAATGGAAACCCGCAATAAGCGAACAAATGCTATGGTTATTACGGATCACTCACAGTACCCAGTAACATTCAACTACCATAAATGAAGTTGAATCTGGTTAGGGAGGAGCTATGAATATCCTCATACAACATTCATTCTTAGTTCTATTCTGGTTAATTACAATATTCTTATTGTAATAAGTATTATTATTATTATTATTATTATTATATATAAATTAAGCATTTTTAGAATTGATTATTTTGCTGAATAGCAATTCCCACAATGGATTATTGCAGTTAAAGCAGGATGTTCCAAATCATAATGAACCCCAATGAGTTCATTAGCTTGAGGAATAATTCGGACGGTTCCTTATATAATCGGTAATAACCCATAATCGATCGTCGATCGAAGGTGGGAAATGAATATTCAATAAAAAGGGTAACAAGCATTTTTGGACTATCAATCGCTGATCAAAATTCTAGTTAAGAAATAGTTAAGTTAGGAAATAGCTTATATTAATTAAGTTTCGTTAAAAAGATAAATAAAATAGATTTCTTGTTCTACAATCAAATTTTTACTACTAATAAAAAATCGTGAAAACGTCGAAACGTTAACTCATAATAAAAATACATTATTACATCTTACCTAAACACTACGGTCGTCAATTCGTATTCGACATTAAATAAATTCAAGTTATTTTTTGCGTTTCAACTAGTTTTTTTCTGGGTATATGCAACTAGCGTTATTTAGTTATGATATGGGCTAGTTGCTTTCGTGAATACCACGGTTTATCCACATTAAATTGTGCATTTTTTAGTTGTACTCGTACGGGTTCGGAGGCGGTTATGGGTTAAGTTACATTATTAAATTAAAATTTGGTATTATGGAATGTAAAATGCTGAGTAGTAATATCAGTTAATTCTAATTTTCAATGCTTAATAAGACACATTCAAAAATTAGTTGAATAGCTACAAAATTCATCCTTCAATGTCTTCGAAAATGTTCTAGATCAGCAGCTACATTTACTAATCCATTTAAATGGATTAGTAAATTGATTGATGATGCATTTAAATGGATTAGTAAATCCATAAAAATTTGTTAATGACTAAATGTTAATATTAAAAAATAGAAAATCTGCAAAAAGTTTAACTTTTACATTTATTGAAATTATTAAAACGCTGCCAGTGTCTCAAAGCAAATGGAGATATTTTATATTACGAGTCGACATTGAACTCGTTAATGAGTTCAATGTTTATCTTATTTTCAGGAGTCCGTATTGCGTAGATCAGTTACAATGCCGTTCACGAACAGTTTTGAATGAATCAAAACATGCTAATAATCTCGGAAACTATTCTAGATAGACCTACCTTCATTAACAATTTTTTACTTTGCTTTTCAGTTACCTATACGTGTTGTAAGTATCCTGCAACTTTAAGTAAACATCCTGTATATGTGATAAGCCGTTTTGTTGTGTTCGTTAATTGCAAACCTTACTGCTGTCCTCGACTATTTTTTTTAAACACATTCAGTTAACAATAAGACTTATCACACTTGTATTCACATATACGCTTTACCTTTTGGTGCATAGGTAAAGGACATTTAACACAAAATTTTTCTATTAAATTTTGTTGCAGACGGTTTACTGTCCACTTCCGTATCAAACGACTAATACGCTGCATTGTCACAACATCTATCTGGAAAAATGACAAAAAATTGTTTTAATTCCAATTTTTTTTTTTTTTTATTGAAATATGCCAAAATGTTCGTTAAAAACTTTGTTTATTAAAACAACTGTGGCATCCAAGGCGTAGCCTGTTAGCTAATCTTTTACTTACTAGGAATTCATAATACTGCTGCTAGTAATAGTAATGGTGTAAAAATATGTATCATCATAAAAGAAAGTGAAGAGAAAACACCACTTCGCGTCGACAAGAAGACAGAAGAGTTCTATTCAAACTTTTTAAAACCACATTACCACAAAACGTGGGAGGGGGGTACGAGTGATGGGCTCATGGCGCGGCAAAATTAATATAGCAAGCTAAAGCTTTGGGTTGACCACATCGACCCACGATGACGCGATATCCGTTTTCACTCTACGCTTCACAGTATATTCTTCTCTTTATTTAACATTTCTTTATCTCGTTTTAATATACAGGAATTGATATCTTACTTCTCCGTCAAAAAAACATAGAGAGAAGATAGAGAGAGAGAGAAAATAATAATTTTTTTTTTCTTTTTTAATGAAATGATGAAATTTGTTATTAACACATATATTAAACTAAAAATTCTCAAAATACTCTATCGCTATCTGATACATAGAGTCTAAAGTATAGACCATTAATTATAAAAGACTATAAATTTCAAAAGACATTTTGTCCCTTTTCAACAACGAATGGAGCTCGTTGTGTATCGTATAAGTGTATACAAGCATATGTATAAATATAATAACTCAATAATATACAGACGCAGGCAAAATACTTATTTTAACACTAATTTCGCGCCAATACTGAAAATAAAAAGACAAAAGCCCAAAAGGCCGTCTACCCTTTTGGAATATATTGGAAATAGATTTATAAAAAATAAATCACAGATCTTTAGTCTTTTCTGGTGCATCTTTATTTTTCTTTTACTAATTTACTAAATAAAACAATTAGCTATAATATATTTATTGCTTAAACTGATATGTGTCTATGTAATATTCTCGTAGATAAAATTTCACAATAACCTTTCTAAATACATATGAGGGTACTGTAAAATACATTAAATTTATAATTAGTGATTAACATTAATAATTCCTTTAAACGGTCACCAATTGTTTAATTATTAAACAATTAATAATTAATTAATTATTTAATTTTATTAAATAATTAAACATTTTTCATGATTAATTATTGATTGTCTTAATAACAAATTTCATCATTTCATAAAAAAAAAAGAATAGTTTCAGGTACCAAGCTGCTCCCATATACACATGTGCATCTCACCCTACAATTTGGATTCGTCGTTCTTTTTTGTTTTTTTTTTTCTTTGTAATGAATTACATATTATATATTCAAATATTCCATCTTTCTCTGTGTTTTTTTGACAAAGCAGTAAGATATCAATTCTTATATATTGAAATGAGATAAAGAAATGTTAAATCTGAGTCTGTTTCTCTCTTATTACTGTATGCAATTCTCACTATTTTTCTTATACATTTAGAGAATCTATAGAACAAAAATGAAAAGAATATACTGTGACCCAATTGGGTCGTTGGGGCCAACCCGAAGCTTAACAAGCACTCATTTTTTTCAAAAATGAGTAGAGATAAATTTTGAAAAGACTATATTTGTATACATGTATAGGTATATTACGTTTCTGAAACAAGAAGTCGTAGCTGTACTTTACTTTATAGTTATACTTGGTGTAGCAGAGTTTCTATTTCTTCTGTAGCATGGTAGTATAAAAAATATTTGAAATAATGAAAAGGTTTCTACATAAAAATTTCATGAAAATTAGATAACAAATTAAAGCCGTTTTGTGTACCAGCAATTAATAGCAGTACAAATTTAGAGCTGATACAAAATGAGGTGTGCTACACTAACCCGAGCAAATAGTAAATACAAGAAACAAATTCATGAAATAAGTAATCAAATATTAAAAATATAAGTACATATTAACCTGTTGTAAGAGTACTGGAAAAAGGATGTTTATTCAAGCCTAGGAAAATAGGGAGTCTTCACACAGTTTACTTGTGAACTGTGTACTTAATGGAAATCTCATGAATTTGCATGAATTATTAATGCTTTGCGCTTAATTTGCAGTAATCTGGAAAACTAATCCTCTACTAACAAAATTACTAAAATAATGTTATTAAACTGCTGGTTTGTTCGAGAATAATATTTTACCGATGTCAATTAATATCGATATTGGTAAAATTATAGTTATGTAAATTTCTATCCCCACTTACTCGACGGCCACTTACTGCTAGTTACGAGATAACCGAAATGGAAGTCGAGGATGAACTATGGAAAATCTTTCGAAGAAGCAATTTATTATATCTTGATGTTACTAACTACAAAAAAACAAATTAATTATGAAGGGAATTCAATATAAGATTAGGGACTACTTTCTGAATAATTAATCTTTAGTTCGTATTAAGTTAGATAGATAAAATCATTGTTTTCCACCGCCGCATTTTACCCTTTAAAATAATTTATACACACTTCGTGGAACTTTAACAATTATTGGTTGATAGTAATAATAGTATACGAGTAGCAGTAGACTGACTAGTAACAGCAAATGAGTGCTGTACTAAGTAGTAATAATGGCAAGCATGGAGAATGATTTGAATTTCGTGTCGATTAAATTTAAGTTGCCTTCTTTGCAAATTGAAAGAAATTCGTCTTTTTAAATAATTGTTTGTTGTACTCAGAAGTGAGATTAAAATTATGTGCTTGAAATGCACAATGAACAAAACAGGAATTGATTTAAATCCCAATAGAGCACGAGGTAACAAATTTAGATTGGCCTCAAGATCTACTTAAAAAAGATTGAGGAAATTAACAAGAACATTTGCCTTGAGTTTCGTACTTTTCTTCCTCAATATCGGCTCTCCGCCCTTTCTAGAAGAAGAAAACAACAACAACTTTCCAAAAAACAATGATCTTTTGTTTTTCTCCGCTACTTTCCACTCTCCGTTTCATTGGACTTTTCTCGTCAAAATTGACAGACCAACGTGTGGCATTAAAGGGTTTAAAAAGCAACAATAACAGTAGCAACATAGATCCCCTGGATAAAAAATGCAAACAGCGTTTGTTTTTTATATTTTATGTTTACGAGCGCTCTTTTTTTATCACTTGTATTCAGAAGTTGTTTTTCTACTCTACACAACACGTGTAGAGAGTACCACACATACGTATGGTCCCAATAACAGTGGCGTAGGCTATTGACGTTTCATTTCATCTAGTCGACTCCACTTTTATTTATTTTGAGACAATAATTAATTACATTAATTGATTATCTTCTCTATTATTCTGTAGTAAGTCCTCGTCACACTACTATTAAATCCTTCGAACTGGAGCTCGAATTTAAGCTAGATGAAAAATAAAGCCCCACTGGACAAATTTTATTTTTTCTATTTATATTGCCCGCCCTCGTTTTCTCTCCTCTTTTTTAAGGTGGTATAAAATATCGAAAGTGGGATAAAAGCGTTATTGTTCCACAACCCCTGTTGTCGTTGTTTATTCCTCTATTTCGCTGCGACACATTATTAATTATCTATCGGATTTTAGCTTTATCGCTCAACAAACAGTAAACCCATTGCTTGGATGATGCATAACAAGAAATGCCTTTCTTTTTTTGAAATTTAATCTAATTTTACGAGTTGCTTGGTTACTGCGGGGCGGATATTCTAGTATGTAATATAAATATTTCACTTTTATCTTTCAGTTTCCCTCTAGTATTACTATTATACTTATATATAAGACATAACTTATATATTCAATATATTATATATACATAGTCTCCATTAAACACTTCACAATAGCATCAACGATCATCAGGGTAAACTAATTTTGCATTTACGCTTATAATTTTCACGAATACAAATTTCTCATTAGCAGATATTTAACCTAATTACTAGCAACAAAAATAATGACAACTAACCTAACAACCCCCTTTACCCTTCTTTATTGTCACTTCTATTTTCTTTTATTCTTCTTCGCATACACACTTACCTTTGATGTGATTAAATGGATTAAATTTTGTTCTCTAATAAAAAGTAAATTTAGTGATTACATAGTGGAAATGGAAAACGAAAAAGAAAATGTTGGAGAAATGGAAAAAAAATGAATAAAATAGTAGGGATTTTATTACATAGTAGTATTAGCAGAGCAAAATTGCCCGAAAAATATACTGAAGAAAGAATGGGAAACCTGCAAAAGGTATAGCTGGGCTCAACACTGAATTACTTGGGATGCAGAGTAGCTAGGGACGGATATATGTATTTATTTCTGCCACACACAAACCGATACATAGATACATTTATATGGTTGTCTTTCCGTAGATTCGACCTTTTTAATTCTTTGCTCGTTTGTGTCACAAAAAAGGGCACATCTTACGTTACATTTACGGAATGTAAAATGATGCACTTTCGCTTGTAAATTACATATGGTATGAAGAAAGCAAAACTAATAGTTGTGTAATGATACGGTGCTTTTCAACAAGATACGGAATAGGTATTAACTCCCTTTCTTTTTTTTCCTCTATGTTTAATAGCGATAATTTGACATAGCGAAACGATTTAATTCAGCATTCATAGTTAAAATTTGATTTCCAACAAGCCCCATGAAAAGTAATGATGGAGGCTCGGTTTACATGCCGATTACAAAACTGTGACGCATGTGATTTTCATATTTGTATTCTGCAGTCTTGTAGTTGAAAAAGGGTTTGGCACGGGTTCATCCAGTGTTATACTGCCATCCCTGTATTTGTCGTCAGATTCCAAATTTTACAAATTGTGGTAGCAATTGTTCACAAATATCATATTTTTATATTTTGAAGACCTACGCGTAAGGCACACTTTTAAGGTATATTATGACTCAATTCATATACGGGGCGAACGAAGTAAAAGAAGCAGAGGACGATGATAATTTATCATTATTGACACTTTTACGTCCCTACCTACTGTAAAACCTGATTTTTTTCTTGCATAATTTTCCAGAGATAGAGAAATGGGATACCCATTTTACTAACAATCTAATGGAAATGTGGATTAAGTAATCGCATAAAAAAAAATTAGAATCGTCATTATAACACCCGTCACACTCTGCGCGTGTATGTGTGTGTGATATGATGTGAATTAATAGAAGTAAATGCTGGTAATGGAGAAGATAGATAAGTTGGGAATATATTATTATCAATAAAATCCGACAGAGATAATTACATACTATAAAGTTGGAAGTGAATAAATTTGTAAATATAATACAAAAAAACATAGCAACCGTTCGTTCTAAACAGTTCTTCTTTAAAATCAAAACATCTCATAAAAAACTAAACTCACTTCAAAAGAAAGTCTACAATATAAAACTTTTTTTAGACTTTTCATTCGATAATAGTCTATTTATTTTCGTTTTTATTCTACTTCATTTTCCTACTACTTCTATTATACCTACTCCATCATATTTATAAATTATCCATGCAACTTTCCACCTCACTTAAAGTAACTGCCTTTCTTCTTGCTGTTAAAAATTTTTCTCTATTTCTCTCTATCTCGCTGTTTTTGCACACTTTGTTTATCTTGTGTTGATGGTGTGAAAATCGCGATTTATTTCAGTTATTTTATATAATGTACGATGAAAACCTGTTGGATACATTTATTTTCTTTTTCTCGTCCTCAATGTTGTTGAGAGAGGAGAAAGTACTCTTTATTATTTGAGTACGTTTCAATGCAATATTATTATGTGCATAAAAGAGAAATAAACAAGAGAGAAAAAGAAGGAAATAGTGGTAAAGATGAAAAAGAATAAAAAGGCTCCATTAATATAATAATGCACTTAAAGTTAAAGGAAAAACTACTAAGAAATGTGTCAGATAGAAGAGAAAAGAAGAAACCACTATCAGCAAGTGGATGTGGCACATTGCTGGTAAATGAAAAAATATAAAGCATGAAATTTAGTGTTGCTTTTGCTACGGTAATTACATGAATTAAGAATTTATATAAAAGGAATGAATTAAAATGAAATTCGTTAATCACAAGTTAATAAATGTAGTAAAATAAATTCATATGTAGGGTGGATAAAAATCACGATTTTTTTAATTTTTTTTATAAAGAGATCTTATTCATAGAGAGAATGCTATTCGGAAATAGCATTCTTGTGTTATAGTTATATAGCAAACTTGTGTTCTAGGAATACCAGAAAAGGACAATTACATTAAATTTAACATTTTCTCTTTTAATTTCACATTATTTTTCACTTTTTCACATTATGTAAAATTAGAAACAAATTAGGCGATGAAAAAAGCTGCAAAGTTGGTATTTCTTTTTAAGAATGTTAACACTTAAATAACGTAAAAAGGTAAAAATATTTTAGTTTAACCCTTCAATGCGTAGTGTATCATATCTGATGCAAATAACAAATCTAGTATATAATAGATTATGTATGTATTTTCTTTGTAGTCTACCCATTGTATCTTATTCGATACATAATGATGAATATGCATCTAGTCCAAAATATTTCCGTTAGATGACACTGCACCGTTAGTTAGTTATTTGTTTTCCATTATGCAAATTCGCTTCAGTGTTTCACAGAGTGTTTACATAATATGTGCGTTTTGAATTATTTTAGTTGCAATGATACGATAAAATATTACTGAAATATAAAACAGGTATGCATTTTCACATATGTATAAAAATATGGATGTAATAAGCATTACTGATGTCATTATGTAGGTTTTTGCAATTGTATCATATCTGATACATCATGGAGATAGATATATTTTATATAAGTATTATGAATATTTCTTGCGAACGTTTTCAAATATCTATACTTACATGATGTACGATTTATTTTGTTTGTTTTGTCTTTAGCAAAATAATGAGTCAAAAACGATCTTGGACAGAAAAAGAGATTGAAAATGAAATCGAATAATATATGATGATAAATGGATTTGAAAGTGAAAACAATTTTGAAGTAGATGATGATGAGAGCTTATGTGATCCTAATTATACCCCTCAAATTGAAGAAGATTGTCTACCAGAATGTTATGACACATAAACAATGTATATGTAAATGTGAATACCGATGAACCGGTACTCGATTTATATTCACCAGGTGCAAGCAATATGGAAGTGAATGATTCCGGCTATGAGATTTCGAAAAAATCTAGGAAGAGTGATGAACAAATTCCTGTTCCTTTAAAGAAAGAATCCGAATATAACGTTGTGTGGAAAAGAAACATCTAGAGTTGGGTGAAGAGCAAACGAAATTTTTAAGAAATGATAGATTATCTGCAGCCATTCTAGATTTGAGTACGCCTTATAGTTTTTTCAACTATTTTTTTTCTCCGGATATAATATCTAATATTGTTGAACAGTCCAACTTATTCAGCATTCAGATAGATCCTAGCAAACGAGCGTTTTTGACAAAGGATGAAATAAAACACTATATTGGAATTTGCATTATAATGTCTTTGGTACATGCACCTAATATACAGGGTGTTCGCGAAAGGTTGTCAGAAAATTTAACCAAATACTCCTGGCATCAATGCAAACAACTTTTCTTAATAACTTTTTTTCAAAAAATCAACTTTAATTATATGACAATGTTGCGCAACATTTAAAAACGACTATAAAACGTTGATGCTCGCGCCGGGCAACGGTAGACAACCGTTATCGAAACAGCCGTCATAGACGTGATGGAAAAAACGTTGAATGACTTGTCAACAAAGCAAATGATTGAAGGTCAGGCTTGCTTAGTTATATTTTTTTGCTTATGTCTTGAAATTAGAATTAAAAAAAATTAATAAGAAAAATTGGACATGTTTATTTAGTCATAAGAACACCTTTTAAAAACACTTCAAAATTAAAAAAACAATTGTAAAAGTTATGTAATGTAAAATAAAAAAAAATTAAGTTTTTTATTTAAAAAAATGCAAAATCTGTTTTGAAGTCATTTCTTTACAGTTAATTTCTTAATTCGAATTTCAATTTTCTTCTTCTAATTTCAATCAGAGGAGAATACGCAAAATCTTTTATTTCATAGTACTTTATATCAAATTGTTTTGAAAGCCAACAAACACTATTTGACTTTGTCATGTCTAGTTTTAAGAAAATGTTTTTGTGCAATCTCCATGCTACCAAATTAGATAGCAAGCTATCAATTGCATAAACAGTACTTTAATGTTACCTTTATTAGGGTAATGCAGATTAAGGCAATACCTGCACACCACTAATTATTTGGTGTAATTACAGCAGCAAATTAGTAAAAAACTTCAACTTGCCAGGCGAGGTGGTATGGCTTACCACCCCGCTGCCGCCCGCAATTAATCAGCTATCATTACATAAACAGATGTCCACAACACTAGACAATGAATATTATGTCAACTTTACACTAAAAGTACAATATCCACATTAATGATTCACTAAAACATCACTATCAGTTCACTAGAAATGTTCAATATGACCACCATTTTCTTCAATCGCATGCTGAGCCCGATTAATAAAAGATTCGTGACCTCTTGGGAATTGGGGAGCTTTTTCACGAATTCCATTCTTGGAACTTCAAAAATTCGTGCATGAAGTTGATCTTCAGTGTCAAAGGGCTCTTTGCACACGTGATATTCCATGTATCCCCTTAAATAAAAATCTGAGGGATTTAAATCAGGAGATCTAGCTGGCCACGCAATAAGTCCTCCACGGCCTATCCATTTATTTGAAAATTTTTCATTCAAAAAAGATCTAACATTAGAATAAAAATGAGGTGGAGCTCCGTCATGCATAAACCACATATCATGACGTAATTGGTATGGGACATCATCCAATAGTTCCCATAAATTGTTTTTCAAAATATCCAAATACCTTTCTCCAGTTAAACGGGAAGGTAAAACGAAGGGACCAATCAAATAATTTCCTACAATGCCAGCCCATATATTAATTCGTAACTGTCTTTGGAAACTACTAGGACGATAAGCATATGGGTTTTCTTCGCTCCAGATGTGGCTATTTCTGCTATTAAAACTACAAATCGTGTAAAGCATGCTTCGTCGGTAAATAAAATTTGTGACGCAAATCCAGATTGCCTTAAACTCTGTCTAATCACCCATTGACAAAATTGTCAATGGGTCAATGTAGTCGATTTAAATAATCTTGAGGTTCCAAAGAATGGACAAGTAGTATGTGATACGGATAGTGTCCATTTTCCCGTAATGCACGCCACACTGTGGAATTAGAAACTTCGACATGTCACGCAATTTCATGAGTACTGGCCGACGGCTCATTTTCAATTATGCTTAAAATGTCTTCTTCTGTTTGAACACTTAATTGCCTTCCTGGTAAACCGGGTTGGGGAATTATTAGTATCTCTTGCCTTTTGCACTAAATTAACACATATCCGTTCACAAGGATTTATTCTAATTTGTTGTTCTCTCTTTCTTTCTAATTTTCGAGTCTCACTTTAACATAACAATACCAAGAAATTTATCAATAACCTGCTAGTAGAATTTTATTATGTTTCCTGTTTTTACTTTTAAAGAATGACTAAAGCGAAATTAATGCAATGTTCTTAAACAAGTTGACATTGCTGAATATAGCATAGTAACAAAACCTAGTACCAAGTGTAAACTTGTAAACCTGTTTCATGCTACGTGCTTTTTTATTAGCTGACACGTGATGTTGTACCTATGATACGATGTACAATTTGATTTCGAAATTAAATTAGTACATTCTATTTGTACGGTCTATTAAAATGTAAAAAATGTTTTTTTTCATGGAGATATTTTTTCGATGATAATTAAATCTAAATGTTCACTAAATTTCATACTCAAAACAAACGCATTATCTCTAAATTATTGCTATAAAAATGAGGTCAACATTTTAAATGAAAATTCATAGTTGTTTTTTTTTCTAAGAGTAAACATTAAATGGGTAATTACATTTTGTATTGGAAAATAAATTCGCCAGCATTATCGGCGACTCGAGTCGCCAACTAGCTAGTGAGACAGTGCCGTCGCATCTATGATTTTCTTTTTGTTTCGTTAGAAAAAGAAATTAAATTATTTTATTAAACTGAACTTTTATCTTAGGGAATATTTTGCAATACAATTAATTAACACTAATTTTCAATACTTAAATGCCATATTAAATAATGAATTAGTTTAATAACTAAGAAAGCTAATCGTTCAATGCCCTCTAAAAGGTTCTAGATTCCATATTCCAAATTTATTTTAAACTCCAAAATTGATTAATGACCAAATTTTAATATTAAAAGATTAAAAATCTGTAAAAATTTTAACTTTAAAATTCGCTTTAAAATTATATTATTAAAACGCCGCCACTGTCTCTCACAAGAAATAGAGAAATTTTATACGACGTGTGACATTGAACTCGTTAATGAGTTAAATGTTTATTCTACTTTTCAGGACTCAGTATTGCGTAGGTCAGTTGCGTTGCAGTTCACGAACGTTTTTGAAGAAAACAGAAAATGCTGATTATTTCGGCAACTATTGAAGATAGACTCTCCCTTGTTTAGACATTTTCCGTTCAGTTTTTCATCCCCTATCCACCATTGAAATTACAAATACTAGTAGCGACACACCCTGTACGATCTTATTGGGGTCAAGATACTGGGAATGAGATCATTAGAAATTGTATGAGTCTAAATAAGTTTGAAAAAATACGACAATTTATCCATTTCAATGACGACGAGAAAATGTTGCTAGTACATGATCCGAACCATGACCGGTTACGTAAAATCAGACCCTTGCTAACAGAAGTGAAAAAGCAATTCTCTTCTATTTCTTCCTGAAAGGTATCTCTCAGTGGATAAACAACTGTGTTCATGCAAGTCCCTTCATTTTCTCAAACAATACTTACCACAACATTTACAAACAAAATGTTGTTTCATTTTTTTTTACTATTTTTGCTTTAAATAAAACACAAAAACTGACCTAGTTGTAATTTTTTCATCCCAATTAAAAAAATCATACAGTGAAGGGTTAAAGGTTATATGTTTTAAGAATAAAATTTTGCTCAAAATGTCAACCAATATTGTCAATATGAAATTTGCTTGTTTATTTTTAATCAATCAATTGATTCAAATCATCTCAACTCTGTTCATATGCTTTTGAGAGCTATTTTTTTCAGTATTTGAAAAGCAAATATGAATTAACTAAATACATCAAAGTATGTCAATCCGGCAGCATTTACGAACAAATCTATATCCTAAATTATATATGACTCCCACCACTCGCCTGCGGCTCACAAGCTCGCATGAATAATGACTACTATTAAGTGCTTATTGAATAATTTAGATTGCACATTATGGCAAGTGTTAACATAGCTAGTGAGCGACTAAAATGCAACTATTAACTTAATTTCTGTTAAATGACATGCAAGTGCTATACTTTTCAAGCACATTCGAATATTATTTCAATGCGGCTCATAAGGGTTATCTAGTAACATTAAAATTAAATTACTTTAATAAATTAGAAAATAGTATTACTAGTGCCAGCTAGTAGTAAACATTTCAGTCATAAATCGTCTTTCTAGAAAGATTACCAGTAGATGATACTATTTTTTTAGGGAAATAAAACAATGAACGAAAGCGGTTTTATATTACATTGTTTAACTCTAAATTTTTATAAATCGATGTTTTCCAATGAAACACGACCAAAATCTAATGAATGTGGACAGAGAATCTAAGGTATCTAAATTTCTAAATAATTTACTAACTCATTTTCAATATTTTGAACTTAAATTTTTCTGGATGATGATCCTACTTCGGTGGCGCAGCAAGTTGATTTAATAACATTTTTGGTTTTATATACCCACCTTTCCTTCCTATACCTCGTTTATTTCATACTATACCAGATAGCAAAAAAAGAATGGAGTCTTTTATCAGTCACATCTGGCACAACGCACAAATCAATTTAAGATTTTCCTTATATCGCCCAACTCCCGATTCTATTTTATTTCTAGAGCCTAGCTAGCACAGTGGCAAATACCGAAAAGTGAATAAATTTGAATCATTATACGCTACCAATTTATTTTGATGATGCAAAGGATTATAGATATAGACAAAGCGAATATAAATCTTGTAGAGGGAGAGAGTAAACCCCAAGGAATATTAGTATACGTTAAATTTTAATATGGATATTGTGGTGAAGCTGCGAAGCGATCTACTCGCAATGCCCAATTAATAATTTTAATCAATTAAATAACTGACATTTACGTTTCAATTTTTCACAAATTGTTGAAAAATTTCAATTCAAGCACAAAATTCTAAAGCTGATAAATGAAATTAGCAAATTCCTGCGAGAAAATTTCACGTTGCAACATCGTCCACTTCAACATCATGATGAGAAAATTTTGAAATAAAAAAAAACGAAAAAGTTTTCTTTTTCAAGCCACAAAAATTGTCTTGCCATTCATTTATTTTATTTCAATTTTTTCGTACTTTTTCAAGTAAAACTTGAAACAAATATGCCAAAATGCTGATTCCTCACAAAGTGGAAGAAGACGAAAAGAAATAAGAACGATTTGTGAATTATTCTAATTAAATTTATCGAAATAAATTTCTTTAAGTTTATGATCAAAATTTTATAACAGTTTATTGGTAAATAGAAAGCATTTCAAGTAATATTAATGAACAAAGCATTAAATTTAAAGCAGAAAATTTATCTGAGTACCTCCCGAATTACCCCGCAAATTAGTATAGTTTGCGGGGCACAGTTTGATGCAAACATTGTTAAAATCGTTGTCAATGCTACGCTTACGTACTGCCAATATAAAATATATGAATAAAATCTGGATGAACTGAATGTTTGGTTCAAATAACTTGCACCACTTAATGTCATTCTCAGTGACATACATCGTTTTTTTCCCTAAAAATCAAACGACAATTGAAATTGCCATTCATTTAGTATCGATGCAAAATAGGTGCATATTTCATGCACTTGAAACGTAATACATCCCGGCTCCACAATACACGCTTTCACTTATTAACGCTAGTTAATTAATCATTTAATGACTTAATTATAATAAATTAGAAATTATTCCGAAACTTTCCGGAATTAAAGGCGCGCATATATGAATTCGAGTATGTGTGCCTCTGTCTAGTAATATATAATTTATATCATCCCCTAGAAAATTTCATGCCACAACCATTACTAACACCACAGTCACAACCAGGCTCTACTGCAATCGTATGGCTATATCTTGAATTATTGAACTAAACCCTATACGTTTAGCGATTATGCATTAAAACGAAAATAATTTTTTTTTCTTGCTTTTTTGTAATTAAGATTTATATGAACGTTTTCACTAATATTGATCAATGGAAAAAATTAGGGCAGGCCCACATAAAAAGTGCATGGGGTATATATGGGACAAAAATTATAGAAAATGATTGTGAAAAAAAGCAAAAAGCGAGTTTTTAAAAAAATTTGACGACTTTTGTAAACATACTCGTTATAAATTCGTTTCTAAGCTAACCCAGAGAAACGGACACACTCGAACTCCTTTTTTTGTTTGTCACTGTTAAATTAGTAAAAAGAAGATGACGAAATAAATCTCCTATAAACTTGTTCCCAATTTTCTTTTTCCAATTTACGAAAATACTCGTTGAAAAGTGCCCTTCTTCCATACGACCAAGCACAAATCTATTTTCGCCCCCCCCCCCTCCTTTAACCATCATTAAAGTTATTATCGTTTTTGCCGATTTTCAGTTTATTAAGTCGAGCATCAAATTGGGTTTTTCTTTTTTTGCTGGAGCGAGAGCAGATGTGATGGTAGACACTCGGAAAAGAGCAATGCAAAAAATATTATTCGAAAAAATTTGTATGTCATCACACATACATACATAGTACGTACGGAACTAGTAGCAGGGGTATGAATGATTGATGGACGAATGGATGGATAGATAGGAATTGAAAAATTGTTCAAAATAATCCAAATAAGTGGAAGGAAAAGCATCGAATGTAATGGGAAGAGACTCGATGGAACATTCAATTTTTGCGTCAGTTAATTTGAACAATTTTTATTATCAACTCACACTTATACGATTAAACTGACAAAAATTTCTTCTTTTCAATTTTCTAGGTGCAAAAAACCAGACAGATTCTTGACTAATTTACCGAAGACTTCAGTAATTATATGTTTTCATAATGAAGCATGGTCAGTACTGTTACGTACTGTTCATTCAGTATTCGATCGTTCGCCGACACATTTAATTCACGAAGTGATTCTAGTCGATGATTATTCTGATATGGATCATTTAAGAGAACAATTAGAAGATTATTGGGCGAAAGAGTCAAGAGTGAAAATTGTTCGTGCCCCAAAACGTTTAGGATTAATACGTGCCCGATTATTAGGTAGGTACTTAGATATTGCTCAAAGACGAGGATGAATAGAATACGATGGAACTTCATTCCGATAAAATGCATACATACCGGTTTAAGTCAGATAGACCAACTCATTTACTACCGCAATAGGAAGATGCTGAAACCCTAAGATCTATTGTTATCAATTTAAACGGAGTATTTATGAATCAAATCAATCGATATTCGATTCATAAGAATTTACAATATCGGACGGCTATAAACGAAGAGCAAAGCAAAGCAAAATACATTGTCGTTCTAAAATTCAGACATGGATGGGTGGAGAAAGAGATGAGCTATAATCGATAAGAGTCGTTCGTTGTCATTTTATTTAAGGTTTTTGTTCGGTCTTTTGTGATAGGACTTCGCTAACAATAAACGAGAAGAAAAACAAACTGTATATCTTCTCAATATTTGTATTCTTAACATATGTGTTGTGTGATACTATTTCACTAATACTAGTGAATAGTATCACATACTATTTCACTAGTATTAAATTTTTTCTGTTACTTTCTTTAAGGTTATGAATATGCCACTGGGCCAGTTCTCACCTACTTAGATTCACACTGCGAATGTACAACTGGATGGTTGGAACCATTACTAGACCGTATTGCACGGAATTCAACAACTGTTGTATGCCCAGTAATCGACGTGATCGACGATACAACATTAGCATATTTATATCATGACAGTACTGGCGTAAATGTTGGTGGTTTCGATTGGAATTTACAATTCAACTGGCATGCAGTACCGGAACATGAAAAAAAACGACATCAAAATACAGCCGAACCAGTTTGGAGCCCAACAATGGCTGGTGGATTGTTTAGTATTGATAGAGTAAGTTGCTGAGAGCGTTAGGAAACTTAACAATTGATAAAACTGTGTACTCGTAACACTCCTAATTAGGATGTAATCTACTTATAGATATAAAGGCATAATAGGCATCTTCTATGCTTCTCATTTCAACTTAGACATTTTTATTATGTTCATGATACCAGTAAGGTTGGTTATTTATTAGTACAATACATGGATTAGGTAAGAATATGGGGTGATACATGAAAAGACCAGGCTATTAGCTGTATTAAGACAATCCCTTTTGCTCTTGTTTTTTGGTCTTGCTACTACATAACCGGTGCTCTCTATAGCTGATTCATTATGGATAATGCATATCTTATTATGCATATCTCATATATCTTATCATCATATCTATAATGCATCACTCTCTTTTCCATTTACTCCTTTATCTACGAAAGCGGACGAATGTAGGTACCATATTCATTTTATCTATATTTCTTTGTTGGCCACAAGAAATGTATTCAAAACGAGGTTGGAATTTTTACTGAAAAAAAAACACAAGAAAAAAGTGCTTTTAACTTTCAACAATAAAAAAAATGTTATGTTATTTTAACATGAAGTCTTTTGTAAATACTGAGCTCAAAGGACCTAAATGTTGTTATATTATGTGTGCAACACGTGTGCAACGTTGCAACCACTTCTATATATCGATTAGTAATTCTACTAGGAAAACGAATGTGTAGTTGTGCATATAGTCGATTTCTCAAAGTTTGACGGAATTTATGAGGTATCATAACTGATATTCAGTTTATAACATCGTAACTGGCGAGTTACGATTTAAAGTTACCATTTAATAAAATTCTTCTAGTCGTGCTCTTTAATAAAGGTTTTACTGAACTTCCGATTTTCGTTTCAGGAATTTTTCACAACTTTAGGTACTTACGACGAAGGTTTCGATATATGGGGAGGCGAAAATTTAGAATTATCATTTAAAACATGGATGTGTGGTGGTACACTGGAAATCATTCCATGCTCGCACGTGGGACATATTTTTCGCAAACGTTCACCGTACAAGTGGCGAAAAGGGGTTAATGTACTGCGTAGAAATTCAGTACGTTTAGCTGAAGTATGGTTGGATGAGTATGCTGATTATTATTATCAAAGAATAGGTAAGATATAAGTGAACAGTTAGCAGTAACTTAGTCCTAACTATAACCGCTAACCGATACTAAACGTTAGCGGTTTATACTATCACGACATATTCTTCAGAAACCTACGTTACTCTATAAGCAATATTTAATCCATAAGAGAGAAAGAAGGAGTGAACTGGCACAAACTTTATAGTCGACTCTGAGCTAGCTTTTTAGCTCCTGTAAACAGTTATTAGGCAGAAGCAGTTATCTAGTTTTAGCTTTGATGTACAGAATAGAAAACATTCCAAATACAGTGATTCATACAGTATTCATGAACGTAGGAGTTTAAGAAAGTGACATAAATGATTCTTGTAATTCGCGCATACAGAATACTTTTTTGATTTCCTCTTAAAGTCGCGATGTTTCCTTAAAATTTAAACTTTTCAAATGTCAAGAATAAATCATTAGGTACCTCGTCATTATCGTGTCGTAAAAAATGTTTTGCTATAGAAAAGTAGTACCACATTTTTTCATTGTTTTAAAAAACGACAGGGAGATGAAGAAAACCTTAAATTCGAGACATTAAAATGAAATTTATATCACATATTGTAAGTAACGCCTACAGTATATAGCCGGATTTGGCTATATATAGCACTTGGATTTGGCTATATATAGCACTTGGATTTTATTTCGTGATGCTTTATATACATTATTGGACAAAAATAAAGCTACAACTTCGAAAATTGCAAAAATCGGAAAAAATCATATTTTAGGATTCGAATTTATTGCAAATTATTCTAAACATAATCAATTAAGGACTGCTTTCATTGACAGCTGAAATTATTAACTTGCAACTAATCGAAAAGTTTTATTCAGCTTATACCAGTTTTATAAATTTCTAGATTGGGCTAAAGTAAAGCAACATTCGGAAAAATGGTCCATATATTTATTTAACTACACTCTAGACACTATTATCCCTTTTGCAGACAAAAACCTAAAATTTAGCAATGAATCGTAGTAACGATTTATTCCACAACCATCGCGGCATTGATAATATGAACTTTGTCATTATTTTTTAGTAAAAGTTATTCTGTTCTTCAAATACTTTGTTAAGTAATTTCTGAGTTTGAATATATTTCTAGATCTTCTCCCTTCAAGTTTCTATCGGGCCAAATGCATAACGTGAATAATTATGATATTCGCCATTTCATAACTAGAAGATTGTTGTTCTGAAACCAAATGAATAGAAGGTAGAACTAGCAATTTCGGTCGTTATTTTGTTGATTCAATGATTTATTATTATCCATATCGGACCACGGTCCGATTTTATTCGATCATATTTTTTTAAATCTAGACAATGTTTAGTTATGAACCTTCTGTACATAAATATATGGAGGTCCACGACCCTATGCAAAAAGGACTTACAATGGATCTGTTTGGGTTTCAACAAGATAACGACCGAAATCGCTGCTTCCACTTTGCAACTATTTCTTTTCTGGGCAAGAATCTTCAAATTTTTAGCAATTGTGAATATGCTTAACATTTGGTCCGGTGGAAAACTGAAAAAAAAGTTCCAGAAATATATTCCAATCCTGATATCACCGGTAACTAAAGAACAGAATAACTTTACTAAAACATAACGTAAAACTTCATATCATGAATGCTGCGATGGTTGTGGAAACATCGTTACTACGATTTGTTTCTAAGTTTTAGGTTGTTGTCTCCAAAAGGTATAATGACGATTTTAAGTTTAGAGTTTATGTTATTTAAAAATCAACACTTAAGAATGTTGCTTTACTTTTGTCTGACTTAGAAATTTAAGAAACTGATATAGCTTAATAAAATTTTTCGGTTAGTCGCACGCATGGTGGGCTAAAAGAAGGAGTGAACACTAAAAAAAAAGCGCCGTTTGGCGGCAACTGCCTTCAACTGATCCGACAGTTTTTAACATTGCTCTTAGGAGAAAATCAAATTTTCTTATTTTTAAGGAAAAACATAGATTTTATGGCAGCAGATTAAAACTATGATTGTAAAAATGAATATTTAATATAATACAACAATTGTTTTTTAAAAAATGGACATAGTTTTGTTTTTTTCCCATTTTATTAATTTTATGATCAGTGACGTGCTATTAGATTGGGTAAAAATATATTACAAAAATAATTGTTAATTTATTATGTAACATTTATTTTGAAATTGTTATTAACAATTATTTAATAGTTATATGGATTCTTTGGAATACTATGTATTATTTTAGATATCAAAATTAATGTAAAATTTGAAAATAATTTGAAATCGAAACAATAACAAAGCCCGTCACTGATCGGACAATCACCTGCAATTATCGCAAAATACACGAATTCATCTGGCGGACAAAAAATTTTCTGACCCACAAATATTTTGTATTTTGTTACGTTGAGTCTACTCCTTATTGTAGCCCTTCATATTTGCAACTAAATCATTTCAGCTGCCAATCAAAGCAGCATTCCTTGATCGATTATGATATAGAATAACATGGTTTAGATTCAAATCTCAAAATATGATGGTTTTCAATCATTAAATCAACAATTAAAGTTGTTGCATTATTTTTGTCCAATAGTGTATTAATGGTACACGTGTGTATGGATGGAAAATTTACTGCTCACCCTACCAGGATCCACCCGTTTAAACACCAAGAGAGCTTATTATTTTACACACATTTGGAACTGGAATTAGAAATGATATAATTTATATAATGTCCACAGCAAATATTTAATTTTCAATTTTCAATCATATGTTTGACCATAAATTCAACAATATTTATTTACACATAAAAAACCCTACATATTGTTGAATCAATTTTTTTCTGTTTTCGTTTTTAATTTTTTTTCCGTTTTTACTTTATATCTACAGGCAATGATAAAGGAGATTATGGTGATGTTAGTGCACGAAAAAAATTACGAGAGAATTTAAAGTGTAATAATTTCAAATGGTATCTGGATAAAGTTTATCCAGAATTATTCATTCCTGGAAAAGCCGTGGCTAATGGAGAGGTAAATACATATACGTTATGATCAAATATGTCCTTTTTTTCATTTGTTTAATTCGCTCAATGAATTTTTAAATAAGATAAAATAATATTGTCCTTTTACCTATTCTGCTTGTTTTGTCACGAATTTTATTTATTACTTTTTTTAATTTTTTTGTCACCTTTATTTCGCCCTTAAAAAAAAAGAAAAAGCAAAAAGAGATATAGTCGAAAGAGAAACAGAGGTAAAAAAAAGTCGTAAAAGTCAAAATTTAATTCGGTGATCTCTGGCAATAATAAACGAACATCGAACGTAAGTAACAGAATGAATGATAAGATGAAATGAGTGAATGAGTGAGTGAAGCAAAGAAGGAACTTCCGGCATGAATGTTATGTGACATTATAGGATGACGGAGGTAACACAATTCACAACTAGATCTACTTTATCAGAAGAACGGAGAATTGAACATCACTTCCAGTCGGTTAAGACAATGAATTTTATGTTGTTTTTTTCTTCTTTATTACTTTATAATAGTATATATATTAGATAGTATGTATTATCAAGAATACATAGTATGCTATTTAAATTTGCAGGAAATGAGAATACAAAAGAAAACAGCAAATCCCATGAAAATTGTTCCTGGCAAATTTATCTATTTTTTTAGTTAATTTAATGCAAAGGTAGCCAACTTTATGTGAAAGTGCAAGTTACCGCACGTTCGAGCAGTTCACATAAAAATTTTCAAAATTTACAACGCGGTCGTTGCATCAAGGCTCCCAAGAGCATCAGTACTATCAAGAGCATCTGATAATACTCTTGATTATTGATTTCCAAGTTGGCTATCTATGTTCTATTACTCTCTAATAGATATACTTCTATAACTTATATACTTTTATATTAATTGGTATTAATTCATTATTTACTCTCTACATTTATGTACATATTTAGATAAGAAACGTAGGCTACGGTGGCAAAACATGTTTGGACTCTCCAGCACGTAAAAGTGACTTACATAAACCGGTCGGTTTATATCCATGCCATCGGCAAGGCGGCAATCAGGTAATACATTATTTTCAAGATTTTAATTTTGCGTTTTTACCATTCCATTACAGATTGCTAATGTTGAATACAATTATTGCGTTGATGGACCGAGTAATCCGGAAAACTTAAATATGCCCGTTGGATTGTGGCCATGCCACAAACAAGGGGGTAACCAGGTAAACGCGGTGTGGGAGGTGCTAGAGGTAGTGAAAATGACAAGAGAATAGAAAGCTTATCTCTTTGGATCTGAGATTATATATGGGATGTCTTTATCTAAGATGTCTTTGACTACTTCTTTGTCCGAAAATATCTTCTTTGTGTATTATATTGAAATTCTTTTGTCTTTTGTATGTGATGTTTGTTGTCATTGGTGGGGCCGTCTAGGTGGAGAATTTTCTATCAATAATTTATTGTATATATATACATATATAACATAATATATAAATATAATAATATTTTAATTTTTTTCATTGGATAGTATATTATATATAAGGTAAGTCGGGGGAAGTTGAATAATATTTTTTTGAATGCCCATAAAAAAAATTGTACCTAAAAATTTATTTAAAAAAAACACTCTACAGTACATTTAATGAATAATTATAAATGAGACATAAAACTGAATTTAAAAGAATAATAACATAGACGAAAAAAATAAACACAATAAGAATGGCATCATTCCCAATCATACTGGGGGAAGATGACATTAGAACAAGCTAAGGACAAACAATTTATAATGAAAATATAAGCATCTCATTTAGCACAAACGGACATCTAACTGAATGTTCATTGATTGCAGATGCTTAAAACTTGAAACTCTATACGGTAAATTTTGAACATGTCGGTTTTAATTTGTATTGCATTACAAATGTCTTTGAAGGAAGAACAACTCTCGTGTAGCCAATTTCTGCACATAAGGCAGCATATCCAATCAACTTTCGGCCATTTTTAGCGTAATAGTAACCCTTACACTCAGAACAAAAGTTATCAGTGTCACTATGGTTGTTGTCAGAACTGTCATCTGATACCAATTTCTTAATATCGATGTCACTATTGGAATCACTATTCGAATCATAATTCATGAATGTCATGGCTTCTCAATCGCATGTTGACCTTTCATTTAAACTATTTTTGCAATTTTTTGATACCTTTTCTTTTTCAACTTTATTTTACACGATCTCACTTTTTTAATTTTTTTGTAAGTATAAGGCGTTTTTTTTCTCTTCCTTCTGTTGATGTTATTATTGAAGCATGCTGTTGCCTAGTGGCTATTTTGGCAGGTGTTGGTACTATAAGAATAGGCAAAAGATTGTCGAATGATGCTATAGCAGAAGTTTCAGCAGCATTTGTTCTTGGTTCTGTATTTTGGCTACTTGGCTCATGATTTTCAATATCTGCCGATACACTTTTTGATAAGAAAAATGCCTAATCAGGTATTTTATCGGGATTGAACAGATGAATTCAGCAAGATGAAAATCCTGAAACTCCCTTTTGAACTGTTGCTGCTGGACCCCAAGCTTGATTCAACAACTCTACAAATTGAAATCTAGTTAGTTTACGTCCAGGGTGACTACGAATCCAGTGGTCGCATGCTTTATTGCATGGCGTTACAGCAAGCAATTAGACTTCTGGTTTCTCATTTTTCAGCATTTGTCAGCACCTGAACATCTTTTGAATCTTTAATAGCAATCACCCTCTTGAGCTTATTACTTAACTGAAGGCCTGTTTCGTCCATGCTATAATTTTTTCTTGGTTCGTTCATTAGGTTGTAATGCCTCAAACAATCATCAAGGATATTAAAATATCGGTCAACTTCGTTATGATTCATACATAAAGATCGGGAAAATGATCTTCCCTGAGGGACACGCATCCTTAGCTCAGGATGCCAATCATGAATAGCTGAAACCAGTCAAATCCAGCTTCTTGTTTTTCTTGATGGAATCGGTGTTTTAATTTTTTTTTGTGTGCAAAAATAAATGCAAGACGTCCAATTGTTGTTGGAGAAGCAGCAAATCCACTATTCTCTAATTTCTGAATATAATTTACAAGCTGCTTTTCATTTTATTTTTCTAGAAAACCGTTAGGCCCCAAGCCTCTCTTTTTAAAGTTATTATTTTTAATTCTTGTAAGCAGTGTTCTAAGAGGAATTTTAAACTCCTTGGCTATTGAATTTGCAGCACGGCCATTAGGACTGATTACTTCTTCTGCGGCTTGTTTAACCGCTTGTTTTAAACAAGTTTCAATCCATTCTGCCCTGTGTGATATTCGCTTATAATTTCGTGGCATTTTTCAAGCTAATAAAACAAAATTTTATTGGCATCTTAACCCTATTAGTATTTGGCAATTTACCCCCAACCGTGGAGAAAGATGCCAAACCTATTATTTAATTCAAATTTAGAGCCAAAAGTAATCTAATTCACTTTGAATAATAAACAAAAACATACTATTATTTGATATTAAATCTATCATCACCCATATTTGAAAAACAGAAAATTAATTAAATTATCTTAGAATGTTATTCATTAAAAAATTTCCACATGATCATTAATTTTGTAAAAATGCATACCTTGAATAAAGAAGGAAATAATTAAACCAAGCTCACGGTTCGAATACATTTAACATACTGACTAAACGATGCTCGATACGCAAGTACCATTAGAATAACATTAGTGGAGCTAGACTGCTTAGGTATATTACCCAGTTAGGCATCTTCCCCCGACTTACCTTATATATAATTTTACTTATCTTTTTTTGCGGAATTTTCTATCCAAATATAAAAATAATATAAAACTGGCATAAAATATTTAAGCAAGTCATATGCAGAACATAAATAAGATTAAAACATACATAAATACATCAATACATATTTATGCATACAAAACTATCAAACATATAAACGCTAAAAATAGAAAATATTTGCAGATAGCAACATCTAGCAACCATATAAAAAATAGACCCAGGAAAAAAAAATCAAAAGTGACATTATCAAAAAGATCAAATAGGCGACACAGGCAAAAAACTAATAAAAATTATTCTGAAAAAAAATTGAAAAATCGAATCAGTTGTTGAGTAAGAAGTACAGCAAGAACTAAAAATAGTATAGAAAATTCCGCAACAAATGATAACTAAAATTAAGTATAATTATTTATATATACAGTAAAACCTCTGCATAATGATCACCCAAAATGTCAGCCTTAATGACAGTTACAAGGTGACCGGCCTCGGGAAGGTTGCAAACATTTTGCAACTGGCCGTTATTAAGAGGTAATTTTACATAGGAATGGATTAAAAGTGTACAGCACGTAGTGGCCGCCGCCGCTATGAAGTGATCACCGTTGTTGAGAAGTACTAAATAGCAGAAATCTCATATAAACCATTCGGTGAAAAGAAAGTCGCCGATTATGGAGATGACCGTTATCGAGAGCTGACCGTTAAGGGAGGTTTTACTGTATTACATTTTTAATTAAATGGGGATGTAATTGCATCTTTGTATAAAATTATTAATTTGTTAACGGCATTACGTATTAGCCATTAGACCGGCTCGTTTCCATCCATGAATCAATTATTCAAATGCAGATTCAGATGTGGATTTGGCGGTTTTTAAAGATAAAATTCTATATAGGGTGTTAAGTTCAAATTATAGAATACTGACATCAATATATACCAATTTTTAATAAAAAAGTTAAATTTATAGCTTTTTTTCCAAAAATTTTATTTATGTCAAAATATAACGCCACATCTAAAAGCTTCTATTTTTTATTTTTTCGGGATAATGACGACTCTGAATCGTTACTCAGAATCTAGTACGTTACTCAGTTTTTATTATCCTAAAAAAAAAATAAAACAACAGTAATAGAGTCATTAGAAGAATAATAAATAATTTAAAAGCTACTAAAATAAGTTTCATATTCACTGTACTCTACGGCAGCTCGAGTCGACCAACAGTAAATAATTGTAAGGTAACAATTGTTACCGAGGCAGCTGTGAGAGATATCGATGAAATTACTCGTGCAATGGCTCACCTATACAAAAAATGGGCGACGGTCAGACTTGTTTATTTTTATTTTTTAATTTATGTCATTAAAATTTAATTAAAAAAATTGACCATTGTTTATCAAGTCTTAATCATACGTTTCCAAAGCACTTCAAAATTTGAAAAAAGTTGTAAAAGTTATGGAATGTAAAATAGAAAGAAATCTAGTTTTTTTAAATTCAAAATCTACTTTGCAGGTTATTTTTTTCCATTTAAGCTTTTTAATTTCAATTTCAATTTTATTCGCCTAATTTTGCTCTATTTCATAATATCTTACATAATTTTGTTTTTAAAACCAAAAAAAACTACCTATTTTACACATGTCCAGTTAAAAAAAAATTACTCTTTGTAATCTCCTTGCTAGGAAATCAGGTAGCAAATTACAATACAATGACACAAACAGTTCTTTAGTGCTGCCTTTCTTATTTAAGACAATACATGCATACCACTAATATTTGGTGTAATTACTACGATAAATTACTAATGAACTTCAACTAACCAAGCGATGTGGTACGGCTTATTACCTGCTAATTATCATCAAATAAACAAATGTCCACAACACTACATACTACATTAATACAATACAAATCACACTTAACTTTACTTTAAAAGTACAGTATCCACATAGCAATGCACTAAAACATCACATTATCAATTCACGAGTAATTTATTTGTTATTATAAATTATGTTCAATATGACTACCATTTCCTTCAATTGCGTGCTGAACACGATTTATAAAAGGTTCATGAACATGAATCGGAATCGTTCAGCAGCTTTTTAATGTTCTTCTGGTAACGGCAAAAATTTGTGCATGAAGTTTATCTTCAGTATCAGTACCTTTGTACACAAATTATTTCATGTAGCCCCATAAATAAAAATCTAAGGGATTGTCTCAGGGGATCTAGCTAGCCACGTAATATATTCTCCACGGCCTATCCAACTATTTGGTAAGTTTGTATTCAAAAACGATCTAAAACGAGAATAAAAATGAGGTGGAGCTTCGTCATGCATAGATGTGGTCTATGCACACCAATTATGACGTAATTGTAATGGAGCATCTTGCAATAGTTCCCATAAATTGTGTGTTAAAAATTCCCAATACCTTTCTCCAGGTAAACGGGAAGGTAAAACGAAAGGGCCGATCAAATAATTCCCCACAATGCCAGCCCATACATTAATTCGTAAATGTCTTTGGAAGCTACTAGGACGATAATCATGCGCGTTTTGTTCGCACCAGATGTGACTATTTCTGTTATTAGAAATTCCAAATAGTGTAAAACATGTTTCATCATATAGGAATATAAACAAATTCTTTATTTTGAAAGTTTCTTGATTTGTTAAGTGTTATGTTTACTTTATTTTTTATTATTGCAAGTTGTGTTTACTTAAATAAAATTATCACAACAATGAACAAAAATCAACAAACTTCGATAATAAAAAATTTATTTATATTACTCTGTGTTGGTACGACTGAAAAGTGTAAGTCAAAGATATCGAAAAATTGTAAGTTTTGGAAGGTCAAGAAATTGACGAATTTATTGACAATGTGAAACCAGTATAAAACTAACTTTAAACTTCATATTAAAATCAAAAGTCAGTGTAATAAAAATCATTATTTCTAATTTATAGGCTAAAATGAAGTCACCACTTCTCAAAGCAGGCGAAGCTTTTTTTTTCTTCCTCAGAAAAACGATAACATTTTGTATCGGAAAATGAAAACATCAGCGACGGGCTTTTTGCTTGCTTGCTGGTCAATACAGCGTCGTCACAATTATTCCGTTCTTTCGATAAAAACCGAAATTAGATTACATTACTAAATGGAAATTTTCTTTTATGGAATGTTAACTGTTTAATAGTAATAATTAGTACTCATTTTCGATGCTTGATATAACACATTAAAAAATCAGTTGTATAACTAAAAAAATCATCTTTCAATGTCTTCAAAAATGTTAGATCAATAACTGCAATTAATAATCCTATTAATTCCGAAGGTGAATATTTATTAATGACTAAATTTTAAAATTAAAAAGTCTGCAAAAATTTGAACTTGAAAATTCGCGTAAATTATTACAACGCCGCCAATATCTCTAAGAAAATGACATACTACGTATGACATTAAACTCGTTAATGAGTTCAATGTTTATTCTAATTTTCAAGACCCAGTATTGCGTAGGTCAGTGACACTTCAGTTCTTGTGTTTTGAAGATGTCAGAAAATGCTGATTATATCGAAAACTAACTAATATAGACTCTTTCATTACTAATCTTCGGTTGGTTTTTCAATGACCCAACCAGCCGTAGGATTAACTTTAGTACAAGTCAAAATTAACATCCTGTATAACTGTGATAGACAGTTAGAGGACCGACAGTAGTAAGTAGCATTCTGAGTGATGTTGAAAAACACATCAACTTAGTTCTATCAAGCAGCCCAATCACGAGAAATAATAAAAATAGTGCAAATTCAACTTTTACGGGGACCTATATGAAGGGCTGTTACAGTACCCTATATTCACCTTATATTGAAAGTGCTGCAATGCACCATTTTGGTGCAAATTGAACTTCTAAATTTGAACTTAAAAGTAGTTAATTAATAGATTAATAAGTGAAATTTTCGAGCTAATGCCGTTAATTGCGGCTCTTTGAATATAGTGACTTTACGTCCACAAAATAACAACACCAAGTGGAAACAAGTCGTACTAATGGCCAACAACCTAAACTCGGACAAAATCCGGTCATATTTCTAAATTTTATGCACATAAAATAATAGAACTAACTAAAATCTAAAAACGTTAAAAAATTAACATGTAAATATGTATGTATCCAGATTTAAAGAACTTTAATTATTCCAGGTTATATTTTAGGTCGTTATTTTCTTATTTAACTGTTAAATTAAGCTTTTCATTTAATTACAACCTTTTCGAGCTATAAATTGCTGATAATTTCCATGAATTTTAACAGCAACATTTTAACAGGAAAAAAGTCGTTTCTATTTACGCCATAGATTTGGCAATGACTGATTAGAGTCATCATGGTTCTGATGTACCATCTATTTTTATCTTTAATATTACTGAGCAGTTAATTTTTCCAATTTTATGAGCAAACTTTATTTTTGACTCTAAGAATCGCCAGTTATTTCCTTTTTTATCTCTGCTTATCATATTGTATTTTTCGAAATTTTCAAAAGGGTCGAAAACGCGCAACAACGCCAGATGCGTATCGAGAGTTGAAGGTAATTAATTTATTAAAATAAAATATAAATGATTATCCACCAAACAAACATGATTTTCCTAGTGGCCGTTTTTAACCGTTACAACTTTAAAACTCTCCACTAATTAATACCTACTATCAGTAAAGAGCGGGAAGCAGAAAAATGGTAAATATGTAAACATAAAAAGATATAAAGAGATATATATTAGAAATGGACAACATGAGGAAGAAACGTCAAAAGCGGAGTTTATAATTGGTGATTTCAATATTGTTAACTCTGACTGTCTTTATCTGTTACTGAATTGAAATAGCAACGATAAGGGTTTTGCAATGTTAATTACCTTATATCATTATTAAAAGATCCATTCTGGCGAATATTTGCAACTTACGTATCATGCTGGTAAAGCTCATCTTGTTGCTTACCTTTTGTTTTATTGTTAAGCGAATGAACAATATACATTAATTATTTACGTAAATTTACGAAATACTGGAGCCAAGATGGCGACGTACTCAAATTTTAATTACCCGAGCGATATTAGTTGTACGTAGCTTGTTCGTCAGCGTAAAACAGGGGTGTTTACCTATTTGCGTATTTGTACGCACATATTTGGATAATTGACTATTTATAGCATTTATAACTACTGTTTCACATTGTGTAATGTATTTTTTTTTACTTATTTTCCTTGAAGTTTCTTTTTTTAACTTTTATAAAATTCTATTAATAAATTAATAAATAGCTCCAAATTAACTAAAATATTACATTATTAGCCACCATACAAAAAACAATATATAATAATCTTCTAGGTGCTAGAGAGATGCCGAGACAAATTTCTATTTGATTCTTGTGCTTTCTGTACTAGCAATGAAAATAGCTACAATTGTTTTTGGAGAAATATTGAAAATTAAATATCTATTTTTTCAATATTAATGCATAATGTTATTCAGCAGAGTAATACTTATTGCAATGATCGAAAATATAGTTTTGATCATTTTCACCTGCCACTTTTGTCAGGGATATTCACAGAAGTCTTGACTTTTGCAATATAGAATAGTCCAGGCGATTTTGTCCTATGGTTATTGAATATTAATGGAGATATTATTTTGTTATCCTTTGCCGATTTTCTATCAGTTTTTTTCTTTATTTATCTTCGTTCATTTTGTTTCCATTTGTTGGATAGCCAATTTAAATATTATAGGATAATCACCGATGGTTACTGGGCGGCCGTTATATGAAAGCTACTTGATGAGAAATGCCATTAATTTGAAATGTAACCAGTAAACTAAATACACACTGATTCACCAAACGTGAACCACGTCACCAATTATGACATCAAACCTTGGTTTGACGTCATAATTTATTTTCGATAATACCGATTTTCTACACGCCCCCGTCAAATTAAATCTTTATCTTACACATAAGCCATAAGAATACATGTGGCGTAACTCGAAATAACCAAACCCAAGGTGGAATCAAAGTGTACTCAGAACGATCCAAAATTGTTGAGCAATAGTGACGTTAATGTTTTCATGAGTATTACATGACATTTTATCAAACTGAATAAAAAATTCTCTAGAGCAGAATTTGTTGCAAATTAATAATTAGTTTTTGTATCAACTCTTAGCCAATCATAGCTCATTATAAATTTTATAGAGATAAGGACGTTGGATTTTAATTTTAAAACATCAACTTCTTCATTAGGTAACAAGTTTAAGTTTCTACGAATATTTAAGAAATATTTTTCATGCTTCCATTTTATGATTTTTTTGCAAACAATTATTAAAGCTATGGCCGGCCGATAACGTTAAATAATCACTGCTAGTTGAGCCAACCCTGCAGTCGATGGATCCACACATTTCGGTTTGTGGATCAAAGTGGGGATTTGAAGTTAACCTTGTGTTTATACACATAACATCTTTAGCATATTTTTTGCAAAAAGTATATTGATTTCTAATGGGGCTCGATCATTACTACAGATACTAATTAATTTTTCTTTTTTGAGTTACTACTTAGTGTCAGATTCTGAATCTGACAAATCATGTAATTTATTTATGTATTATATTTTTGTTTTGCTCTAGATGTATACTACATTAAATATTCTTTTTTTTTATTTATTTTATTTCTATCCTTTCAGTTTTGGCTTTATAGTAAATCAGGCGAAATCCGAAGGGATGAAGCGTGCCTGGATTATAGTGGTCAAGAAGTCATCTTGTATCCATGCCACGGAAGTAAAGGAAACCAATATTGGAACTACGATGCAGATAAAAAATTAATACGCCATGGTAGCAGTGATAAATGTTTAGGTATAAATTCAACAAAAAATAAATTAATAATGGAGCAGTGCAATGAGGAAATAACTTATTTGCAATGGAATTTAGAGAATTATGATAAATCAAAATTGTAATAATCTGTATATTAATTTCGTGGTATATAATATGTAATAGCAATTAATTATCAGATAATATCGTGATGATTTAATTTAGTTTCATTTAATATTTAGACTGATAGCGATATATATTCTTTTTGTGTGCATGTATCTAATGGACTGCTCTTTTGTAATCAGAACGAATATGCCGTGAAAGACAATGGTTTAGTGTCGAAGTAACGTTAATTTTGTAGTATGTAATAGTTACATAAAAAAATATCCATGTACAAAAAAATTATATTGGACGTGTACGATCTTAGTACATTGTCTATTGGAGCGATCTAATGTACAATAGTATATACATGCATACATAGTGCATTGTGTTATAAAAACAAGTCATATTTCGATGAATATTTCGAGTGTACAAATAAAAACCGCAAAAAAATATTGATTTACTCAAATACAAATCACCATCGTAACAATCTAGTATTTGTTTCTTTAAACCGAAAAGACATAAATAATGTATGTGTAATGTGTATAAATATGTATGTATAAATTTAGGGGTTGCCTAAACCCCTTGCTATTTTATTTCTACTGTTATGGAGTATTTGAACATCTACTCTTTAGTACCTGTTTTTTTTTTCGGCGTTATCATGAGCACCATCACAACTATCTAATAAAAAATCTGATTTTGGCATTTAAACGGGAAGCAGCTTTTATAATAACAGCAAAATATAGCTATTTAATAAATTTATTGTAAGTTGCTTTTTAAATTTTTTGTTTTTTTACTTCACATGATCAAGTTGTTAAATAAAATTCCTAACTTGACAACACTGCGAGTAAACTACTGTATCAGTTATAACAAATACTCTGTACTACTACAGCATTACTAGTATTTATACTAGTATTCTTTCGTTCTGAACTAACTGTTTTCTTTCACTTAAACTGATCGGTTCACTTGTCAGTATATTCTTTCGTGCTCAATCAGTTTCCCCACTACCTCAAATAAAGTAATCGGTTTCTGTAAACCTCCTCCCCCTTCAAGCACACAAAATTTTTCTAATCAGTTGGTTCAGTTCAGTAACTTCTAACCAGAATTTATAAACATTTAAAACCTTATTATTTTAAATTTATTTAAAAACTGAACGAATTGAACTGAACATAAGATCACTTTCAGTAAATCACGCTTAGTTCGTTCAGAACCAAAGAATACTACTACTATAGATAGTAATACGTCCAGCTACCTAATTTTTACATACATTTTAAGGCAAGTAGTGAAATAGTGGCACCACATTCTGAACAGGTGGAACTAAAGTTGTTGGATCGATCAATGTAACAATTAAAATCATCAATTTTGGAAAAATAACGTTCATTCTTGTTCTGCAATTATATCCATATTATTCGTAACTTAAATATCATTTAGTCTCTAATAAAGCTATTGTAAGCTATATAAGATGTAACTGCACCAGCTACCGCTAGGGGAGCGATGGCCAATATTTACGAGGAGCTGGACTATAGGTATACTACTTTTTTGTATAGATTATAGGTTTTTGGTTATAATAAAAAAAAGGAAAAAGTAGTCAGTGTTTACTTATTAAATGGCATCCTGTCGGTATGCGAAGTATTATTTTTCATTGAATATGAACGCCGATAAGAACGCGAATCCTACCACGTTGTTTAAATTAGAAAACGCTCATAGTCCAATAGGCTATTTACATTAACATTCTTTATAACCTTCTCCAGCGTTGTCATCGCTGATAATGCTGATAACAGCAGCATCGCCGCAAAAATACGATTAAGAATATCATTCTACGCAATTAGACGGCTGGCGTTTTCTAATTGGCATTATTTCCTTTTTATTTACGGGCGTGGATTTTCAATGGAAAATAATAACAATAAGCGCATCGACAGGATGCAATTTGATAAGTAAACACTGATTACTTTTTTCGGTATTATTGTTACAACTTATACAGTATTTTTACCTGTAGTGTTGTCAAGTTTAAAATTTTATTTAACAACTTGATTACATAAAATATATCATGCGAAGTAGTAAAAAAAAGATTAAAAAAGCACCGTATAAATTTATTAAATAACTATTTATCGATGTATTGACCAGGAAAGAAAGGATTATTCAACTTAGCAAAGCATATACTTATATACATACCTATATATATGTAAGTATAATGTAAACCCAGGTAATTCAAATTGCATTGTAACATTTAATCAAAATACCTACTAAAAGGTTAAAATAATACTATTCAATTTCATTAACCGGAGAAACTTGGCAACAATGTCGTCAAAGACGACATAATAATCGATAACTGTATTTTTTTCGTTTCTTTATCGTTATCAGTATTATCGGCGAAGATAACGCTGGAGAAGGTTATAAAGAATATTAATGTATATATCCCATAAATGCAAAAAAGCCTATTTTACTTCTAGTCTTTGTCACGATGCTCAAGACAATGCTGAAAAAGCGTTGGTGTATAAAGAAAACTCGTCTAAATACCCCTTCAAAGAGAAAGCCAATTTTTCATGTAGGTGTAACTAATTATACTGATTGTGTAAAATATAATTGTTGCTCAATATTATAAAAACATTTCAAATAATGATTATAAATTTTACTATATTTACTCAATTCATACTTGATTATAATGTTTGTATTATGTCAATAATAGAGGATATTTATAAAGTTATTATTAGTCTAAAATATCCATACATGTGTATTATCAGAAAACAAACTAATAGCTAATTTTATATTTTATTTTTAAATATTTTTATGTAAATGATGAAACTCCGATAAGAAATTAAATTTGCTTAGTTTATGAATTGTGAATGAAGCAAACATATATTGGAATTTATGATTTTTTTCGTAATTGTGGCAACAGTGCCAAACCAGTTTGTCCTAGAATGGATTCCTCAATGGACATCTATCAACAAGCAAATGCGAATAATATTCTCTTATGACTGTTAAAAAATAAACTGCATTTCCCAATCGACATTGCTTAGGAAATATGACGCATTGAACAATTTGTGGATCAATTCATTGACGAAATTCTGAACAATCTATTCATCAGATAAAGAACAATATTACTTTAACGATTCTACCACATAACATACATAGATTTTTCTTATTCATTTTGATTGTCGATTCGTTTTTGTCTACACTGTCAATAAATATGGAGGTTTGATTTCTTAATTTCTAGTAAGTTTTTATTATTTATCTTTTTTTAAAAATACTTTCGAAATTTGAAAATGTGCCTTTGAAAGTTAAAAAAGTGACATTACCAAAAAATCTAAAAAATTTTAACATATTTTAAACATGTTTGAAACCGCCAGTTTATTGACATTCAATTTTTGCATTAGTCAGTTTTTTCGTTAAGTCACTTGGTCAAACAATTGTTCAACAAAAATACTCCCATAGCAAAATACTCTAGAGCTAAAAAATGGTTATTTTTATTTAAAAATATTTTTTTTGAATTTTAATATGTTCACAAAAAGTAATCGAATCAATATTAACTCACCGATTTGCTTTATATTCAACCATGTCGTAGATTCTAATCAATTTATGTATAAATAATTCTCCTAGCTTTAGGCCAGTGTATTTTATCTATATTTTTATAATGTGCCTTAATTTTTTAATGTACATAAAATAGTATGTTAAATACAATATTACGTTATTTTGTTTCATTTAGTTTATTCAATGAACCAATCAAATCATACAACATACATTCAGCACATTTAAAAATGTGTTATTTAAATGGGATTAAACCTCAATCTGATAACGCCTAGAATAACGAAAAAATAAACACCTATTTGCTGCTATATACAAAAATGTTTAATCTTAGCAATTATAAATAATATTGTCAACATTTATCAACTAAAAAAATAAACCGAATTTAGAACATTGTTAATTTTAAAATTGCCTGTTTGTGGTACACGTTTAAATAATAAACATTGCTTCATTAATTTCAAGTCGCTAAAAAAATAATGACGTTATTACATAATTAATAATACTAAACTAAAAGGATAAACTTACTTTAATACGTTGTATTTCTGATAAAAAAACGAGGATAAATTTTCTAAAATGGGTTGTGAATGTAATGTAACAAATTCCTCACGACAAATCTAAATGAAAATAATTAATTTGAAGTTAATAATAGACGATGATTATAAAATATTTCTACCAAAGGGATAGAGTTGTTAGTGCAAGTTTCTATTGCTTTTTTAATACAATAATCATGTATTTACTTTGTTCATGATGTGAACTGTTGATGGATGTGTCCAGTAACAATCATGTACAGATGCAAATGTGATACCAGCTCTTTCGCAATTCAATGATGTTAACATCATGTGTGTTGAATCTAGTGAGTGAATAAAATTTGGAGGAAAAGCATTTTTTTGTTTCATTATATTTGGATGCCTGCAAATTAACAATAACTATCGAAAACGGAAAGCAAAAAATAGTTCTGAAAAAAAACTTACTCGTAGTCGTCAATTAGGACACTATCATAACCAGCTACTAATTTACTATTCGTATATGGTTGGACAATTGGTAAACCTAATGGTGAAATCCATTCAACATTACTACCAATTGGACCAGAAATTAAACGGGCACAATTTGTAAACCAATCCTGAATTTCTCTTGTTGATGTGAACATTGTTCTTAAAGAATCAAATGTTTTCTCTAAGATAGAAGAGAGAAATAGATAATCAAACGTATCTAAGAATATGCAAAAGAATTTGGGAAAAGCTTACTTGTTAAATATGATGAAGCTGCTGGTACTAATCGAAGAGGGAACTCGTCTATATCTTTTAATTGTTTAGAAATTTGCAATTTCGCACCAAATCTAGTAACTCCATAAACTGTCGTCATGATAGTTTGTTTAATAACTTGTCTTTTAATGAAACCTTTTAAAGCTTTCGCGATCTAAATGTTAAAAGATCACATTACACCATCGTATCTAATTTTAATCAGTACTAAAGTATTCTACCTCCTCGCCATTTTCTTCATCTTTAATTCGCTGTTTTTCAACTAATGCCACCACAGTGCTATAAATATCTTGTGGATTATCACTAGCAGTTAAATTAACACTGAAAGCACCAGCAGCATCTCGCCCCAGCGCTGCGTAATGTTGAAGTCCATTACAACTTCCATCCTTAAAATTTCATTATGAAAATGTCATAAAGCAAAAATGTACTTATTTCTGAATAGATATTACTTGATGTATTGGAAAATGGCAAACATACTCCTCTGGTTTCTGCCCTGATTTCAATACATTGTCAATTTCTACACAACAAGCTAATGTTTGCCATGGCTCATCCGACTGCACCCACCATCTTTTACCATTTAATGGATTGTGTGCAGAATCGCAAATTAAGTCCATGTTTTCATTGGCAAATGCAAGCCTATTAACCAAAAACAAAGTAGATGAATAAAATAAAGATTAAGATCTAAACTTGTCTATAATACCTGTTTTTCAAGGATTCCCTTTTCTTCAATCCAGTTAAATTGATCAAATGAATTTTTAACCAATCGAAACCATTTGGTCCTAAGGGTCGACCTTCAGCAAAAATTAGTATTGACCTCGCTAAATCTGGGCCTAAGTGAGTCAGATGTGGTGGTAGAGGATAGACACGTCCACGAAAATCCATATTGTGAGGAAACCAAAATATGTCGTCACGATACTAGAATATAAGATAAGGCATAATTTGCTCATTAAAAATCTGCAGTTATTGGAGAACAATTAACATAAGATAACATGCTTATAGAAAGTAAAACAAAATAAGATAAAATAGACAACAAAGTGGTCATTTTTCATTACATCTTATACAGACTATGCAGACTCAGTTTACAAATTCTGAAATTCCAATTTATGTATTATATATCATGAACACTATCATATAAAATTATATTATTTTACCTACAATTTAAAGCAATAGGATGTGATTTCACATCCTAATCACAGTTATTATCATACATCATCAGTAATCACAGTTATTAAGTCATAATTTTTATGCAACGTTGTCAAGATTATCTTTAAAATTGTATTGATATTTTAATGAACTTTATTTTGAAGTTTTCAATTACGGTAAGTAATTGTTTTAAATAATAAAGACAATTGTTGAAGATTTATTCAAAAATGATTAATATCGTAAGTATATACAAAAATAAACAAATATTCACTTTCATTCTTTTAATTCGATATGTTTAACATATTAAACTGGCAAGACTGATGAGTTATTCTCTCGCTATTTATGTGTATACAACAGAGACAACTATACTTGACTACTATATTGACAACTGTACATCTATACTTGAAACACTACTATAATTACTTTTAATTGAAAAATCAAATCAAATCTGGCAAGAAAATAGCAAAAATAAATAAATTAAGCAGTTCTACGAAATTATGTAAGCAAAATCAATTCATAGTATTAAATATTAAACAAATCTTGAACGAGCAAGAAAAAATATTTACTTGGCTAGCGCTGTATTTAATAAAAATGGGACACATCAAAATTTGGCGTTGATTTAATGAAAAAAAATTCTCTGAATCATATGTTGGTATACTGCTTTTCACTAAGTATGACGTATATCACATCTTTGTGCATTCAGACTTACATGATTTGCCAATGACAGTCTGTATAAACAATCACACCACAAAGAATACATTTCTCCACGTCGTCGTTTATGTTGTAAATGTAATTTTATGGTTTGAGCTTTAGTTGCTTTATCCATTACTGGCGTGACTGGTGGTGGTGGTCTTAATGATGAAGGATGCTCAGGTACGTCAAGTTTACTCGAACCACCATTTTGAAATACCTACAAATCAAAATATTTATTGAAAATCAATACTTGAAATAAAAACTTATAAATTAGAGATAAATTAAATTCACTTCAATAATTGTATCAAGCAGACGTTTATTTATCTTCCACGGTACTGCTGAGAGTTGATTAAGTGCATCAAAATTTGGATATAAATGAATTGGATTGGCTTCTATTAGGCGACTTTTTTGTGTTGACGCGTGATTTGGCAATCTGATAAAAACAGAATAATTAAAATCATCACTACATGTCTAAATACAATATAATATAAATTATATTTTTTAATTTATCGAATGAACCACCTTACTAAATCAGTAGAAGTAATTAAATAACCTCCATTTTCAACAGATGTCCATGGTAATGGTGGACAATACATTGGTGCTTCTATTGTCGGAAAAACTAGAGTTTCACACTCCGATAATCTATATAATTTAGATAGGACTGGATGTGGTTTAATTTCTTCCGAAATATAAGTCTTTTGCCGAAAAATTGTATAAAAAGCAGGCAAAAAATTTCTAAAATCATGAATAGTTTATTATTAGTATTACAATGGTTACATTATATATCATATATCTTGTAGATCCCTGATCATGTCAATTATTCATAATATATCATATATTCATAAATATATAAAAAAAAAATAAGGAATATCTACTCTAACCAATCACAAACCCGACATACTTTTTCTTTCCATTCTTATTAAGACAGCTCGTATTAATTTTCAAATCATGTATAATAATATGATATAAAAATCGTCCAACGCTACGTAATACTCTTGG
Source organism: Platypus cylindrus (assembly GCA_949748235.1). Classification (NCBI taxonomy): domain Eukaryota; kingdom Metazoa; phylum Arthropoda; class Insecta; order Coleoptera; family Curculionidae; genus Platypus; species Platypus cylindrus. Next base: position 42,753,912 of record OX456488.1, on the reverse strand, counting down.
AACCCAAGCTTGATGATCTATTTCAATTGTGCAACCCTCTTTAAACTCGTTATAACCAATCCATTGCCATTGAGCTCTACAATTAATAAGTTTCTGTGCTTCTGGTAATGACTTCAGTTTGCCATGCTGTCTAACGTAGTTCTCGCAGTACTTTCGTTGTATTCCTAGAATCTATAATCAATTGGGTATGTAATAACTACTAATGAAGGGAAATATAACTAGTATTCTATGTATATTTGGTTACTTTATCAAGAGCGCCAGTTTTCTTCTTCAACAAAATCAAATAACGAGCATAAACTCGATCGCCTAAAATCCGATATAATAGAACTGCATTAGGGCTGAATGTTTCTGATCCTTGGGACAACGTTTTTGCTTCTTCAACAATAATATTGACCAAATCATTTAATGGAACACTTTTCACGTAAATTTCCATATTTAAGGCACTTTTACGTGCTGACAATGCATTGATATCACGAATTAATGCTTGCTCAGCATCCTTGCGCCACTGTAGAAATAATTCATCCAATACGCGTCGATAATATGCAACATCCTTCGATTGTTTGATAGAATTTTGTATACTTTTGACCTATAACAATGCAAAAATTGTACTAAGATGGAGCTAGACAGAAGTGTATTTTATATATTTTGCATGTTATTTGGAATAATATACCGTACAATAGAATATGTCGCGCAATTGCGCCCATTCCGAATACGTAAAATGTATGTATTGCTGTAGTTACTAGATTTCTTGGAATCCATTACTCACTTCTAAGTATCCTTGCTTTTCCACTTCTAACTGCCTATCAAATTTTTGTTGAATTTCACTTAATGTAAGTAAATTAAAATCATTTGCTAATAACTGATTTTCATTAACGTTAGATGACATTTGTGCTGGATGATTTAAATGATTAACTAATTCATTTTCATAATAAACTCGTGGTAATTGCTGAGTGAATTGAAATTTGTTATCGTATGCTTGAAATGCCTTAACAACATAATCCATTTCATTATTGGCATATAAACCGTAATTTAAGATATCGTATAAAGATATATTTAATTTTAATGCTTCGTTTATATAGTGCTTGATATCGTTAAGATGACTATTTGCTTCTCTATTCACTTTTCCCAGGCAAATGAACAGCGATGCAAAACATTGTAAATCCGGCTTTAAATTATTTGAATATATAAATGTGAAAACGTCTTTTACATCATTATATTTTCCTTGACTAGCAAATCCCTAAAGCGGACAACAAAAATTTATAATTTAAAATTAATAAAGTTTAAAAAATATCACATGGTTATGTTTTAACTTTTTCAAATGGTTAGGTTATTACAATGAATCATGAAGATGAGGGTCAATCTCCCCTGGAATCGTCGGTGTACAATAAATACAGCATTTCACATTATAAAGTTTTATGGATTTAAAACTTCTATTATCTAACTAGTTGAAAAAATTAAAAATTAAGACTATCTAATCAGTTTATTACTTTAAGTAATGGACGAAAAATATGTCGAACAATCGTCGGAGTAAATTGATTATTCCATTTCTTTTTCGATATAAATAGTTGATGAAAATGAAATGCTGTCAATCCACGATTAGGTTTATCTAAATAATTGCATACATCGATATAAGCAGCTAACGTTTTCTCAGTAATTTCACCACTAAATTTTTGTTCAATTGCTAATTTTTTATTTTTTATTTTTTTCTTAGTTTCTGGTTTTTCTTCAAAGTGCTCATCCACAAATGTTTCAATACCATTGGTAAATGATGTGGGATTATTTAGCGTCATACTAAACAAATGTTTTTCAATTAGCTAACAGATTATGTATAATTATGTAACTAATTAATTACTTGTCATGCCCATTTTCATCAACAAATTGTTCAAGGTTAATATCTATGCTATCATTTCGGATATCACCTGTACCTAAACCTGTATGATTGCTTACTACACTATAATAAAGCAAATTCACAAAGAATGATAATTTTTAAAATCTTACTTTACAGTGCCTTACCTGTTATATTGGGAAAGAGATTTAGTATCTACATTCTCATTTGTATTTAAAATATTATTATTTGGCGTCGCGATAACAGACGATGCCCTAAAAATAATTTAATATTTATATTTTTTTATTATAAGGTGCCATTAGATGGTACTTTTATATGTATGTGTTTACTAAGTATAATAAACGTTGACGTGTTTTACACACAACCTGATGTGTGATCGTTAATTTAAACAAGTAGTAACGTGCACATCCCGGTTACGAGTTCGCCAACTCGTAAGTCTAATAAATCAAACACCGTCTTTTTCTATCTTGCGTGTAACAAGCAAATACATTAAAACAGAGAAAAAAACAGAAATGCAGCTATAATATATAATACATAACACACTATAAAGTAATGCATAGATTACTATATTTGATTCGGTCTACATCGAAGAGCTAGTCTTCCAATTTGGTGGAGTCATTCATGCGAGCTCAAGTGTTTACATCCACCAACTGCTCGCTAGCTCATCTCTAATTCGATATAGATAGGATCAAATATAGTAATCTATGCATAACTTCATAATGTGTTATGTATTATATATTATAGCTGCATTTCTGTATTTTCTCTGTTTTAATGTCTTTGCTTGTTATACGCAAGATAGAAAAAGGCGGTGTTTGATTTATTAGATTTATTTATTTATTAGACTTACGAGTTGGCGAATTCGTAACCGGGGTGTGCACCGTTACACTAGGCATCCTAACCAACGATGTACAGCTAATACCGCTTGGGTAATTAAAATTTAGATATGCTCCCTTCATGGCTGTAGTACCTTGTACAAGTTGAGATGCATATAACAGAAGCGACTAAAAAGAAGATGGAAATATGGTTAACTGAAAGCTACAAACAATTGTAAATCATCATTAAATTAAGTTCAAATAACAAACATAAAATGTTATTTTTATATATAATAAAGATACCCAAAATCTAGCTCCTGTTAAATTTTTCTTTATTGATAATATTGTGACATGTTTCGCCCATTTTTGAGCATCATCAGACAAATAAATTACTATTTACTCTTACATGTATATCATTTTTAGCGTTAACTTTAATTATATGTCGCCTTCACAACAAGAATACAATACAGTTTGACTTTATTGCATTCTTGTAGTATACTTTGTAGTGTAGCCAATAGTAATTTATTTGTCTGATGATGCTCAAAAATGGACGAAACATGTCACAATATTATCAATAAAGAAAAATTTAACAGGAGCTAGATTTTGGGTATCTTTATTATATATAAAAATAACTAATAAAGCATCCTTTGAGATAATGCTGGCGAAATATCAATATTTAAAACATAAAATGATTACGTAAAATTAAAAAAAACCTAGGCGTCCCCAAATTATTAGATCATCCATAAGAAATGCAAATAGAGGCTGAATAATAAAATATACGACAATAGAAAATTGATTTGTGCAAGTGTGTTAATTGCCTCAATTTTACGTAATATACTTTTAAATACAAAGAACACTTGTTTTTATTTATGCGCTATTTTACGTAATCATCTTGTTTATTATATGAACTTAATCTAATAATGCTTTATAATTGTGTGTGTATACAATTTATAATTGTTTATACAAATATAAATTGTATAAACACAAAAAGGGTTTGTGGAAAAACCCTGGATGGATTTTGTACATCGTTGGTTAGGATGGCCAGCGTTAGCCGTAGGCTCATTAAAGCGTAAAGCAACCATAGGTCCGAATCACTCAATTTGCACTAAAATGGTAAATTGAGTTAAATTGCTATTGCTATTGCGAATTAAATTAGCTATTGCTAAATGCAAAATATCGAAAAAGCAGATTAATTTCTACAAGGGCTTGTAAATTTAATTGTAAAAACTTTTTCGAGCCGATGATTATTATTGTATTACAGCGAAATAAATATACATATACATCTGTTAAGTTTAATCATGAATGGATTCTTGGTTGTTGAAGTCGGCGATACCACTCCGGTCAACTTTATTATTATTTTGAAATCATATTTCAATGGCCAATATCCGATTTCATATAAATAATTAATAACTGTGATGCCGTCAATAAATAATGCTCAATAATAAACTATATACTTACTAGTAGCGCTATGTGTATCTTAGCTAGTATATTAAATAGTACGTATGTACAATATATTCTATTATACTATTTATAATAGTAGGATGGTACTGCAGTAGGTGAATTCGGGAGCCATGCTCATTTAACTCATTCTTGTTCACTTTACTTTGCGGTCATTTGAAACTCCCAGGACAACTTGCGTTTAGTAGCATCCGTCCGGGTATATCCCATGAAGATTCCCGGATGCACTACCACGGTAGCTCGTGCGTAGTAGAGTGAAGCACGTTTGGCGGCTTTATTTTAACTATGAGTTTTATCTACTCTTGCTAGTATCTAAGCAAGAGTAGATAAAGCAAGAGTTTCAACCTCCCAAACCTACCTAGTAAAACCTCTCCATAATGGCCACTCAAACTATCAGCCTAAATGGCCGTATGGAAGTGAACATTATTGGGAAATTTGCATAAATGCTTTTAAAGCATTCTATAAAAACAGAAAGTATACCTTATTGAACGGTAACCGTTAATATAGGTTGCTGAATTTTTACTTACTTGGCATTTATATCACATGTTTTGATTTTCTCATTCACACTTAAATCAGATTGCGATAGAAAGTTTATGACATTCGATTTCTTTAATTTAACAATATTGGTCCGTTTTAAGCCTTGAAACTTTTCGGTTACTAAAAAATAAGAACAAATCCACGAAATGATATTAGAAAGGTGCTATTTTTACTATGATACATAATCTGTTATTTTCCATAGTACATTTTTATAACAATACTATGCGCAGACACACGCGGAAGGTCTTTAATAGAGCCAGTGTACGAAAGCGCCTGCCGACCGAGAGAGTCCTAAAGCAAAGAATAGGTATAAAAGTCTAATTCGGAGCTCTAGGCAGCGTTCGTGAAGGTCCTTCTGTGAGAAGGTGGGGGACTTCCAGAAGCTGCGAAGCTGCAAAGAATTTTGATGAATGGACCCGGGGTTAGCAGGCTGGGAGCGCTGAAGGTTTCGGAAGGCACGCTGAAGAGCCTACTGGAGTGTCGCTTTCCAGGCTCAGTCGACAGACTGAGCCTGGCCGGCAGCGGGGTCTCTCGGTTAGCTGGCTCGTGGCACTCACCAGGAAGAGGTCGGTGACCTTAGGTCGCTTGACCATCTTTGGAGACAACGTGAGGCTCTCTGACACGGTAAACATCTTGGAGTTACTCTGGATAGGCGTCTGTCTTAGAGACATCATGCTGACAGAGTGTATGTACAACGTACTGACAGAGTACGTAAAGCTACTGCCAACCTTCGGGCTTGGAGAACGACTTTTGGAAGTACGTAGGGTCTTCACCCTCACATGGTACATTGGGTCTGGTACGGTAGTTATACCATCATTGATAGTCTATGGTTCCGTCGTGTGGTGGTCCGTGATTATTTTACAGGGTTGTTTTCAACCACAACCCTGTAAAATAATCACGTGTATAGATAAATAACCAAAGTTACAGTTACTTGACAGTTGCCAAATAAATTGGTAACTCCAAACCATCATACAACTCTCATGATTTAGAGAAATTTGCTTACATTAAATCGATGTAAAATTTGGTGTGTTCAAATTGGTATTGAAATGCAGTGCTAGCAGGTTAAATAATGTTTTCTAATTCGGTAACGAAAAGTACACTTTGCAGCACCCGTTTTAGTTCGCACGCAATTTAGTGACTTACAATACCGTATTTTCATAGTTTCAATTGTTAGATTACATTAAAATTCATCTTCTAAACTCAATACTACAAACCCTACTTTCAGCAAAAAAAAACAATTTCAGGATTAAATGGCAGACCTAATAAATTTTTGAAATTAATTATTTGTTCATTAAAATTACTTCATAACAAAAAATTGCGTTGAATACACGTGTGAAAAGCCGATCTTTGGTGCTCATTAACGAAAGACTCACTGCTGCGCTGCTCGTGTTTCAAAACTCGTTCACACCAAAAACACTCGTATTCAAATACACTATTTTCTAATTCCGGTCCGAAAAGTGCACTTTTCTGCTTTTCTTTTTTTACTTTTCTGCATTTCTGCTATTTTACACTTCTCAAATACGGCCACCTCCATATAACGGTCACGACCTCTAACCGCTATTTCTTGATAACTTCCAGCATTTCAATAAAGTGTTTTTACTGAATTAAAAAAATATAATTTTTTTATTTTATGAGCTAAAATTAATTCCTGCAATTTATTTTCAAGTCTTAAATATTGAATTTCATAAAAAGCTCCAAATTTCCACCATTCTGTGTCAGTACTAAGTTAAGCGAACTCGCTAGATTAACCACACGCATATTTTTCATAAGCAAATGTATGAGTAAGACGAACATGATTAAGAAAGCGCCAAAGTGCGAAGGATAAATTCTTTGTTGCGATATAAGAAAATAACATGACATCCTGTAACCCCCAATTTACAGTTTTCTTTTTAATTCAGAGTTAAACTTTAATTTTATCCACTCGTTTTTCAACATTACTTGAACTTAACTATAGTTGAAGCTGAAATTTAATTTTTTATTCTGATAGTTCCATATTCTGTGAGTCTCCATTTATTTTAAATTATTCACTATTAACCGCCGGTTGCGGACAACCGAATTATCCCTGTTGCTAGGATAAAATATTTAATCTGTTATTTTAAATGTATTAACAATACATTCAACCATAACAACTATGATTATCCATGGATTATCCGTAATCCGCTTTTCAGAGACTGATGATAAGGCAAATAAAAATGTTTCATTTTCATATCCATTTTGTTGCAAAAATTGTGCCACCATCCCGGTTACTTCCGGCATTGCGAGACCATTTTAGGCTGACATTTTGGTTGACCGTTATGGAGAGGATATACTGTACTATTATTCAGGATAATACATACATATGAATACATAATATAGTAAGTATTGTTAATAAAAATCAAAAGAATAGTTAATTTTATTAACCGCCAGTTTCTGAAAAGCGGATTATGCATAATCCATCGATAATCATATCAATCATTGTTTTCATCAATCATTGTTATTGACGAAATACATTGAAAATAACAGATGAAATATTTTATCCTAGCAACAAAGATAATTCGCGTTTCTGCCACCGGCGGTAAGATTTAAAAATTTAAAGCTTTAAAAATTTTAAATTAAAAGAAAATGTTCAATTCATTGTTTTATTCACTAAGTAACATTATGATTTAGGTAATCGTTACGTTAAAATTAATAATAATTAAAACCCTTATTAGATGGCGGAGTATAGGGGCACATTTGCGGTTGTACCCGACGACGCTTAAGACCCCAGCGGGGGACCTGATAATATGTTACAATTATGAAGTTATTTAAAATTTCCTGACTGTAGACAATAAAAAAGTGAAACTCACATGAACGACAAAGAAACTGTCCCATTAAGACACTATTTTAAAACAGCTTTGTATGAGTAAATACTAAATAATAACAAGAATTCATCATTTCAGTAGAAATAATATAAACCAGTGAGATGTTCTATGATATAAACCAAGGTAATTTCTGTTGGATTATGTTAACAGCCATGTCAAAATGCGATAATCAATGCCGACAGTAGCCGAAAGACATAATATGACGTCCCTTGACTTAGTTTTCTTTAGTTACTCTTTATTCATTTAGAGCCAGTGTTTCTATTTCATTTATATGGTTTAGTCCACCGTTCTTTAGCCGCTTTACATTGGATTTAAACTGAAAATAATAGTTTAATTCAACTTACCGACAAGGACATCAGCAAATTTTTTCCAGTTTTTCTTTTTAACTGTTTTTGGATTATTTATATCAGGGATTGTTATTGATGAATGATTTCTGATTTGAACTAAAATTCAATAATGTTTTTAATTACAAATTGGATAGTTAACTAAACGTAACTTATAACTCCTAAAACCCATAATAATCTAAAGATTTAATAGTCCTTCGTTGCATACATATCAAAAAAAACGAGTATAAAAGACTATAGAAAATGTTAAAATTCCTATTATGTAATTAAATTGTTAAGTTTTCAGCTATTTTTATTATTTATCACTAATCACTAATTATCTAAAACTGAAATCTAAAAAAACACATAGCAGCTCAATTTTATTCTTTAATGTTAGATATTAATTTAAATATTTTAATAAAGTCCTGTTCAGGACAAAGGCAATAAGAAGTCTCAGTCTCAGTTAATGCTATTCTATACACACAACACAAATTTTTAATAAATTATAAAATAATTATAAACTCTTACCTTTTATATTAATGTTGAAATATTTACGAAATAAGTAAGGCTTTTCGAGTAAATGTAAACAACGGCTTTGCCTTGCAATATGAAATGATTTTGGTAACAACCTGGTTACTGGGATAGTTCTTGCTATTAAGAATTGATACATTTTACAACCTACAAAAGTAATTAATTTTCAACAGTTAACAACGCTCATTGTTGGAATAATACTCAAAATAGGCAAAACCTGTTTTATCTATGGTTTAAATAACCTAAATGTACATATAATTATGGAACACTAGGGTGCAGAACCATTTGGCTGACTTTACGATGTCAGATGTCAAAGTGAAATATAAAGCCAGCGTGCGAAGGCAAAAATTAAGCGATTTTCAACTTTAATGTCATAAAAGATTGATTTGTTGCTGATGCAGAGCTCCGTAATAGAAAATTTTAAAGTTTAGTTCTCCAGCAAAAATCAGTTTTTTTCTTCATATAAACGTGAAAAAATATTTCTGTGCGTATTGTGTTGTGATTTGAACAAATTGTTCAAAAAGAAAATTTTATAAATAAAATAAAGTACTATTGTTAAGTTTCTTATTATCTTATATTAAATAACTTATGTAATATATAAGTTTCTATTTCCTTATCACCGAATAAAACCGAATAAGTTTCGAAAGAACACGACTAGTTTACATAGTATCAATAGTCCTGTTTCCTATTCGCAAGAGAGACGGTGAGTTACGAATTTCTATGAGGCAAATGGTTCCAACATATGATTTTTGCGCAAGTGTTGTAATAACAGTGAAGTCAGTCACTATTTTTTGTTTATTAATGGGTTAAACATTTTAATGATGGGGTTAATAATAATAATTTTTTTATAATGGGTGTTAATAGAACACCCATTATCGTTTTAAATATATGGTATATAATTGTGTATTTATTGATTATTATCTGGAGAATATTTATTTTACTTATATAACTACTTATATAAATTTTCACCTGCCGCTGACATGAATATGCGCGGGCAAATTTTGTTATGTGTTTACAGGTACTAGAAAAATGGTTTATTATGAGAATGGACCGCAGAAATGATGACGTCAGCAACATTTGTTGGGTAAATACAAATCCTTGTCAATAGGATTTTGGACATCTAATTTTTTGTTTTATGTTTTTTTTTGATTTTGTGCTTATATCTTATTTCTATAATTATTCTATATTATAATTATTATCAAACGTTTTCTAGCCGTTTTTAAATGTTGCGCAGTATTGTGAAATAATTAAAGTTGATTCTACGAAAAAAAGTTATTACGAAAAGTTGTTTGTATTGATGCCAGGAGTATGTGGTTAATTTTTCTGACAACCTTTCGGGAACACCCTGTATATGATGGATAAAAACGTATTTATTGATTATTATTGAGAGAATATTTATTTAAGCTTATTTAAATTTTCATCTGCCGATGACATACATATGCGCGCACAAATCTTGTAGTTTACATGTAATAGGAAATAGGTCTACTAAGTAGATTTTTAGGTGAGATTTGGTGTAATTATTACTGTTATCGTATCGTATTTTTATATTAATTTTGTATTTTAATAAGAATATAGTATATATACTATATTCTGGTGGTAACCAAAGCACTGCAATTCTGCTTATTTGCTTACCAGCTATACAGCAAAGCAACTATATCATGTATCAACACCAATGTTGTTAAAGCAGTAGTGGTTAATTTTTAACCACTAAAATTTAAACCATTTTAAATACTAAGAGATATAGCGATTCCTTCAAAAAATAGCAATAGCAGTGACAAAGTATACACGAAATTTAACGGATTTCTCAGAGTTTATAAACTTATTTCTAGTTAAGATATTTATAAGTTATTTATATATGTGCAAAGTGTTATTCAGCCGAAACACCTTATTTATCATGATACTAAGACTACAAGATAAACCAACCTGAGATCAAATTTTAAAAGTTTCCGCGCATGGCGTCACTGCGAGTCCCTTTTGTTTTTTTTTTGTTGAGAAAACGTTGACATATTTAAGTAAAATATTATGACAAAAGATATAAAATATCTTTTTTATATAATATTTTTTTCGTATCTTTTTAAATAGAATACAAACACATCTATAAATATATATTTACTGAAATAATGAATAAATATAAAAATATATTATTAATTACTTAAACGTAAACAAACTGAAAGCTGAATTAAAATAAGAAGCATAGACAAAAAAACAAAATTAACATCAGATTAGGGTCTATAACCTAAATTTCAATTATTAAAACAAGCGATTTGCAAAAGGGGTCTCTCACGATGTGACAGAGCAACAAAAGTGACAAAGCTGCGCGTTGGCTTATCTAGTTAGTCTTCGAAGCATGTTATTTATGTTAAAGGTAAAAAAATAATAAAATAAGTGCTCGTAGATTCGTCAGTCACGTACACCAACATAGAGCCCGTCCCCTCACCGGTTTCACCGTATCATGGCCCATCAAAGAAACTAGAGAACCATCGGTAGGATGACGTTTTCTACTGAAATCTAACCAGCACTTATACCAAAAATGTCGATATTCAACAATGTAACATTTACGGTAGCGACCTCTATGAATGAGACAGATCGTCTCCTACATCTAGATTAGATACCTGCTACATGCTGAATAATTAATGACCGCTGCTAGAGCTCAACCACGAATTAATAATAAATTAATACTATTAATGGGTTAATATCATCCATTACCAATATTAAACAACATTAACTGTAAAGCGTTATTCATCCAAAACACCTTATTTATGTTAAAGGTGATTAGCAGGTGGCTAATCTAGATGTAGGAGACGATTTGTCTCTCATTCATAGAAATATGGGAATTTACTGAATCAAAGTTCCTTGCTAATATATTTATTATAGAATAATATATAATATAATATAATATATAAGAATATAATATAATAAATAGTCTCTGAATTCACAAATCACTAATAGCACTAACTTCACTGCAACTAACTGTATAACCAAATTTAAACTAAAATACTTTATATATGTGAAATATAGCAAATTTTAAAATTTAATATTAAAAAAAAGACAAAATTAAAACTACTCTAAGAAAGTCGCACACGTTGGAACTTTGAATGTATTAAGTCGTCAATCGTGACAGAAACACCCACCTTGTTTTTTTCAGTTGATGCATGTGTAGTTAGATATCGCCAAATCTTTCAATTTTTCGTATTAAGTCGATAATAACTATTAAGTGAAAACGCCACGCAATGTGTAGTGTAAAACCAGTAACACGTAACTAGTGCACAGATAATACAGATGCCCGCCTTAAGCTGTGGGTTGGCCACAACGACCCACGACCACGCGACCTCCGTTTTCACTATACTCTTCACAGTATATTCTTCTCATTTTTGTTCTATAGATCCTCTAAATATATAAGAAATATAGTGAGAAGTTGCATACAGTAATAAGAGAGAAACAGACTCCGATTTAACATTTATTTATCTCGTTTCAATATACAGGAATTGCTATCTTACTTCTCTGTCAAAAAAACATAGAAAAAGATGGAATATTTGAATATATAGTATGTAATAAATGTCTCATTCATTAAAAAGAAAAAAAAAATACACAAAGGAATGAAGAGTTGGACTCTTCGTTGTAGGGTGTGATGTACATATATATATGGGAGCCATTTGGTACTTGAAACTATTTTTTTTTTTGATGAAATGATGAAATTTGGATATTAAGACAATCAATAATTAAACAATTGGTAACCGTTTAAAGGAATCATTAATGTTAATCACTAATTATAACTTTGATGTATTTTACAGTACCCTCATATGTATTTAAAAATGTTATTGTGAAATTGTATCTACGAGAATATTACATAGGTACGTATCAGTTTAGGCAATAAATATATTATAGCTAATTGTTTTATTTAGTAAATTAGTAAAAGAAAAATGAGACTAAAGATCTGCGATCCATTTTTTATAAATCTATTTCCAATATATTCCAAAAGGGTAGACGGCCTTTTGGGCTTTTGTCTTTTTATTTTTAGTATTGGCGTGAAATTGGTCTTAAAATAAGTTTTTTGCCTGCATCTGTTTATTATTGAATTATTATATTTATACATATGCTTATATACACATATACGATACACTCCATTCTTTGTTGTAATGAGAGAAAATGTCTTTTGAAATTTATAGTATTTTATAATTAATGGACTATACTATAGACTCTATGTATCAGATAGGGATAGAGTATTTTGAGAATTTTTAGTTTAATAAATGTGTTAATAACAAACTTCATCATTTCGTCAAAAAAAAAAAATAGTTTCAGGTACCAAGTTGCTCCCATATGCATATGTGCATCTCACCCTACAATTTGGATTCTTCGTTCCTTTTCGCATTTTTTTTTTTTTTGTTTCTTCTTTTTAATGAATGAGACATTTATTACATATTATATATTCAAATATTCCATCTTTGTCTATATTTTTTTGACAGAGAAGATATCAATTCCTGTGTATATAGAAACGAGATAAAGAAATGTTAAATCTGAGTCTGTTTACCTCTTATTATTGCATGCAACTTCTTAGTATTTTTCTTATATATTTAGAGAATCTATAGAACAAAAATGAGAAAAATATACTGTGAAGCGTATGGTGAAAACGGAAGTTGCGTCGTCGTGGGTCATTGTGGCCAACCCATAGCTTTAACGTTAAGTTGGGGAACGCTACTCGTCTCGCTCTTCGGCCACCTCTATCTATCACACGCTTCGTGCTCAACCCTCCACAGAGGGCGGCCAGTGCGTTGCTCAATAAAATGTATAATTTTAAAATTTATTTCATTTTTATGACATTATTTCTTTTTCTTCGTTTAACCAATATAAAATTGGTAAGCATCCTTTCAGAGCATAATGCTGGAAAAATATATATAACTCCAGAAATATTAAATTTTCTATGTAGGAGACAAAAGCACTAATTCTCATTTATAACTGTTTACTACAAATTTTAGTAGTAACAAAACTGGCTACGATAATTTTCAACAAAAAATCTATTTTACTATTTCGATCGAGCTTATGATTAATGATTGATGATTTTCGTTTTCGAAAATTCTGCCGATAAGTTGAGGTAAATTTAGATGTACTGCTATTTACTTACCGGTAGATGAATTTACGAACGCTCACCGGTACTTTTGTATATAATGACCTCTATTTCTAAATAAATTACTATTTACAGAATAGTAAACAAAAATAAGGTAAGAATTAAGAAGTTAAAATAGGTAAGGTTTGGGCTTGAATCAAAAATGATCTATATGTTTTAGAGTTCATATGTTAATTGATGAACTTTATTAAACAAGGTTTGGCATAAAGTAAAATGAGTAACAACGATACTGTTTGTTAAACTATACTTGTTTCAATAGCTGTAACATTTCTCAATATCTTGCAATGACGATGAAGACATAAACTTACTGTTGAACAGTTTTGTAAGAAGTAAAAGAAAGATGAGATTAGCTGTTACCGGTTATGTTAATAGCATAGCTCCTAACGTACAGTCCTGATAATAATTATTCTAATTAAATAGTCTGTTAAGTTTCTATTTACTAGAATTTTTAGGCTTCAAGAGTCATGTTCGGATTAAAAGCGACATTTGAACATCTTTTACTGTTCTTAGCTCCAGAATTGAAACCAAAAAGCATTACAGGAATTAGTAGACAAACACATACTCCGGAAAAACCGTTACTTGTGACATTATGTATGTTATCGAATCAAGAACGTTTTAAGTATGTATTCTAATTTAATTGCTAGCTGAACAGAGAATATTTATTATAACTCAGTTGTTTATTTGAAATTAAGATGTATTAATGGATATAATGTAGGTATCTAAATTACCAAATGTATTTTACAGACTCATATCTGAGCGGTTCGATATATCCAAACCAACTGCATAGACTTATGTCCACAAGATATGCCGGATTTTGACAATGAATTCAGACAAATTCTAAAATGGCCGAGGGGAAGTGATGCAAAAAAAATTATAAATGATTTTACAAGTCGCCAAGGCTTTTTCAGCGTGTTAGGTGCTATTGATGGTAGGCATATAACTATCAGCCCCCCTGCTAATCAACGTCATACATACTGCAACCGAAAGAAAATTTATTCCATTGTTCTACATCTTTACTGATGTTTCTGCAGGTAGATAGAAAAACTTGTAATTTTTTTTGTAGATAAATTTAGATTTTTAGGATATCCAGGAAGTACTCACGATTCAAGAGTTATTCGAAATTCAAAGTTAGCTAAAGGTATTGAGCTAAATCCCGATGCTGCTTTCCCTCGAACACCCATATTCTAGCAGCTTCCGCATACAGAAATACCAACTATATGTTAACTCCCTATAGAGACAATGGACATTTAAGCCGGATACACAAAAATTGTAATTACAATTACTTCAACCAGGGTATATATAAACACAACATAATACAAATAATTTATCCGGTAGATGCACCAGAAACAACGGTAACACTTTTCAAACGCGAGACAGACTTATCGGTACAATTTTCGAACGCTATTGATCTACCGGTAGAATTTTCAAGAACGCTATTGTCTGACAAACAAATGTTTTTGATCTTATTATTTAAAGATTAAAGATAATATAAACTCTTGAAAAAGAATGAAAAATCGAAACAGCTGTTGATTAGGAAGTAAAGAAAGCATTAAAAGAAGGATAGAAAAATCCACAAAAAAAGATAAGTAAAATATACATATACTATTTACTAACAAAATTAATATATAAATAATATAAACCTTTATCAATTAACTGTTCAAACGCAAATTTAAACTTTCTTCCATTATATTACAGTCTTAAATCCATAATTTATAATACTGAAAGCTCCATTTTCATTTTACCAAAACAATTACTCTGACGTAGTGCAAATATAACTCATTGATCATTATATCAATATTATTATATTAATATATAATATTCCCATTACAATAGTAATGGGAAATTAAAAAAGATAAAAATGGGCCTTGTGTTGTGTTCAGCTTAAAAAAAAAATAGAAAATTTCTATGAAAACGCGGATATTTTGTTCATGTGGTTCCAAAAGCAAAGGATCGATTTTTCCATTTTTTAAATGTTTTTTAGTGCTAAAATAATTTCCAATTCAGAGACGATTATTTTTTGCGAAATATAATATTGCAGAAAACACTGAAAAAAGATTTTTTGTTTGTTTTACAATTTCTTTAGAAAAATATCAATGTTATGATTTGTCAATGATCAAAAAGGTGGCTTAAAATTAAAGCTGATAAAAAGTGTTTTTTTCCCAATGGGAAAATCAGATTTTTATGGGACCCACTGGGGCCCCTAAATTCGCCATTTTGACTAAAAGCTTATATAAACTTTTCTGTGGAAATTGTTTTCATAAATTTTATTTATTTATTATTAAATTATATTTGTATAATATAAATGTTTAATGTTTCTTTGATTCTAACTATTATCTATGAAATAGGTTTTATTTCTCAATTACATTTGTATAATTTAACATGATTGATACTCTTTTATATTCCTTTATTTCTTTATTTTTAGAAGTTTAAAATGTGTGTATCTAGTTTATGTATTAAATAAATGTATTGACTAAAGAATTTATTACGCTTTTTTTTAACTTATTTAATGATTTATGAATTTATTAAAATTTATAAGTTTTCTAAGAAATGAAAGAATTGCAGCTAGATTCTATTTTTTGGATCTTTCGTCAAGCTGAATTTGATCTTACCAAGTGATTTTTTATTTAGAAATATTTGACAATGTTGCCAGGCAACTTTTCTGCAGTTTGTCGAAGTCGAAAATAAACTGTTGATAGTGTTGTTAAAATTTAAAAAATTAAAAGTATTGCCAAGATCTTTAAGCTTAAGCCCAGGAAGTTTGACAGTAATTACAACGCCCAATGGTCTATATGAATTTATCCGAATGCAAAAATGGCCTCAGGAATGTTGCGCAGACGTTCTAAAGATTTATCAACGAAGTGCTGGGTAAGTTCGAATTCTGTTATATATATATATATATATATATATATATTTATATCGATGACATTTACGTGCGTCCACCGATATGGATGAACATGAAAAACATCTCTACCTTATTTTCCAACAATTTCAAAGGGACGAATTAGCAATTAATGTAGAGAACTTGGATTTCTTAGGGTATGAGATATCAGCAGAAGCAACCAAGTCACTTGCAGAAAAGGTTCAACCAATTATCAATTAGAGTAAACCTAAAACTGTTAAAGAACTCAAACGCTTTCTGGGCATGCTAAATTTTTATAGAAGGTTTATACCGGGAGCAGCTAAAAAGCAGGGATCATTAAACAATTATATGAAAAACAGCAAAAAGAACGACAAAACTGTAATTCAGTGGACCAACGAAACCGAAACCGCCTTCATACAATACAAAACAGATTTGGCAGATGCAACATTACTTGTTTATCCAATATCAAATACAGCTAATTCTCTCACGGTCGACACATCCGACATTGCCGTTGGCATAGTACTCGAACAACAAGGCAAAAATTAATGGGAACCGTAAGTTTTTTCTCTAAAAAATTATCACCAACAAAAATTAATTACAGCACCTATGATTCGAGAACTCTTAGCAATCTACGAAGCAGTAAAGTATTTCAGATACTACCTAGAAGGACGTCAATTCACCAATTTAACAGACCATAAACCACTGATATATATATTTTTTCAGAAAACCGAAAAAGCCTCTCCAAGCAGATCAGGAAAGCTTATTTTATTACCCAGTTTTCAACTGGGTAATAAACAATAGAGTTACCCATTGTGATGTCAGAAATAATTCCATTAGACCGTTCATTCCCAAAGCGCTTAGAAAGTTCATATTCGAAAAATTCAACAATCTGTCGCATTTTTGGACACGAGCCACTAACAAATTAGTTTCTACGAGATTTGTATGGCCGGTCAGTTGAACTGGCCGGAACGTTGATCTTACGAAATGGAGAAGAGCATGTACAGGGTGCCAGCGATCAAAAATTCACAGGAACACCATGTTACCATACGCCAAAATCGAAACACCTGGAAAACGTTTTTTACTACTCCACATTGAGATCGTAGAACTACGACCACCTTCTAGAGGGTTTGGTTTGGTTCCCAATATCATATCCAAACAGAAACCGTTGCAGAAGCGTTTTACGCCAATTGGATTTGTCGTTTTGTGACACCAACCAATTGTTTCTGACCAAGGGCGACAGTTTGAAACTTCATTGTACAAAACACTATACACCGTAGTGGGTATTGAGAAAACCAGCTCGAGTCTTTACCACCCTACTACTAACTAGTGTGTCACTAGTTACTAATTTAAACTAATGGAAAACTACAAAGATGGCACCATATTCTGAAGAAAGCAATAAAGTCACACGGAATCCTGAGGTGGACCAAAATTTTATCTGCAATTCTATTAAGACTAAGGTGCACCATAAGAACAGGTGCAAAAACTACGCCTGACGGATTGGTATACGCAATCAGAATGCCAGGTGATCTTTTTCAGGAATCAGAAGACCAAGATGATGGGGCATCTTTCGTGGAAAAGTTAAGAAAAAAATAGCTCAAATAAAACCGGTACCAACTACACACATCAACAAACAAACAATTTTCATATCTCCAGCCCTGCATAGCTGCACACATGTTTTCATGCAAGACGATGAAGTTTAGAAATTAGTTCAGCCAGCATACGAAGGTCCATATATTGTAAGCAGGAAGACTCCAAAATGCTTTACGGTAATTATAAAACAGAAGCCAGTGAATATCATCAGTTTCAAATCATCAGTAGATGATTTGAAACCGGCTTACTTCCTTCAAGATGACCCGATTGCGCATCGTCATGCATGCGATGCTGCGCAGCCACCAGCGTAATAGGAAATAACACTCCCAAGAAGATTGTCAGTTACCTTAGGATTAGGCTAACTAAACTCATGTATCTTATTTTCATTTATTTTTTTCATTATATAATTTTTATTTTTCCTGGTATCATTATTATTTTATCCCATGAGTTTTTTTGCGACGAGCGCTTCAATGCAAGACTGACTGACTCCATTCAAATTGCGCAAATCATTTTCACTAATCAGATGCAAGTGTTTAAAATAACGGAAATAACCCCATAGAAATGTGTGCGTGCGTAAGCCAAGGGCACAACACAGCTAAAGTGTGGCCAGGGGAGTAAGCAATGACCTAACCGATTATTATTTGTACTATATGTTGTACAAATACTTATCTATGATACTGTCGATGCACGGGCTTTTCACCAACATTAATTTATTAGTGCTAAGGATTGTATGTATATCAAACAGCCTCTGGGTTAATGGGGAAATTCGGAAATATTAAAAATAATAAAAAAGAGACTTTTGCTCCAACTAATAAACTTATTTATTGTTTATAAAATAAAATGAATTAAATAATAAAATATTCTATGGAGAAAATTAACACAGATTAGAACATTCCGAAAATTAAGTTTCAATCTTTTCAAGAAAAGATTCTATAATTTTATCTCTAAATTCAGGAGGTAAATGTTATTAATGAAAACGGTATTTAACGTGCAATAAGTAGTTAACGTGTAATTTATTATAAACATGCCGTCACATAAGAAAATTAATGTGTAATACAATCAGTAGCAACTACCAACATTATCCCAGATGCAAAACAGATAATATGCGAAAAATCTTTAACTAGGGTAAAATTCTACGATACAATTAGTTATAATTTTTTTGAGGAAAATTCATTCAGTTCATGAAATTATGTAAGTTTACCTCAATGAGAATTCATGCAACAATCAGTAAATTGTGTAGATTCCACCTTAAGTGTTTGTCTAAATGCAATACGTTACGTGCACCTTCCAGTCAATAATTTTCGTCGTCGGGGTGCTGATAGCGTCTCCACTTACGAGGGCAGCAAAAAAACACGTGTGTGTCGCACGCACAGTGGTCACAATTATGGTAGCAGTTGATTGCAGGAAGCAGATAAATGCAGCTACCTCGCGATAATGGATTGTCGATGAAATTGAAGAATAAAATATATTCGAATAATTGAGAAGAAAACGTGCAGATAAGAATGTAAAACGTTTTTCCTCACTGGGTAATAGTGAAAAGGTGGGAATTTGTTGTGAAATTCTCGAAAAGTACAAAATTTTCAATATGGCGTCAACGTGAAATATAACGCGAATTGAACAGGAAAATTTTATGAAGAGAATATTGATCAGACAAATGGAGTAAATTGGCAATAATTCATCTAGAAATGAATTACTGGAAAAATGGAGCTAATTAGAATAATTAACCATGAAAAATTATGGATTGGAAAGTTGAAAATAAAAAATGAACGCGACGTAAGATTGTAACTTTGGAAAAATTGATGTAATAATGGCTACCAGTGGCTACTGGTCACTCCTTTTATCTGTTTTTTATGTGGAACATTCTAGAATGTTCTGGAACGGCTTTTTCGCTGAAAACGCCGAAAGTAGGAAGAGTTTCAATTAGCAAATTTAAATTGGTCGGAAGGCGCAAGAATTGTTAAAAACAATATATTTGTAAAAACACTCAATTCATAAGATTAATTAATTGCATAACTTCCATTAATGCTGAAAACGATACTTCGTTCTCGATTTCTATAGAATAATTTACTAAAACTAAATATACAGAATAATTTTGAATGTCAAAATAATGTGTTAATCTAATAACTTAAAAAACTACATTTTTGTTATCAACTAACTATTCACATGTATTATCATTGGAGAAATAAATAAATATACAATTACCAGAATTGCATATATCGATTTGGTTTTTATCGATCGGCGCTTCGAACGCAATCCCATCTACGGTGAGACAAAGATAAGAAATTTGAAAAGAAAGATCTATCCCCGTCATTTATGGTGTTAAAATTAGATGCAATGAACATCGAAAAGATGATTATCGATATTGGCAAATGTAAATCATTTAATGGTTTATTTTCGCTACAGGTAAAACAGAATTAATATCCTGTCCTTTGTCCATATCCTATCGAGTAAGTAGCCTTTGAATTATACCCATAATCCCTTTTTTTGAAGGATAGACCGTTAACCTATTAATGGTACAACACTTGGCTTGTATTAATTATTATTCTTTTCCCAAACGAAATTGAAGAACCTAGATAAACTCGACCAGCGTCACTGATAATAATACAGAAATAATATTAGTGAAAGAAATAGTGCGTCTGATAAGATATGTATTTATTAAAATGTAAGTTGAAATTGTCCTATTTACAATTTTTAGAAATAGATTAGGTGCATTTTTTACGTTACTAATCAGATGTCTGTCGTTGGCGCAAACAGGTACTGTAGCCATTATATATTATCCGTATGTGAATTATACTTTTATACAACACATGAAAGGTACCAGATATAAAATAATTTAGTACAGTAATTTTATACACATAGACAAACAGCTAATAAATAGACCATATTCTGTTGGTTTATGTTTATATACCATATATTCATCAATATATGGTCTAGTTCGGACAGTGAAAGTGGTAGGTCGCTTGTTTACGTTTAAATCGAAAGTCGATACATAGATAAGCAAAATATTGATTGTTTGTGTACAGTGATTTGAGAACAATAAAATTTTTATTTTTTTATTTTTTACTGTTTTTTTTTATTTCTTTTTAAAAGAAAAGAAAAAGGAACAATATTCTATTATGAAGGATAAAATCCTTT